>JARHVA010000330.1:3747500-4195000 GCA_037957365.1 Torreya grandis
TTTTCATATTTTAATATGAAATTTCCAGTTTCATATTTTTAATTAAATCAAGTTATCATTTAAACATCTCTAAGTAATTTAAATGACAAAAAGGTAAATTCATATAACCTGCATTTTTAAATTTACCTTTGCTAAAAATTTCTTCTACCATTATTAATGGTAAAACATACTAAACATGTATAGGAATTTATGTTTCTATTTTACCTACTTTGGCAAACCATAGGAACAACACTCCAAACAAATATAAAACACACCATAAGCAATGAAACACATTTCTACCATGATTAATTATTATGTATGTGCAAGGTTTTGCCAACTCTCTATAGACCTTTGATGTCTCCATCTACATCACCCTCTCTGGTGATGCTCTCCCTTTGGCATGTTCAAGAGATGAATTATCTTACATCTACGTCATAACACATAGGTAATTAGATAATATCATACGATAAACATAAGATAATAATATAACTTAAATAATATATTAATATTATTAAAATGTAACCATATGCATTAACAAGCTCATAGTAAGCAGTCATGTATTATATTATAGCTAAGTAACATTTTACCATCTCATAATAGCATAAATCTCAAGATTATTTTAAAATATAAACCAAATCTAAAATTTTCAACTATAGATATCGATGAATAATCTAGAAAGTTTATTTGGCATGGAATTGTGATGTAACAACCTTCTCCCTTAAATTTAGTCTTTAGTCTCAATGAATCTTCTTCATCCATAAGTTCTGAATTTAAAACATTATTAAGCAAATCAAAAACATGATATACAATATCAAATTAAACAATAAATGGGGAATTATGTATATAACTCATCATAGTTCCTTCAAGTTACAGTATTCTAGAGTACTAGTCCCACAAGACCCTACTCAATTACATCTCTATTTTAAGCAAACATGGTTGTGAGTATTACTTACTCTGATTGGTTCTATCATGACCACCTTAAGGTACAAAACCATCAATTCAAGAATATATATTATAGGATAGACCAATTTTATTATCTTGAAGGGTCCCACATATATTAGTGAAAATTCCACTAAAGTTTCAAGAGTACAAAGACCACAATAAAATCCAAAACAAATGACCAAGAAAAATTCCATAAAATCTATCAACCCTCAATACATCTCTCTATCTTAGATAGTGTTTTCCTCATTCTGGAGAAAAATAATTAGGGAACCTATCAATAATAATGTGTATAAGTTAATATTATCATTACTCCACATAGCTCCTAATAAGTATAACATATCAATATTGTCATTACTCCACAGAGCCACTAAAAAGTATGACAATGAATAAGAACTAGTAATAATAGATTTTAATGTATACAAAAGCATGAAATATCCAACCATAATATACACGCATATGGCCATATGATTGAATTAAATAAGTTATTCCTATCAAACCTCTAATTCAAAAAGTCCATTTGTCAGATCTAACTCAGTAATAATCAAGTCAATGTGAGGCTAAGTAGGATAAAATCTTATCACTTAGAACTCATGTTTTCAATTCACCACTCTTCCTTTAGGTCTCCATAACTAATGATCTCTAAAATATGCACAATGTTCAAATAATCAAAATTGTATGCTAACAGATCATTAAAACCAAATATATATGATAAATAATTATATATGTATCTACATACTTATATAAGAAATCATACAATCAATTTGTAATTGTATTAAGTTGCTACTAGCTAAATTTAACTAGTTTAATATTTCACAACTTAACCTATTGTGTTATATTCATGGTTAAAAGGAAATAGTGTAAAAATTATCATAACATGCAAATGCCAAGGATCATACCATCCTTGCAACCTTATAAGGGAACAAACAAAATAATTTTTCCCTACTTGTTTGACTAGAAAGATACCAATTAAAATTTTATCTCAACCCCTAGATTGACAAGATGTTCTGCACATCCTTTACCCTACTTGTTTCTGAAAAAAGGTATAAATTTAAAAAAATAACTCTTCAACTAACATATTTTAAATAAAATAGAAAAATATCAATCTATCAAGGGTATATAATATCATAATAATTACAATCAACTTATAGAGTTTAATTTATAATTCAAGGTTTACCACCCACGTGGTCTTATAATCACAAGTAAGATAAAGTAATGACTCTAAAGAGTCATAAGTAAAAATTAGATAACTATCATCCCAAAAATCCTACATAACCTCATAGGGTAAAGAACAACACTATAATTTAAGGTTGCCAAATCACTATCTACTTACCAAGTCTATAAGTATAGTTTCACAATCTATTTCTACAATCAGGAAAAATAAAATGTTAATCACAAATATGTATCAACCATTCAATCCCAAAACTTCTCTCTCAACAAGAAGTAAAATATTTTTATCCCTTGAATCTAAGGAATATGGCCAAACAACATTTTTGAAAGAAGTTTCAACATCAATAAAATATGAATACACTTTGTAGCTTTAAAATATGTCAGTAAAATGAGATAATACCAACTTATAGCTAAGATAACTAGGAGAGATGTTACCTCTTATACCATATTAACTTAGGGTTGAAATCCCACAAATGAACTCCTAGCACAAAGGAACTCTCAAGAAACACAATAACACTCTACTTAAAGAAAATTCACACCACACAAGGTGCTACTAAAAGTGGTCTTATAAGATTTTTCTATTCCTAGGATTAGTGAAAATAAGGCACAAAATCAAAGCTCATATATATATATATAATGAGAAGAATCTCTTATAAACACTCACAACATAAATGGTGAAGGTGACTTAATTACTAAGAAGTGTGTAATCAAACTTGAGGTGTTTGATCTAAGTGATCAAACTATGGTAGAAATATTTTTTTCATAACTCATGAACTATGCTATTTACTCACATACCAAGCCTTGTATACAACCATCACCATTGAGACACTTGTTAAACCAAGCCCTTAAACAAATCAAAAGGGTATGAGTGTCCCTAAGGGCAGACACTCAATGTTCTCAGACACATTTATAAATGTCTCAAAACTCCAATCATGATGTAACACGGTTCTGTATTGAGGCATTATAAATCCAAAATACCATTGCAATACTTTCTATCTCTAGGTTCACACTAATGAATATAAATACATGAAAATTTTAATGGACTCATTAGCTCTTAGAGTTAAAGCCACAACTTTTATACCACATGTTACAACCTTATTAGGTTAGACATAGTTTTTTTTAATTAAACATATATACTATAAATAAATTACACCATAAGAATATAAAAAGATACCATATATGTAGACAAGTGATAAAAATAAAAATGCATTACATATTGTGTCACATATCTCTAATGTCATGAGAACTCTACATAAAATGAATATAGAAAATAATATAACATTTCAGCCATGATTGATACAACTCTGCAATCACTGTTGTCAATAAACAATAATAAGTAATTATAATTCTTCATGAAAGTACTCAATAATAATATACAATCTAATAAAATTTACATAATTTAAATACCTGGCTCCCAAGAGCATGAGTTCCCCAGACTCTCCATTATCTATGGCAATCTCAAGTGTCATCTCAAAATTAATATTATTGGGAGGGAGAACATCATCTGATCACTTTTCCACACCAACCAAGGACCAATTATCCCTAGCACTAATCCCATCAAGGAATGGCCCTCCCTTCATAGATGAGAAGATAACTATGGCATAATAATCTAAAGAGATAAGCTACTATGCGTGTGTTGTATGATTTTAAGCTAAACATGCAATGTATCATAGATATATGTTCTATTTCAAGATATTGCACAAACATGTGAATCACACTCATGAAATGATAATGTCTCACTAAACATACTTTGGCCTAAATTTTTACAAATAATAATTATTTAGATCAATTAGATTCATACACACAACTTGATCAGACTCCATTCATATATCATTATGAGACTAGAAAACTAGTGAAGTCCATCTCACTCCTTACCCCGTATCAATAATGGAGATTATTCAAATACAATTCAACCATAAGATTCATTTAACTTACATCCTACTTAGCAAATAGATAATATAATATGTTATACATAGGAATAACCAAATCATGTATTTATTTCGTGAAATGCATGAATGAATCTTACATTAATTTATCTCATACTATAACTAATGAATAAAATCTATACGACTCGGGTAAAATATACATAACTTTAAATTTCAACTACCACAATTTGTTTCCAAACATACTACATCAATGATAACCCATATTACCATAGTCTATTATTCTAAGACATAACCACTAATTGTATGAAAATAATCATAAATAGTCTTAAAATCATAAAAACATGAGCAATTGTATATATATATATATATATATATATATATAATGAAGCAAGTCATAGTTCACATTGAACACAATAAACTCAAATATTTTATGCATGCATACACAAGTATTTCCAACCATTATAAAATATGTTATATATAGAAATAATTAATATCTACACAGTCAAATATAAATATGAGTTTAGGCATAATAATTATAATATGTAACATCTAAGTACAACATACTTTATATTGTAGTACCTTATGATATCCCATACTATCATAGGTTTTCAACTACATAATAATATAGAGTCTAAACTTATGATTTTTAGGAATCAATTATCCATGTAGATAATAGCAAGAAAAAAAATGAAATTATACCACTTGGGTTTAGCCTCAATTAAACTATATACAAGCATTCCAAAGCATCACAACATATAAACATGTATCATGATTCACCATTATGTACTAAGTGTAGATAAATATTTATACATATTAATACACTCATAATATGTAATGTACACAAGTATTCCATAATGAAAACATATGACCAACCGTCATTCATATTAGTAGTAGTGAGTCAAATAATTCATAAACATGTTATGGATTTTTATTTTAATGACTCATTTGATTTTAGGAGACTACTCCTAGGGCTTATAATTCATGATTCCTAAGAATCTAAATGACGTATTCACATCATCTATTGAACTACAGGTATAATCCCTATATATGAGCATTTGTACATCACAATATACTCTGAATGTAGGTACCCTAATGATATGAAATTATCAAACCATGGTTTAGCATTTTTAAGCAAAACTACTAAGCCTCGAAATCAAGTTATTGCAATAGTCATAAATACATGAAAAACACACATTTGTTTTTAACAGCTAGAACATCCATAACTTATTTTTTTATGAAACATAAAAAGTCCAGTCTAGTATTGGTATAACATTTAGAGTTTCAAAAGAAATCATTCATTAATCAATTATTTTAATTTAGTTAATACTCCACCTAAGGACTAAAACCACAAGAATAAACCCTTATGTTTTAAATACGCTAACAAGTACACTCACCTTAAAAAATTTACATTTAGTAACCTATAGCTTACTCTAATGTTAGTTTTATAACACATGCTTATAAATCTCAAATTATATTTTGATAAGCTACCCATACCTATCATGATAAAGACTAGATGGGTTTTCTACCCTCCGTAAATCATATTTACACTTTTTAAAGGATTCTTGCTATATTAGTCTCAGATGAAACCTATGGTTAGACTTATCCCAAAAGAGAATATTATGATTTTATTCCACTATTATTATAATTAAAAGGAATGAAAACTCAAGCTATATAAATTAGAAA
This sequence comes from Torreya grandis, assembly GCA_037957365.1. Lineage (NCBI taxonomy): Eukaryota > Viridiplantae > Streptophyta > Pinopsida > Cupressales > Taxaceae > Torreya > Torreya grandis. Next base: position 3,753,158 of record JARHVA010000330.1, read on the forward strand.
CCTCCAAAAGAGTTCATATATTTTAATTTAAATGTTTTCGATGAAAGAATAATTCTGTCTATGTTCTATGTTTTACAACTATCCCAATTATGGAACATATTATTATTTGAATAAGGGGTTATTTTTACCAACTCATCCTTAAGAATAATTAATAAAACATATTTATGATTTGACATCCCAATTCCTAAGTATAAACAATCGTACATATACTTTGTTAAATCCATTATACACCATATTTTGATTATCTATATTACTTATTAAATATAAATCTCCCTAATTTAGAAATAATGGCAACATTATATCTTAATTTAAGAAATTTTTCCTAAGGTATAAGTTTTAAATTCATGATAGAGCCATACTATTTACAAAGATTTTCTTATTTATTTATTCCAAACACAACCAAGTACCCATTAATTCATAAATGATTAAGTAAAGACAAAGGTAGGGAATCAGAAGACATGGTTATGCCCTTCGTTTATAATACCATTATGGGATATAAAAATAGTGATGCTTCATATATAATGACATTTCTAGTTAATAAAAAATTATATTTTTAATTATAAAGCCTTTTCGAGTTAAAAAAATAGTGACGCTTCATTTACAATGCCATTTTCAACTCACTAAACGATGATTCAACACAATAACTTAGATAATACATGCATGTCTATTAGATTAGATGTGTATATATTTCTAATTATTATGACTCATATCCTTAAAGAGTAGTGATGGAAACCATTATTGCGCAATTAACATAATAGCATTTTCACCAACACCTAAGTACCATGCAGTGATGCCTTCATAAAGAATGATTCTATGGCAATGTTACACACACACACAAGAAATACAAAGTTTGACAGAACTGTATTTAATAGAAAGCCATAAATAAATTCAAAGCCATGTACTATAATTAAGCATAAGGCAATCCCCATCAGGTATTCATGGCATTTAGAAAAGATATTTTAGGCAAGAATTTCCTACGTAATGGTAGGAAGCTAGCACAATTCTTCTAGATTAACCCATGAAATGTTCTCAAGAAAATTATTTCCATTTGTGTTAGAGCTTTGTTTTATATCTAACACATGTATCGATTTCCATTGTAACACATCAATGGCCTATCTTATCTCACATTTTCACTAAATAAATACACACGGCCAAAACATGGTGGAAAATATTTTATTAGATGCACTCAACCCATTCCTTGAAACATCATAACTAGAAAACAAAATAGTCAAGGTGATGTTGAGGAGTTATTTAATGTTTGTAAAATTGTGACCAGATTCTACATGAAATACTTTTTAGTATTTATCTATTTTATACAATAGATTACCTTACAATATTAATATATCTATCATAAAATAATTTATTATCTGTTGTATAATATTTATCATTATGCTAGTTGCAGTTATATATCACTACTCCTCTGGCTATAAAAATATTTCTTTATATATATTGTCACTACTTAGTTACATACACAATATTATTTCTGATATACACAATCTAGTTTGTGTAATATATATATATATATATATATATATATATATATATATATATATATATATATAAATAATTTTATATTCTAGGTTCAAATGTTAACTATCATAACATCTTATCAATAATTACATATTTAATTAGCCACCTCTACATATTATTCAAAACAAAAATTTAAAATGTTGCCTACTTGGAAAATTTGATTGAAAATCCTCTTCCACTCTTTTTCTTTGTCCTCTATCTCCTCCTCCTCTACTGCCCTTTGTCTCTTCCCCTACCTCTGTCTTCCTTAAAAATGATGTCCCTTATTAAAGATAGGTGCAGTTTTTTTTTAAAAAAAAATTAAATTTATCATTTTTAAATTTTTTAATTTTATTTTATTAAATATTTTATAATTTATGGGAAAATACTAAATTTTCATCATTGGAAAGATTTAAAACTTATCCTTTATGTTCCTCCTTTTAACTTTTATTCATTTTTTTTTCCCTTTGAGAGGTTTTTCCTTATTTTTCTAAATAATTCCCTTTTTCATATTTTAATATGAAATGTCTAAATTCATATTTTTAATGAAATCAAGTTATAATTTAAACATCTTGAATCACTTCAAATGACAAAAAGGTAAATTCATAAATAACCTGCATTTTTAAATTTACCTTTGATAAAAATTGCTCCTACCATTATTAATGGAAAAACATACTAAATAGGCAACAAAATTTACTTCTATATTTTACCTACTTTGGAAAACCATATAAAAAACACTCCAAATAAATATCAAACACACCATGAGTAATTAAATACATTTCTACCATGACTAATCATTGTGTGTGTGCAAGGTTTTGCCAGCTCTCTATAGACCTTTGATGTCTCCATCTACATCACCCTCTCTAATGATGCTTTCCCTCCAGAATTATCTAAGGATGAATAATCCTGTGCCCACCTCACAACATGTAGGTAATTATATCATATCATATGATAAACATAATACAATAATATAACTGAAATAATACATTAATATGCTTAAGATGTAATCACATACATTAACCAACTCATATTAAGCAATCATATATCATCATCTAACTAAAAAATATTATAGTATCACATAACAACATAAATCTCAACCTTAGTCATAAATATAAACCAAATTTTAAGTTTCCAACTATAGATATCCATGGATAATCTAGCAAGTCTACCTGACGAGAAATCAAGATGTAACATCCAAAAACATAGTCATGAAGATCAAGACTTAGAACACTTTTATGAACTTCTAATGGGTTTATATGATACTTCAACATATATATATATATATATTACAAGGTTAAATATCAATATGGTCTTACAGACCAATCTCATGTCTTCATCTTACACAAACTTCATTATGTTAGACATGTCACTTTGAGAGAAATATTTTGATTTTATATGAACATAAACAAAACTTATAATAATAATAATATATATGTGATATAGTTATTTAAAAATGACCCCATGCACTTTGATCCATCCATAATCTATTGCAACCCATTCCTATTCTCATTCTCACTCCTGCCTAGTTTTCTCACTATCTTCCTCATTAGGCCTATTTAGTGATAGGCCATCTTTCACGAACAGTTTAGAATATTTAAGGTCTAAAACTTACTCAAAAACTTACATGGTCATAAAATTAAATTATCGCACATCATCCTCTAGCCATTTGCATGCCTTGACCTGGTCAACCATTCCTGTTACATCAAAATTACAAGAAACAAGGGGTTTTCTATAACTTCCATTTACTATTCTAACAGACCAATGTTGCCTAGATAAACCTACAAGATTCCTATGCATGTTTCAATCATAAATTAGGTCAACCAATCCATTATGATCCATTTAAAATAATATCTTTATTATCAAGTCATTATGAGGGTTTTAAGAGGGTTTAGACTGCCTTCCATTCTTAGAAATCATTCATAAAGGATTAGCCCTCAAATTTAAAACCAATGACAAAAAATTTAAGCTAAGACCATTCTAAAAATACCATGAAATTATCTATTCCTCATGCAAAGGTTGTATGTTCTAACGAGCATAAGAAAATCCTTCTCAATTCTACAACACCTCATTCTTTGCACATAGAAAACCTCAAAACCAATTTTCATATTTTATCCTTTAATATTTGACCAAAAATTTGTAAATACACTTGATAAAATCTATTGCACATTTTAAAATGTGCTCAAGATATTTTTCACCTTGGGAAATAACTAGACCCTCATTAGGCCATACTATGTCTCTTTACATATTAGGCCTTAAATTGCCAGTCACACTTAGACCTTGAACATAGTTCAAAACTTATTGAAATGTCATCAAAACCTCATTACCATGTAATAAAAATTCATACCATGCTCACATACTACTATCCTTATTCACACAAGTCTCATACTGCTCACCTCAACATGTTACAAGGCCTATGCCATCTCACTAGGTCTCTTCATGTAAGGACTAAACCTGAAAATGGACCTTATAACTAATTTAAAAGCTCATTTTCCTCTTTCTCATGTTTACATAGTTTTATAAACTGTCTCATTACTTTACTAAAATAATTCACCAAGCTTCACTATGCTTCATGCATACATTTTCTCTTAACGCTAGACTAGGCTTCTCAAGACACCTAGTACTCAAAGATTTGTAATCAAACAAGCTAGTTATCAATGATGTCAACCAAGAAAATTATTCAATTAGAATTATCTAAAGATAAGACTAATTTCAATAGGCTCATGATATTATCATAATACATCATTGTGCCAATATTTCATACAAAATTCAAATACTGCTAAACCACGCTCATCATATGATAATGCTCCTTAAAACTAGTACTCAATAGTAGCTTAATTTATATCATGATCTTAAATTTGACATTCCCTCAACCTCAAAATAATTACCAGGTTGCCTTCAAATTTTCTCTTGTCATAAGACTTCTTTGTCTCATACAATTTCACCATGTATGGTCTCAACTCTGACCTTGACATTAATGACATCCATCTTAACTTTGAGATCAATGAAAACAAAAAATCCTCAATACAAACAATAGGAACATACCTCAAAAATCTCCCCCTTTTTCATTGATGGTACACATTTACACAAATGTTATCATTCACAACTCCCCAAGCTAGATCTTCTTCAAATTGAACTTTATCCCAAATTGGAACTTTCTCCCCCTTTGACATATAAGGTCATCTTCTTGGAAACTATATGATCCTTGAACTTGGAAAAACACTCTTACTCTTGGAGTATGATTGGATCTCCTTATCTCTATGAGATATTCATATATTATTAGGACTATGACTTGGTTTGATTAAGTCATCATACAAACTCTTTGTGACTTATCTCGTGTAATCAAACCTACATCAAAATCTTGACTAAACCTTGGATCTGAATGTCAACAAAGAACACAAAATTTCCATTAATACCAATCATCCTTCATTATTATGCTCACTAGATTAATGACACCATGAAGCCTAATGGAGTCACCTCTTCATTTTTGAGTAATAAAACAATATAAATTTAGGGTATTCTTAGATCTCCATGTCCTTATTATATTGAACTTTCTTCATGATCCTTTTAGGCTTGAATTCTTCAATCTCCATTTGAACACCATCATGACTTGATCTATTTGACTTGAATTTTTTTGTCCACAATCTAAGATGATAGAGAGAATTCTTGACACATCTTTGCATCTGATCTATGCTCCACCATGGCAAACAATCCAATTGTACATGCAAATCAATCATCATTCACCTTAGCTACCTTTAGTTTCCACTCACTATCTTGTCTTCTTTCTTCCATTATAGGAGCCTCAAATTTCTTGTTTTGGCTTGAGAATTCATGCTTATAGTACATTGAAATATGAACAACCTTTTGATAATTGAGACATATTACTATTCTTGATGGAAACATACCATGATGCATACCTCTTGACTGATGATTCTCCTCATAGTTTTATGTATATTCATTATTAGAGGGCCTTCTACAATGCCTTCCTCTATGTCCAAATTGGTTACATGAATAAAAATATCTATTAAAAGGATTATCATACCTTATAACATTAGGTTGCCTGATAGGATTAATATTCATTCTATCAACACCATCATTCCTTGATTTACCATTGACCTTCATTATCACATTAGTGTTTTTTTTTTTGTTCTCCATTAAAACCAAGACCTGTTTTATCATTAGAAATATTTTGACTACTTAGGATATTATCTAGATTATTGGTACTTTTTTAAAACTTTAAGGGGACTTAACCTTACTTGATGCTTGATTCAATTTATCTCTTAAAGAATCCACTTCAGGTACATACCTTGCACATTCTTCTTCTTTACCCTTTAGGATTGTGTTCACAATCTCAAGTTGAGTCTCCACCTGTTTGACTATTTCCTCTTATTCCTTGGAGTTATTACTCAGTCTAACTTCAAACAAGTATATTTGATCCTCATAATATCTGATAAGATACCTCATCATCCTATTCTTCTTCTTCACCATCTTTAGTTCTTCTATAGAATTCATCAACTCGACCTTAAATTTTACCTCATCTTCCTCTTCATCTGAATCATCAATAGCTCCTCTAATCCATATAGACACTTCTTGATTTGAATAAATTACTTATTCAGCCATGAAGAGTACTTCATTAACATCAGGACCATCACCTTCATGGTCACTCTCATAATAACTTCTCTCACTCTCATCAAATGAGATGTAATATTCTTTGGTGTAAATACTTCTTTTGTTCGTAAAAAACTTCTTTTTGTCATCATACCTTTTGAGGCTTTTCTTGCTCTTATCATACCTATATGAATTTTTATCATTATCATGACCTTCATCATGCTCTTCATAATTTTTTATCTTATACTTATGAGGTCAATTACTATCAAAGTGTCCAATCTCTCCATAATTGAAGCATTTAAATGGTAGCTTACCCTTGTATTTATGTAAACGGATCTTCAACTTTCTTATAAACATAACTATCAATTCATCATCATCAATATTAGACTCATCATTTTATTTGACTTTATTACCTTGTGTCTTCTTCTCCTTTGACTTATTTTCAACCTTGAAAGTAGCTTACTTATTTGCAAGTCTTCCTTCACTTGTCCTCATCTTATAAGTTGTTAGGGTGATATGAAGTCCATCCATTTATAGTTTGTTTAAATCTTGCATCTCTTCAATAGTAGATACTTTAGAGTTAAATTTGTGAGTTAGAGTTCTTAAAACCTTTTGAAAAATAGTAGACTCTTTCAATTATTCACATAGGACTCTTATGTTGTTGATCACTTCATCAACCCTCAACAAGTAAGCTGCAATGGTCTCATATTCATTCATCCTTAGGATTTCAAACTATCTTTTATGGGTTTTTAACTTATCCAAATTGAACTTGGAGTATCCCTCATGGTAAGTCTTCTAATTATCCCACATTTCTTTAGCATATATATAGTGCATCACCTTCATAAGTTTTACCTCTGATAGTCCACACATAATACCATTTGTTGCTTTTAAATTATTGCCACTAGTTTTATTACTTGTTGCATTTGTAGGAGAAATAGGAGGTGTAGTATATCCATCTAAAATTGATTGAAAAACATCATGATATTGAGACATCAAATATTTCCTCATCTTGACACTCCAAAAATCATAATTGGATCCACTAAACATGGATCCTTACTTGTAGAGAAACTACCTTGTTCTTGACTAGCCATCTTCACTTGCTTAGAATATCTTTTAGGTTATTAGACCTCTTTAAAAGGAAATTTTATAATACCAAATGTTGAAAGTATAAATAATAAGAGGTGGGGGTGAATCAATTTCCTTGAAACAATCCTTTGATTTCACTTATCATTCAGGAAGCAATCATTCACTTACATACATTAACCAATGCATAAATAAGCATATATGAAAGCAAACAACATAAGAACACAATAGATATGCTTGAAATACTATTAAGAGGTAAAATTCACTTATAAAACACTTGGAATATAGTCCTATAAGAAATATATCCAAATTTAGTGAGACATCAACCCTACAAGGAGGACCAACCCCACACTAGTCAAACACCTACTCAACTAGTCCTTTAAAAAGAATTTGCTTTCAAAGAGGCTCTAACCTCTAAATAAATCAACACCAACTTATCTATCTTGAACCTATGATCACCTATTGCTCACTCAATTGAAGATGACCATCTTTTTCCCCTTATCACTCTTCTATCTCTCTCAAATAGCCGATTAGGCCTTCTCGCTCAACTAGCCCTTTCATTAGTAGAATTAGGTCTTATGACCTTACTCATAACCTATAGAAACACTATTATAAATTAATGGAATATTTACCATACCCCTTTTATGGTCTTCACACCCTTTATCTAGTTTCTAAAACTCTAAATCATTCACTCATATCCACTCTATCTTAACTAGTTAAATTAAGCCTATTAGACTCTCTTTATACTTGACTCTTGTTCTCACCCATCTCGGTCAGCAAAGAACCTATACATACTTGGATAGCCCTTGGAATAGATCACCAAACATATTTCACAAGTGAAACACGCACTACATAGGTCATTAATCACCCATTAGGCCTAATAGAGACCTAATGCAATTAGGCCTTCTCAAGGCACACGTTTCACCTTGACCATCTTGGAACATCCTAAACCTTCAAAATGAATGAAACACTTCATACACACTTCAATGTGTGATCAATTTATGTTCTAAAGAGTTTTTCATATCCCAGTTTATGGAGATTGAGGATTCTCATAGAGTTCTTAAGGAGGGACATTGTTTTTGCAAAAGGGTTGGGCTCTTTGTTACCCCATGGTTTTTTTTATTTTGATCCCTCAATAATGGTGGTGGCTAAAATATCATTTTGGATTCAGATCCCAAATCTCCCTCTTCCCTTTTGGTACCCCTAAATATGTGAACCTATTGTTAATACACTTGAATTATTCATCAAGATGGATGTTTACCAGTCTACACAGTATTTATTTACTTATGCCCATATTTATGTGGAGGTTGATCTTAGAAAAGTTCTTATAGATCAAATCTAACTAAAACATGATAAATACCATTAGATCTAGTTTTTGGATTATAAAAATAATGCTTTTAGATGTCATCTCAATCATCAAACCAACCATCTCTAGGGGGTTTGTCTGCATGTAAGCAAGCCAAAAAATAAAAAGGAAATAATAAAAAAATGGCATAGGGAATAAATAAAGATCAAAATTTCCTTACTAAATGACATTTACAAACAATACTATAGAGGGAAGTATCAGGAGATCACATGAATCTAAAAATTCAAAATATAACAAAGATCAACCCCTATTTGATCCTCAACATAATCATGAGAATCTAATTGTTATTTCTAGTCTGATGGATCTTAGTCATCCAGAGCTTTGGACTGATGTTCAAAAGAAATTGGGGAGAAAATCCATATTTTGGATATGGGCTTTAGCCATTCTTAATTTTTGTCTTTTATTTTCTTTCTTGATGGATTTTTGGTATGTTTCACCGGATGAAACTTGGTTTTTAGGGTGTGACTTCTCCACCCATCTTTTTTTATGACTAGCATTGTACTATATATATATATATATATATATATATATATATATATATATATATATATATATATCCTTTGGACATACAATCGTATATTCTTTTATGTCATAATTAGGGTTATTTTTGTTAGAGTATATTCAAATATTAATAAGACAGTGGTGCCATTTATTTAAATCGTGAATGATAGGTGAAGGATAAAATAAAAAGTAACCATATTTATTTTTACGTTGATAGGTGTGTACCTATTCAAAGGAGCCTTTTATGTCATACTCTATGGACAATCCATAGTGGAGGTTGAAAGATGAATACTATCACATCTCCCTACTTATAATGCATGATATTGTTTGGTTGGCCAACATCACAAGGACCAAGAGTGGTTCACTTTGAGTTGCTACTTGTCAGTGACATAGTGGTAGATTTGAAAGTGTGAGTGATCAATAAATTAGAATAATGACACATATACCTTATTTTCCATGGTGACAAGTTTGTTGTGTTGAAATGTTTATCATTATGTTAATCACCATTAATCTTTTTTCAAGTGAATTTTTAATCATATGTAAACATGCAGAGGCTCATTTGATGTTTATTAATATAAACTAATAGTGGAATTAATCTAATATATTATGAGCTTGCCAAGCAAGTCATACTTGATGGATGGTCCATAGTGGATGTTGGAGAATAAATACCACTTCATGTCCTTACTTTTAATGTGTGGCATGGCCTAGTTGGCTCGCATTGTAAGGACCAAGATTTTTTGTCATTGAGTTGTTGGTTGTCAACACACACTGATGGATATGGAAGGGTGACTAGTCAATAAATTTAAATAATGGCACGAATACCTTATTGTCCATGTTGACAAGATTGTTGTACAGAAATATGTGTCACTACAGTAATTACCACTAATGTTTTTGGAGGTGAATTTAAATTCATATGTAAAGATGTAGATGTTTGATTAATGTTCATTAACCCAAACTAATGGTGGGATTAACAACATATTAAAAAAATCTAGTCTATTCATGAATTCATCATCTATGAGAACAAGTTTTATATTGGGTTGAGAGAATGTTCGTTTGATGATTTTGAATGAAAGGAATTTCTAGATCCATTTTATGGTGTTAAAGAAGGCATTTCAAGGGAAACTTCTTAGACAAGTTAAAATCAAAACTACCATCAATTGAAGGTAAGCTTCATCCTTTGAATAATACAAAAAATTGTTTATGTTTTCATTTTTTTTGTGTCGTTTCATGTCATGCAATTATTGGATTTTTATAATCAAAGCTATGTTAGTGCCCTTTTGTGTTGCATCCTTTACTTTTTTCTAATGAATATCTAAGTTGTTTGTGGTTGTCTATGTGGAAATTCATTTCTTATTCTTAAAAAAAACCTTTGTACATTCATTTCTTCTTTTCAAAAAACCTTTATACAAATTTGCAAGATTGTGATTTCGTTTCAATCAAATACCAATGATGTTTCACAGAAAATTATGTAAAAAATTTATGGTCATAATTAACATCATATCAAGGTAAGATCTGTCCTCCGAATAACACAAAACATTTAACCACTATAGACCATGTACATCTTTATGTCTGCATGCATGCCTAAACAAATTTAGGACCATCGTTAAGCAATGTCATACAATGATGTTTTTGTTTTTTTTGGGTGTGGTGCGTTTCCTATGGGACCTATAGACTTATTGACTTGGAATTATATAGACTTATTGACTTGGAATTTGTATAGATATGTTATTTTAGCAAACACGGAAACATAAATAAATTATTGACTTCATAATTTTCACTATATATCGTTAGCTAAGAATTTTCCCAAAGATTCATTACGTGTGAGAGAAGAGAACTTCTATTTAGCTATAAAATTCTATTGGGTCCTCTCCCTTGTGTTTTGTGTGGAAAAAAGTAATTGTTTTTTTAATTATTAAAATAGAATTTTCAAAGAGATATGTTCCTATGATTTCGATTTAGATTTTTATGGGAAAGTTGCTTTCCATTTGTGTTTTGTATCAAAATATAATATATTTATTCGTAAATATTATAAATAATTTTAATTAAATTAAAAAAATAAAGATTTTATTGTTAATTACTTTTTTAGTTGTAATAAATAGAAAATAAGGGTTTAGAAGAATATATGATTTTGTATGAATTCAAAAATATTTGTTAAAATTACATATTATAAAATAAATTTAGAGATTAAAACAAAGTTAAATTAAATTTTTTGAAAATAATAGAGAAAATTAGCAAAACCATACGGGCATTTTTTTTAAAAGTAAGGTTGCTCCCAAAATAATGATATCATTCTTGATAGATAGGCGATATACATAAAACAATTTAACAAAATGTTTTTTGAGATTGAGGGATCCTAAAACCTTTTTTTGCTTTACTAAAATTACGTGTGGATCTCTAGAAAAGTGTGTTGAAAGAAAACCTTAAAAATGTGGGCTAACTTTAAGTAAACATGTAAAATTTAATATTTGATGACATCGAGTCATGGGATATGTCCTCTAGATAATACAAAGAATTCATAGCATTCTTATTGTTTTCTATAATATTATGTTGTTTGATGACATGAAATCATTGGCTTCTTGTCAAGCCAGCTTTGTTAACATATTTTTATGTTCCCTAAAAATAAAAGAATTTAGATTCATATAGGAGATATTAGGGTCATGTTATTTACAACTATTCATTGTGTAAGTTTAAAAAAGTAAAAGGACATTTGAGTTATACCTGTTCTTTGTGTCTACCAAATACATTTATTCTTATCAAAAAAAAATTGTATATGGTTGCATGATCGTGATTTCATTTTTTTGAATCCGAGTTTTATGTTTATCATGCAAAAGGTCTACAAGTTATTTTAAATCTAAAAAGGATTCTTGGTTTATTTGTAAGGTTATGGAGAGGGCTTTGCTTTCTCTTTTTTATAGTTTTAGAGGAGGCATTTCATGAATATCATTCATTTTTATTAAATAATTACATATAAGTATGTTGGATCATGATTTCATTTCTATCAAAATCTTATCATACATATTAGTCGGTCACCACTTTGATTTATCTACTTCCTTGACTCAATGTCATTTCACTTCAATGATTTTGTGTTTATGTCATTTATTTTAAAATTCACATCATGTGTTTATAATTGAAAATTATTTTTACCCATCACTTATAGGCATAGATACAAACAACCTATACGAATTTATTGACATAATGTTCCATATTTATTTGGTTTTATTAGATAATTGGTAAGGCTTATGCTTTTATGTGTGTGTGTGTGTGTGTGTGTGTGTGTGTGTGTGTGTGTGTGTGTGTGTGTGTGTGTGTGTATGTATATGTATATGTATATGTATATATGTATGTAAATGTGTGTGTGTGTGTGTGTGTGTGTGTGTGTATTTCAAATGTAATTATAGATATTCATTTTTATTTTAGAATTTCCTGATATCAGGAAATTCCAAAATAAAAATGAATATCTATAAGTAAATTTGAAATATATATATATATATATATATATATATATATATATATATATATATATGTATATATATATATATGTATGTATATATGTATGTATGTATATATGTATGTATGTATATATGTATGTATGTATATATGTATGTATATATGTATATATGTATGTATATATGTATGTATATGTATATATATATATGTATATATATATATGTATATATATGTATGTATGTATGTATGTATGTATGTGTGTGTGTGTGTGTGTGTGTGTGTGTGTGTGTGTGTGTATGTGTATGTATATATATGTATGTATGTGTATGTATATATGTATGTATATATATGTATGTATGTATGTATATATGTATGTATGTATGTATGTATTTCAAATTTACTTATAGATATTCATTTTTATTTTGGAATTTCTTGATATTAGGAAATTTCAAAATAAAAATGAATATCTATAAGTAAATTTGAAATATATATATATATATATATATATATATATATATTTCAAATGTACTTATAGATATTCATTTTTGTTTTGGAATTTCCTGATATTACTCATAGATATTCATTTTCATTTTGGAATTTTCTAATAAGTAATATTTGTATTGAACTATTATATCGGTATGTACCTATTATAAAAATAGTTATTTGACTTTGATAATTGACATCATGATATTATTTTTATGTACATTTTGGTGTGTCATATTCACATTTAATGTGAATTTCACTTTAGATAAATGTGCTACAAAGGTGTGATGTGTTATGAATATTTTATATAGTAGTTATCTTATCATGTGTGAGAAGGGTTAAATTTATTTAGGAGAAAAAAAATTACATTTCACTCCACCAATAATTATTTCTCTTTCACCTAATTTTTTTATATATGAATAATTTTTGTGCCCTTGTTGAGTAATAAAAAGCACTAGACTTGAATCATTGTATCTAGTGAGTTGGTATAGATGTTATTTTGGAGAGCCAAGGATAACTACTTAATCCTTCTTATTATTGTGCAACATTTTGTTTACATATGTATTCATTATAAATATATATTTTTCATATTAATACATATATTCTCTTTTATTTTTGGATATCATTCTCTTTTCTGAGTACATTATATAGATAAGTTTTTTCATGTAAAAGTTTCCAGGATTTCACTTGCATGACATGCCTTCAAAGATTAGTTATGTGCTTAATTAGTTTCAGTGATAGGATATATTTTATTTTGATGTCATTAGAGTTGAAGGATTAAAGCCACTATTCAAGGATAGTCATTGTGGATTTATATAGTCTTCAAAAAGATTGACATTGAAACAAAAATTCTACAACCCCTATGTATTTTTTGATATTAGAATAGTTTTTTGTGCTAACCCTTGCATATTTTTTAATTATGTATGTATCTTTTTCGATGACAAATAATTTTTTACCAAACATTTTTAGGTTTTTAAAATCATTATTTATATTTTTTAATACCAAATCTAAATGTTTTAGTTGACTATTTTGAAGTTTTTTAAATTTACATTGGGTATTTCTTTATCCAAAACTAATTCTATAGTTTCAAGGTCATTTGAATTGATTAAGCTCAATTATATGCAAATTAATTCACATATTAGCTGGAATACATCCCCATTTCTAACATTTCTTCCCAATCTTTCCACCAAAAAACTAGAGGTAGAGGTTGTAGACCAATTTTATGCTTGATAAAATTTACATAAGCTTCTCATTTTAAGATTGAAAGGTATTTTAGAATCTATTTTTTCATTTGATTTGGATTTTTTACCAAGAAAACTAATTTATATAAGTGACAAGGTCTCTAATTGAAGAAATTTATTTTTTTAAAATATGAAGGACTTTGATATAAAGTTTTAGAACTAAATAAGTTGTCACTAGTCATTATAGGGGAAAACCATGAATTGTGGTTGTTAAATAAAAGACAATATCTAAGCCAATATTAAACTCACTTGAGGTAGGATTTAAAAAATTTAAAATATTTATAGATGATTTTCACCATAAAATATCTTTTAATTTTGACTCTTGAACTACCTTTTACAATGCTTAAGGGTATATAACCCACTTAAGGTCAGAATTAAAAACTTTAAAATATATAAGATGATTTTCACCCAAAAAAAAAAAAAACCCTTCAATTTTAACTTTTGAAAAAACTTTTATGATTGTTAAATATATAATGATTTTTTATAGGGAGTGGAAATATTATTTAATTAATTTTGAATCCTTCAATGAGTTTGTATTTTTCTCTTTAATATTAAATATTTTAATTATTACATTATTTTTTCTAATAAAGGATTATTTTTGTTTTAAATGACAATGTCAAATTTTAAATTTTAAATTATAATTTATTTTTTATTGTAAAATTGATGCATAATGATGTATTTTTTAGGTATAATTTTTTTTATATCCATTTGGCTATTAGTAGATTTTTTCTATTTCAAAAATGGTTAATTGTGTGAAAACATATATTGGTTGAATATCCCAATTTTTTTAAAAATTTTTATATTTATGTTTCTAATCTCCCTATAAATTATAATCGAACCTATTTGGGAACATAGTTTTTGCATAATTACTACGTAGGTTTAGTTTTGATTCACTAAGAAACTATAAGAGACTTAAAAATGAATGAACATCTTGAATGCTTTGTTACGGTTGGATGAATCATGTTTCCTTACTCATTGGAGTCAAGATGTGGAAAAATGCAAACAAAAGGCATGGCATGATTTCCACCTTAATCACAAGACATTTACCCCATGAATGAAAGTTTTACTCTATGACTCCAAGTTTGCATTCTACTCTAAGAAGCTTTGTGTTCACTGGGATGGTCCTTTTGTTGTTCATAGTATTTATCTTATTGTTGCATGTCATTTACAAAGATTGGATGTCCAAATTCTTCCTAGGCATTATAATGGTATCTAAATATGGCCATATTTCTCTACTTAAAGTTTAGTTTCAATTGTATCAATAAGGCATATGCCATTAGTTTAGGATTTCTTATTTACAATAAAGTACTACTTTAGTTGTGTGCCCCTTTATATTATTTACTTTATTTTTCTAACTTAGTACTTATGTTTTCATGGAGGACCACAATGCACATTTAGTGTGGGGTAAGAGGAGTTATATGTGTTAAGAAATGGTCCATAAGGCTGCACGTGCAATAAAATAGGTCTAAGGATAGAGATTCTTGCTAATGGTATGAATATTCAAAGGATTTTACAACTATCATGCACTCTAAGAAAATTATGGGATAAGATGTGCCATTAAAATAAATAGATAGTGGTAATGATAATCATGCCAACATTGTGTCATGATAATACTGTTTGTTGCATTTATGATGAGAAGTGATAGTCAAAGAAAGGAGACCGTTAAAATGCATTGATTGTGAGAAGCGATGGTCAAAGAGAGAGGGGGCAGTAAATGCAAGTTAGCTCCTTGAGTCTATAAAAAGACATATAGGGGATTATTTTAAACTTTACCTTTGATTTGAATGTGATTTTATAGACATGAAGAGAGAAAAACTAAGTTCAAGTGATTCTAGGACAAGTGTAGAGTATTAATTTCCCATTTTTTTATTATCAAGAAGGATCTTGTTTCAGTGATCAAGCAGAAGATACCTAAATTAAAAACACATAGAGGAAATTTTGTAATTATAAGTTGTAGATGTTGGCATCCACCACAAAAAAGCATCAAAGCATGAAGAGCTGAGATACTTTCATAGTAAACACATATTATTTTGGGAATATTGGATGGCCATGCCTCAACCTTCAGGATCCATGAAGGGTGATGTGGCCTAAGAAAAAGGACTAGATAAGTGAGCCACTACTAGCCATTCTAGAGGAAGAGAACCTAAGTGTTGGGGAAAAGTAGTATTAATCAAAAATGAAACACCTAAGGAACATAGTGAGCACATGGAAGGCAAAGTATCAAGAATGGCATGACAAACTAACAAGAAAGCCCAAGTACCACAACTTCCACCTTTGATGATAGAGGAGATGCAGTACCCAAAAATAGTGCTACGTATAAAGAATTGGGTATCAAATATACCCACCTGTACTGTTTTAGATTATAACCACCACCAACCTAGAAATGAGGTTAAGATTTAGAATGATTACCATGTCGAGTGTTAAAACACTAGGAGTGAACTGGTGTATTATTTAAAAAAATTCAATGCCTTGGAATCTACATAGCTCTTCTATATTTTTAACCTCCCATATTTTATAAAAGTGATAGAGACAATAAAAAAAAATATTTCGGGCATCCATGAGGAATGTATCTATTTTTTTGGGTATTGCATGAAGATTACTACTAAAAAAATCAACAAGGTGTCATGGTTGTAATGCTTTAGCTCATACCTTTATTTTGATTTGGAGGACTCAAAGAAAATAGAGAAGATTGCAATAGTGCTATAATATTGGAATCATATCCATGTCATACACATTAATAACTTACAAGACCCAACCCTCTAAGTAGAAATTTACATCATTATGACTAAATTTGGTGGCACTATTCGATGAAAAGAGGTGGACATGACACACCTATTTTTCTCCCACAAATTAACTATGGTGGTAAAGTATAATTGGGCAATACATTTTTCCAATAAAATTATAATAGATATAGAGAGGTCCCACTGGATACCTATCCATAGGTTCTCATGGGGTGTATTTAATTTTTTGATGGTATTTGATGAAATTGGTGTACTTGATTACACCTCTAGAAACCTAAAGTGGTTATACCCACCAGAGCACATGTCCCCTATGGAATGATACAAGTCCTTCAAATGTCCCAAATATATCACTCTAACTTTCAAAATCAAGATGAAGTCATGCAATTAAAAATGCCTTTAGAAATGAATGGTGCATTCCAAAAGACTTACCCATTCAAGTTGGTAAACAAGCTAAATTTATCCTCAAGTAACATTTTTCTATGGTGCATATTAGGATGTCCCCCTTTGGAGTATTCTCTACTTTGTTGAAGCTACCCTATGCTTTCATAGCATGGTACTTTGTCAAATCAGTGAACCGCATTTATGATGTACATCCCCTCACCCTTGAAGTAGAATAAATTGATTCAGAGATTCACACTCTCAAAAAAATGTATGGCTATCCTAGTAAGGAACCATACAAAAAAAATCATGAGACTGAAAGAACTAACATCAAGGTTCACCAAACATGGTTAGGAAAATAATTCATAATCTATTTTATATGTTTCAACCTAAGAGGAAAGATTTAGAAGGCACATATCATGAAAGAGAAAAACTTCCTCCAATACCACCACTTGATAAAAAGAATCATACCGGGCATTATGCTATCACAAGTTTATGGCTAGAACCACCAAAAAGGCAAAGGACTACCCAGGAACCAACACCAAGGGTTTCACCACCAAGAGTGTCCCCACTAAGGTCATCACTACTAAGGGATTCATCTAAATAAGATACACTAGTAAGATAATAATAGGGTTTAGTTACATCACTATAAACCACTCCACGTGAATAGGAAGAGCCTCAGGGTCATAAAGAATAACTAGAGGAGTTAGACTCAAAAAAATACCATCCCTAGTACAAGAGGAGGAGACCACCCTTGAAGAGGCATAGTTGGAAATGAAAAAATCCACTTGGGGAAGAGAGGGATGGTCTTGATATAAAATAAATGAGTGGCATGGGCATTGGTAGCACTTCATTGTCACCATATACGGATGTCAAGATACTTAAGTAGGATCCCATCAAAGGGAAGCAACTGGATGAATCCAAAGATCAACCACCTTTGGTCGATATAACCACCAAATTACATACCTAATACTAGATATGCATTACTAATAGGTTGTTACATCTATATTCCCATTTTCATCTAGAAGATGTAATTATAGACACTAGGCATCATATGTCATTTTTATTGGATATGTATAATGAAAAATTCATTTTTGAAATACCCCATCATAACCTATTTTTAGATTTTAATACAATGGCACTACCCACTCCTATTTGGGTTGATCCCTAGCAACTTTATCCTTTACAAACTAGCACTACATTTATGATATTGGCTTTTAAAGTCGCATGACAGAATGTGCTTTTAGATTCTAATGTGCACATTGTAGAGAAAAAACATGGCCAAGTGGTGGAGATGTAAGATAAAGAAGTTGATTCTTGGAAGACATTTGAATAGGAAGTGGCCACACTAAAACACCAATTAGAAGAAGACATAACAACCAAAGTTGAAACTTTAAATTTATGTAAAGATATTTTAGGATAGGAATAAACATTGGTAGATGGGGTCCCTTTAAAGGGATAGGTCATTGATAAATTGGAGACACTTGTAAATCTCTTAATAAAGCAGTGTAAGGAGTAACCTGCACCTAGAAATGAAAAATTATGGGTAGTTAAATAATTCATTGAAGCAGTGGAAGTCTACAGACATGCCTTACAAAAGGTTGGGAAAGCGATCCCCATCTTGGATGGAATTTTTTAGAAACTAGTATGGCCCAATAAAAATTTGGAGGCCCAACTATAGGTAAAGGAGTCTTAATGATAGCTATTGGTAGATGTTATTCTATTAATAAAAGACCACATCAAGCATATTAAGACATTTAGTGATGTCAAAACCATGAAAGAAATAATAAAAACACATTGGTAGAAAAGAAATTCTAAATTTATGACACTCTAAGGACAAGTTGTAAACGAGGTCGCTACACTTGAAGAGGTCCAAAATATGCTTCCACATCCATAGACCAATTGGTCAATAAGGCAGTTGAGTGTCCTAGTCAACCTAAGGAGACTAAAAATTTGAAAGTGGAAATCGAGGAAATAAAAACAAAGCTACTTGACACCTTGTCACACTGGAAAGGTGTTAGGAAGTAGATTGGATGGGTTGGCCCTAAATTTTTGGTTGAGGTTGAGATCAGTGCTTAGTCTAATAAAGACTAAGACTGTAGTTTGGTGTGATGTTGAAACCCTAATTTTGACTAAGTATTTTGGATTTTGGAATGAAACCAACATGGCACAGGAAGACCATGACATAGAACCATCATGGCATGGGAAAACCATGGCATGAAACTAACATGACATGAGAATACCATGGCTCAAACTAGCATGGCATGAAACCAACTTGGCACAGGAAGAAAATGGTGTGTAATATCATGTTGTAAGAAGACCCAATCAAATAAGAGGCATAAAAAATGGAGGACCTGAGAGCAAAGGACTTAGTATATCAATGAAAGACTTGGGGAGTGGAAAGGAAGTGAGAAATGGTTGAGGAATGATTCTCAAGGATAGAAATTTTTTTAATCATATATGATTTTCTCATGACCTACATGAAGGAGGACATTTGGAAACAAGGATCCAACATTGAATGAGAATATAGGGGCATTAAGGCTTGGGTCCTTAGGGAAAAATAAGTAAATGACTATCATGACTCTCAGTCTACTAGAGATCATTGGATAATCACCAAAGTGTCATAAATAATTTAATAACTCGGTCAAGGAAAACAAGTATAAACACCCCTATGTAGAGATTTGTAACACTATTGAACATTGGTATTATGTAATGATTGATGGTGGTAATAGCAAAATCATGAAAGTTACTATTAGTTCTGATGTTATGTTAGAGATTTTGCTTAAGTTGTAACATTGATTGATCATTACATTTTTTTATGTAATATGTGGTTTGTATCTGACTATAATGAATATAATCTATATCATATGAATTTATGTAATAAAAAATTTGAATCTCATGGTAGTTATCTTTATAATCATGTTTTTTTACATAGTTGAAACAAGGTCCACAGTCTTGTATTGTTTTTTGTAATTAGTAATTACATAGATGAAAAAACACCACAATATTGCAAATGTGTTACTGCACAATATAACCCACATGAACTAGTTGCTTGTTATGTGATTCGAGTGAGTGCACAAGAGTTTAGTCTTGCATGAAATTCTAGCACATTATCTTGTTGGGAACTAGACACTTTAGTGCCCTAAGGAAAATTTGATACAAAAACCCAAAAATTTTCCTAAGGTAACCACAAATACATACATGGAGGGTGACATAGAATCATCTCCATTACAACCATTACAAAATAAAAAATGCATGCAGAGTTTGATTGCAATTCCATTAGTCATTATTAAGCCATCCCCTCATGTTGTTAGTATAACTTCATACATAATATTATCCTTGATTTAATTTTTTTTTTTTAAATTATCATTGTAATCTTTAAATCTCTTTTATTTTTATAGTGGCACACTCTGTAGTGTAACCAACATTGGCTGCAACTTCTAGAATTTAGTTTCAACTACTAAAACAAGGTGCATAAATTAATATAAAGTTTTTTTTAACAAGAAATAAAATGAGATTGGAATATATGAAATTAATATTTCTAATAAAATATTAATCATTTTTTTATTTGAATGCAATTTGCAGGTCCTTCTTCCTCTCCTCCTCAAAGGAAAATTTTCGAATTTCAGCCACCATCACCACCATCTCACCCTATAAATATAAGAAGAGGGAAACATTTAATGTTTATAGTAGAGAGTGGGGTCACTTTTCAATTTCTAATGCCAAAGTTTCCAAAATTTTCACTTGGTGGTCTCCTTAGTATGTCAAGAACCACGTCTTAGAAATATTGATCTTGACAAGGAGTTCTTGGGGATTGATAGTGGCACCTCCATGACATTTTTTAATCCTCATGATATAATATATGGAACCCAAATAGCAAAGAAATCACAACCATAGTTTACACTTGATAGTCCACCGAGCACATATACAACAAAGGAGACTCCAAAAAATGATGATCAACAAAGTTTTTTTCTAGTTTCTAATTTATTCGCAGAGAGTAATAAGGCCTTTGTTAATGATTATTTTATTACTAACCTTGATGGATTAAGAATGTGGGAGTATAGGGGAAAAGTTTTGATATAATAAATAAATGCATGTCTTCACAACCACAACCAACATGATCAGTTATATGCAATAGTTGAAAATTAGCCTAAACATACTCATGTTTTATTTAACAAGGTAGTTTTTGGTACTATTTTAGTAAAAATTTTAATGATAATGTTCTTGATATAATGTTAAATAATCTTGAGAATTTATACACAAAATGCCAAACAAATTTAGCAAATAGACCAAAAACAAAAACCTTGTGGATATTGTTAATGTTGAAAAAGAAAAGGCCATGGTAAGTTTTTGTTTGTTATTTTTTAAACTAAATTTATTTTATAACTTTTAACAGATTAATATTGTTTTCTCATTTATTTTCAAAATATAATTATTTGAGGAATCAATTTGTCATTTACGTGCACTTAAAGAGTGCATGCAAAAGTATATCTGTGACTATTTATTTCAAGGAAAAACTTGTTTTAATCAACCAACAAACAAATACACTGAAGAAAATCATTAAAGAACACACTTTGGACCATGAAATTTTGTTTAAAGAGAAATTTTAAGAAGACCCATCCTTTCTTTCCCTTGGATATGTTGTTGCATATTAAAGGACAATTCTTAAGAATATCAATACAATAGCAAAATATCTTATGAAATTATGGATCCTTTCATAGGCCACTACTTCTGGCCATGTGGATGCTTAAGCTAGTCAGGGAATACAAACAGACACCCAAGTGTCTAAACAATAATGAGATTTTTGTTTGACATTGTATTTTTTATTTTTAAATATTATAAGTTGAGGATTTGACTTGTATACTAATATCATTTACTAATATCCATCATTGAGTGTCTTTCTTCTTTTAAAGACCATTAATCCTTCTACTTCAATTAGTCACAATGCCTTTTCAAAGAGGGGTAAAATGTATACATCTAAATTTGCTTGATTCATTTATCATCACTAATATTCATTTCAAAATGCATACTATATGCCTTCACATTATTTACATCAGGGTGATTACATTCTTGGCTTCACCCCAAGTGGCTCTCAAACAGTAGCATGTCAACCTCACCAAGTTTATCAATAGTCTTATATGTCCTCTCCCACTCCAACTCAACCTCTTTGGTATCTTACTTTTCCCTCTAGTCAACCTTGTCATATTTATATTTCTCCTCCTCCAACCCTTTTAATTTTTAAATAAACCCTTGTAGACATTGAAATATAAATGAGAGGGCTTAATAAAGATAAGGAACTTGGTCTAATTTTTCCTAATCCTTACATTCAAAATGAAGTCATTCCAATGATGAGGGACTTAGTTCATTTGATCAAGTGTAATTAGGTAGATATTGAGATATAACACCAACATGTGCCAATTGGTGAAGTGATAGAAACAAGAAGTTTGATTTAATGTATGAATAATAATTTGCAATTGAAGAAAAGCATAAATTGTGTTACTTTCAACCTTATATGCCTCCTCTTATTCCACACAAACCTTTTTTTTCTCCAAACCCAACCCAACATGTACTAATCCATCAAGAGAGGTCCATGACAATGTCACCTTCACCCATTCTCCCTCGAGACCCTAAAATCATTCCATCCTAGAGACCTTCTTGGAGTGGACCACTAATTATGTCATTTTTAATCTTAAAAAATAACCTTCTCTTATGCATATCCAAAGTCAATAAAAAGTGAAGTGTATGGAGATAAAGTTAAGAGAGTTCTCAAGTTCCTCAAAATTTTCACCTACCCTTCATGTTGCAACTATCCATGAAGTTAAAGACACATCAAACTCTGATAGAGAAATTGAGGAGTGTAAAGAGAATAATAAAGCATCGTCAATAGAATTCCCTTCTCCATCTCTCCAATAATACTAAAATCATCCTAGCCCCCCTAAAATCCTAAGTTGGAAGGACACTATAAATTTTCAATCAAACCAATGAAGTCTCTTTCCCTCCCATCAACTCCTTTTGTGAAGGATAACAAATTTCATTGAGGGCATAATTTGATCACTTAATTGAGAAAGAAAGCTTATCAAGAAAGAATGATGAGGTGGTTGTCTTGGAGAAATAAAATGTTGTAGTTATATGTGGATCTCAAGAATTCTTTGAAGAGAGTGATTCTAGTTTATGTTATGAAGAGATTGTGATTGGCAAACCCCTTGGTGGAGACAAAAATACATCAATGCTTAAATATGAGAAAAAGTCTCTAATTTTTAGCCAATAATTAGACAATCTTCAAGATGTCACAAATTATCAAATGATTTAACTTAGCTAGTATGGATTTTATGTTGATGAATAAATCAATCTTGAAACCAAAGAAACATGACGAATTAGACCTTAAATGGGTAGATGAGATTCCATTCTTCATGGAGGAAAAAGAAGACCTATTAATTGTCATAGATTGAGTCTTGATGAAGGAAAATGTCATATTTTAGTAGTGGATTAAACTACATTTGAATATGAGGTGAGTTTTCATGAACACACTTTGGTCCTTAACCTTGTTGAGCTTCATGAATAAGATATAGAGCTTGTAAAATTAAAGTTTCAACTATGTCATGAAATTATAGAAGAATTTGAAGCATTTGATCAACCTATTATCCCTCAAAAGAATGCTAAGAATGAAATTGAAGATGGAATAATTTCAAGTTTCCAAGAAGAAGTTTCCTTTTGGGAAGAACTACAAATTTTTTTCTCTAGTTTGTATAGTGAACCTATAGACCATGAGGAGAGTAATAAGATTGTTGTATTTTCCAATGAACTTGATGAAGAGATGAAGGAGAAATATCTTAAAGAGAAAATCATGGTAGCTAATCTTGTTGAGTCTCATGAACAACTTTAAGGAGGTCTTGAGGACATGTGGTAGTCCTAGTTTGACATGTTTAATGAATTTGAATATCTTGGTAGGTTATCACCTCAAGAAGAATAAGATGAAGTTGTTGATTAGAAGTACAAAGATGATAACAAGTCAACAAGTCCTAATATCCCTCACTAATTAGTTTAAAATCATGATATAGAAATATATGATGAATATGATACTCCTCAAGGTGAATAATAGATAGAGTTCAAAAAACTAATAGAGTTTGAGGATGATGTTGACTTTATGAACCAAACCATATTCACATTGGATGTCTCTCACATTGCCAAGGATGGACAATAGTATAAGGTAAGTCATGAAATTTAAGATGAATTTGTCATTGTCGAAGACATTTTTGTTGTTGTAGATCTATTTGAGGTTAAGACAAAGAAGGTGGTGGCCAATAAAGGAGTTGGTCAAGAAAGAATAAATTCTTATCAATAGCTTATACATCATTCTTATTCATCACATTAAGTTGACTTAAGGAGTTTTCCTTTTGATCTAGGAGGACCAGTTCTGAAAGGCTAGATGTAAATAGTATTTTCTTGTTTTGTTTTCCCTAAGCACTTATTAGCATAGTGTGTCTTGTTTGTTTTGATTTCTTGCTTTGGTGTGTTTCTTCTTGTCTTGTTGCATGTGTTGGTGAAGATAGCCAGCTATTATGTTCATTTCAAGAGGTTTGTAATCAAGTGTCAAGGTCAAGTCATGTTTGAATTTTTTTGAGATGACCCCATACATAAATATATGCAATAAGGATACTATTTTAAGTTCAACTACTAATAGAGTTGGGGGTGTCAATCAGTTTCCTTGAAATAATACTTCAATTTTTATTATCATTCATGAATCATTCATTCACATACATAAATTAATCAAATCATAAACAAGCATCTATGAAAACAAACAAGATAATAAAATAGGATATATGTGGGAAACCCTCTTGGGGGATAAAACTCACTTAAATACCACTTGGACTATAGTATTATAAGAAATAGATCAAAATTTAGAGAGGCACCAACCCCACAAGGAGCACCAACCCCTCATTAGTCAAACACCAACTCAACTAGTCCTTTAGCAAGCACCAAATCAGCTACCTTGAAACTCTAATCACCTTTAAAAACTTTTTTCTCACTCAATTTAATATGACCACCTTCTTTTTCTCTTCTCATTCTTTTCTCTCTCAAACAACTTATTAGGGCTTTTTGCTCAACTAGCCCTTTCCTTGGTATAATTAAGTCTTATGACCTTACTCATTACATATAGAAACACTATTTTAATTTCATGGAATATTTACCAAACCTATATAATGGTATTCACACCCTCTATCTAGTTTCTAAAATGATAAATCATTCGCTTATATCAACAATATTTTAACTAGTCAAATTAGGCCTATTAGACCTTCTCTTTATACTAGGCTCTTTATCTAACCCATATTGGTTGGTCAAGAACCTATTAATACTAAGATCACCATTATAATATATCACCAAATACATTTTACAAGTGAAACACCCACTACATAGGTCAATCATCACCCATAAGGACCAAAACCACCATTAAGCCTAATAGAGACCAAATGTGATTAGGCCTTCTCAAGGCATACATTTCACCTTGACTATATTGGAACATATTGAGAATTTTTTAAAAAATGAGAAACTTCATACACACTTAAATTATACCCTTGATAATATCACCTTAGGTCCCCAACACCATTTATCTCATTTCACTTCTTGAACCACACAATTACGTCTACTCGTAATTAGGCCTTCTCACTTCGAGAAAGTCTATCTTAAAAATATGAAGCATACACTCAAATTTAACACATAACCCAAAAAAAATCAAATGAATATAAAATCCATGTCCTCAGTGTCATCACCAAATCCATTACATTTCATAATACAAGGCAAAAGTCCTCAAACTAATGATCTAATATGCTCATTCAAAATTGCACATAGGCCTTAAGAACAGAGTTAAAAATATTTAACTTTACAAACATTAATAGGCATTAATTATGAATAAAAATGTATTAATATGAAATTATGATACCTATATAATAACTTCATGTGCATTTAATTCATCAAATATATACAAAATGACTCAGGAACACCATTTTCACTTAAAGATAGAAAACTCCATGTAGCTCCAAAAACATAGTCATGAAGATCAAGACTCAGAACACTTGTGTGAAAAATTGTATGAAATCTGAATGGGTTTATATGATACTTTATCATATTTATAACATATTTCAATAGATATATTACAAGGTTCAATATCAATATTGGTTTTACAAACCAATCTCATGTCTTCAACTTAAGCATACTTCATTGTGTTAGACAGGTCACTTTGAGAGCAACATTTTGCTTATATATGAGCATATTGAAAACTTATAATCATATGGTATGTGTTATATAGGTATTTAAAAAAAAACCCATGTATTTTTATACATCCCTAATATATTTCAACCTATCCCTAATCTCATTCTCTCTTTTGCCTTGTTTTCTCACTATCTTCCTCATTAGGCCTATTTAGTGATAGGCCAATTTTCATGACTGGTTTAGCATATTTAAGGTCTAAAACCTACTTATAAACTTACATTGGAACAAAATAAAATTCTCACCTATCATCCTCTAACCATTTCCATTCTTTGTCCTGGTCAACTATACCTGCTACATCAAAATTCAAAGAAATAAGGGGTTTTTTGTAGCTTCCACTTACTCTTTTGATATACCAATGCCACCTAGAGAAACTTGAAAGATTCATATACATGTTAAAATCATAAAATTATGTCATCTAATCCATATGATCCATTTATAACAATATATTTATTATTGGGTCATTAAGAGGGTTTTAGGAAGGTTTAAACTGCCTTTCATTCTTAGTAATAGTTCATAAAGGATTTCCCCTCAACTCAAAAACTAATGCCAAGAAATTTAATATATGACCCTTAAAAAAATACCATGAAATTATTGGTTCCTAGTGAAAAATTTTGACATGTAAATAAGTATAATAAAATCCATCTCAAGTCTACAACACCTACTTCTGTGCATATAGAAAACCTCAACAACAATTTTCATTATTTATCCTTCAAGCTTTGACCTCATACTTGGTCAACACACTTGATAAAATTTATAACACTTAAGTAAATTCTCCTAATATCTGTCACCTTGGGAAATGAAATTGACCCCACATTAAGCCATACTAGGTCTCTTTACATATTAATCCTTAAACTTCCAGTCACACTTAGACCTTGAAACTTATTGAACTATTCTCAAAACCTCATTCTCATGTCATAAAAATTCATACCATGCTTACATAATACCAACCTTATTCACACAAGTCTCATACTGCTCACCTCAACATGCTACAATGCCTATGCCATCTCACTAGGTATCTTCATGCAAGGAGTAAGCCTCAAAATGGACCTTGGAACTCATGTGAAGGATTATTTACCTCTTTATCATGTTTACACAACTTTATACACTTTATCATGCATATAATGACATAATTCACCAAGTTTCACTATGTTTCATGCATACACCTTCTCTCATGGCTAGTCTAGGCTTCTTAAGACACCTATTACTTAACGATTGGTAAAATAAAAAAACTAGATCTCAATGATGTCAAAAAAGAACATTATTCAATCAGGATTCTCTGAAGACCAAAATAATTTCAATAGACTCATGATGTTGTCACAATACATCATTGTGCCAGGACATCATACAAAACTCAAAGACTACTAAACCATGCCCATGATATGACAATGCTCCTCAACACTATTACTCAATAGTAGCTTACCTTGTATCATCATCTTGACCTTTACATTATATCAACCTTAATATAATTACCAAGTTGCCTTTAAATTCTCTCTCAATAGAGATACAATAGGTTACCTTCAATTTTTCTCTTGTCATAAGACTTCTTTGTCACATACCATTTCACCATGCATGGCCTCAACTCTGACCTTGACATTAATGACATCCATCTTTAATTTTACATCAATGACAATAAGAAAGACTCAATACAAAAAATAGGAACACACCTCAAAAATCTCCCCCTTTATCATTGATGTAAAACATTTACACAAAGCTAATCATTCACACTCCCTAAGATGGATTTTCTTCAAACTGACATTTCTCTCAAACTAGAACTTTCTCCCCCTTTGACATTTAGTGTCATCTTATTGGAAACTATCTAATCCTCAAACCTAGAACAACATACATACTCTTGGAGAATAATTGGATCTCCTTAAATACATGAGATATTCAAACATTATCAATACTATGACTTGGTTTGATCAAGTCATCATACAAACTCTTTGTGACTTATTTCTCATAATCAAACATATACCAAACTCTTGACTGAACCTTGGATATCAATGTCAACAAAGAACATAAAATTCCCCCTAACACCAAGCATCCTTCATACTCATGATCACTAGATGAGTTCCTCCATTATGCCTAATAGATTCACCTCTTTTCTATTGAGTATTAAAATAACATAAATTTAGGAGATTCCCAAATCTCCATGTCTTGAATAGACTGAACTTTCTTCATGATCCTTCTAGGCTTGAATTATTTAATATCCATTTTAATTCCATCATGAATTGATCTATTTGACTTGAGTTTTTAATCCATAATTTGAGTTTATAGGGAGAATTATTGACACTTCTTTGCATCTGAGCTATACTCCACCATGGAAAATAGTCCAATTGTACATGAAGACTAGTCATCATTCACCTTAGCTACCTTGGGTTTCCACTCACTATATTGTCTCCTTTCTTGCATTCTAGGAGTCTCGACTTTATTTTTTTGTCTTGATAATCCATGCTTACAGTACTGTACAATTTTGCTAATCTTTTAATAATTAAAACACAATATTCTTCTTGATGGAAACACACCATGATGCATACCTCTTGACTGATGACTCTCCTCATAATTCCATACATATGCATTCTTGAAGGGCTTTCTGTAATTCCTTGCTCTATGTCTAAATTGGTTACATGAATAATAGTATCCATTGAAAGGATTAGCATACCTTATAATACTAGGCTATCTGATAGGATTAGTCTTTATTCTACTAGCAAGATCATTCCTTGATTGACCATTAACCTTCTTGATCACATTAGTGTTCTCCTTTTGGTCTCCATTTAAACCAAGAACTATTTTATCATTATCTATCTTTTGACTAATCAGGATGTCTAGATTATTGGTACTTTTTTCAAACTTTACAAATAACTTAACCTTACTTTATTCTTGATTCAAATAAGCTCTCAAAGAATCCACTTTAGTTACATACCTTGCACATTCTTATTATTTAGCCTTTAGGCTTGTGGTCACAATCTCAAGTTGAGTCTCCACCTATTTCAATATTTCCTCTTATTCCTTGGAGTTGTTGCTCAGTCTAGCTTCAAACAAGTTAATTTTATCCTCATAGTCTTTAATAAGAGACATCATCATCCTATTCTTATTCTTCACCATCTTCAATTCTTCTATAGAATTCATCAACTCAGCCTCAATGTTCACCTCATCTTCCTCTTCATCTGAATCACAAATACCTCCTCCAATCCATATGGACTCTTTTTGATTTGAAAAACTTGATTCTTCAGCCATGAAGAGTACTTAATTGACATAAAGACCATCACCTTCATGATCACTCTTAGAAACACTTCTCTCACTCTCATCAAATTATCTATAATCTTCCTTGGTGTTAAGACTTCTTTTGTTCTTAAAAAACTTCTTGTTTTCATACCTTTTGAAGTGTTTCCTACTCTTATTAGACTTATATGAATTTTTATCATCATCATGACATTTATAATGCTATTCATCATCCTTTTTATTATCCTTATAAGGACACTTTTTATCAAAGTTTCCAATCTCTCCACAATTGAAGCATTTAAAGGGTAGCTTACCATTGTATTTACCTGAACTGGTCTTCAACTTTCTTACAAACATAGCTATCAAATCATCATCATCAATATCAGATTCATCATTGTATTTGAATTTATTACCTTGTGTATTCTTCTCATTTGAATTATTTTCTACCTTGAAATCAACTTCCTTCTTTGCATGTATTCCTTAGCTTTATCTCATCTCATAGGCTGTTAGGGTGCTATGAAGTCCATGCATCTCTAGGTTGTATAGATCTTGCATCTCTTCAACAATAAATAATTTAGAATCAAATTTATGATTTACAGTTCTCAAAACCTTTTGAACAATAGTAGACTTTTTCAATTCTTCACGTAGGCCTCTTATGATGACCACTTCATCAACTGTCAATAAGTAGGATGTAATGGTCTCATCTTCATTCATCTTTAGGCTTTCAAACTATCTTCTATGGGTTTGAAACATAGCTAAATTTACCTTGGAGTATTTCTCATAGATAGTCTATAGCTTTTCCACATTTATTTAGTATATATATAGTGCATCACCTTTACAAGTTCTCCCTCTAATAAGCCACACATAATACCATTCATTGATTTTAAATTATTGTCA
Organism: Torreya grandis; assembly: GCA_037957365.1. Taxonomy (NCBI): domain Eukaryota; kingdom Viridiplantae; phylum Streptophyta; class Pinopsida; order Cupressales; family Taxaceae; genus Torreya; species Torreya grandis. The sequence continues at coordinate 3,783,895 of JARHVA010000330.1, forward strand.
CTATCCTTATTACTTATTGCATCAATAGGAGTAATAGGAGGGGAAGTATATAAATCCAAAACTAATTTACAAATATCATGACCTTGAGACATCACATATATCCTCATCCTAACACTCCAAAAAAAAAATTGGATCCATTAAATAACATAGCCTTGCTTGTAGAGAAACCACCTTGTGCTTAATTAGCCATCTTCACTTGCTTAGGATCTCCTTTAGGATATTAGTCCTCCTTCAAAGGACCTTATATAATACCACATGATGGAATTATAGATATTAAGAGGATTTGAATTAGTTTCCTTAAAATAATCCTTTAATTTTACTTATCATTTAGGAAGCATTCGTTCATATACATACATTAAACAATGTATAAACAAGCATCTATGAAAGCAAACAACATAAGAACAGAAGAGACATGGGAAACTCTATTGGGGGATAACACATATTTAAACACCACTAATAATATATTCCTATAAGTAATGGATCAAAATTTAGTGTGGCACCAACCCCACAAGGAGCACCAACCCCTCACTAGTCAAACACCAACTCAACTAGTCCTTTAACAAGCACCAACTTGCAAGGAAGCACCAACCCCCTAGGTAGCTCATAAAAAACTTAGATACCTTAAACCCATTATCATATTTTAACACCTATTTATCACTCAACTAAATATGACCACCTTCTTTTTCTCTTCACTCTTTTATCTCTTTTAAACAACCTATTAGGCCATCTTGCAGAACTAGCCCTTTCCTTGTTATAATTAGGTCTTATGACCTTGATCATAACCTATAGAAAAAATATTATAATTTCATGTAATATTTACCACACCTATTTTATTATTTTTACACCCTCTATCTGGTTTCTAAAACTCTAAATCATTCACTCATATCCACAATATTCTAACTAGTCAAATTAGACCTATTAGACCTTCTCTTTATACTTGACTCTTGATCTCACCCATTTGGGTAAAAAAAGAACCTTTACATATATGTATCACCCTTGTAATATATCACCAAAAAAAATTCATAATAAACACCCACTACATAGGATGGTCATCATCCATTAGGACCAAAACCACCATTAGGCCTAATAGAGACCTAATGCAATTACGCCTTCTCAAGGCACACATTTAACCTTGACCATATTGGAAAATATTAAACCTTTAAAAAATATTGAAATAATTAATACACACTTAAACTATACCCTTTATAATCTCACCTTAGTTATCCAACACCATTGCTCTCATTTTACTCATTGAACCACATAATTAGGTCTACTTGCAAATATGCCTTCTCACTGCTAGAAAATTTGTCTTGTAAATATGAAGCATAAACTAAAATTTTAAATATAAACCAAAAAAAAATTAATATAAACTCCATGACCTTATTTTAATAACCAAGTCCATTATATTTCACAATACAAGATAAATGGCTTCAAACTAATCATCTTCATATGTTCACTCAAAACTACATTCATAGTTAAGAACCTTTGACTTTTCACACCTTAATAGCCATTAATTATGGATAAAAATTTATTAAAATTAATATATGATACATATATAAAAAATTAATTTTAATTTTATTCTTTAACTCTATGCAAAAATACTCAGGAACACCATTCTCACTTATACACAGAAAATTACATGTAGCTCTAAAAACATAGTCATGAAGATCAAGACTTAGAACACCTATGTGAACAATTTTATGAACTTAAAATGGGTTTAAATTATCATTAACCATACTTATAACATATTTAAATATATATATTTCAATTTTCAATATCAATATTGGTCTTACAAACAAATCTCATATCTTCACCCTACATAGACTTCACTATATTAGACATGTGACTTTGAGAGAAACATTTTACTTGTCTATGAGATTATCCAAAACTTATAATAAAATATGATATGTGACATAGGTATTTAATAATTAACCCATGTATTTTTATCCATCCCTAATCCATTATAACTCATCTCTAATCTCATTCTCATTTTTGCCTAGTTTTCTCATTGTTTTCCTCATTAGACCTATTTAGCAATATGTCAACTTTCATGAAAAGTTTAGAATTTTTAAGTTATTAAAAATGATAATAAAATTACATGGGAAAAAAATAAAATTCTCACACATCATCCTCAAACCATTTTCATGCTTTGACCTAGTCAACCCTACCTGCTACATCAAAATTCTAAGAAATAAGGGGTTTCTTATAGCTTCCACTTACTCTTATGACAAAAAAATACCACCTAGATAAACTTGAGATAGACATATGAATTTTAAAATAATAAAATTAGGTCATCCAATCCATTATGAGATATTTTCAATAAGATATTTTTTATCAGGTCATTATGAGGGTTTAGACTACCTTCCATTCTTAACAATCATTCATAAAGGATTACCCCTCAAATCCAAAACCATTGCCAAGAAATTTAATTTAATACACTTCCTCAAATACAATTAAATAATTATATCCTCATTAAAAAATTTCACATGCCAATGATCATAATAAAATCCTTCTTAGGTCTATAACACCTCCCTCTGTGCACACAAAAAACCTCAACACCAATTTTTATTCTTTCTCCTTTAGGATTTGACCTCAGACTTGGTTAACACACTTGATAAAATATTTAAAATCTCTAAATCCTATTAATATATTTTTCACCTTGGTAGATTAACTTGACCCCTCATTAGGCCATATTATGTATCTTTGCATATTAGGCCTTAAACTGCTAGTCACACGTAGATTTTGAACATACCTTGAAACTTATTGAAATATTATCAACACCTCATTATCATGTCATAAAAATTCATACCATGTTCACATAATACCAAAATTCTTCACACAAGTCTCATACTTCTCACCTCAGCATGCTACAAGGCCTATGGCATCTCACTAGGTCTCTTCATGCAAGGACTATGCCTTAAAATAGACTTGGGAACTCATATGAAGGCTTATTTACCTATTTATAATGTTTACATAGATTTATACACTCTCTCATGTATGTAATGACATAATTCACCCAACTTCACTATGCTTCATACATACACCTTCTCTCAAGGCTAGACTAGCCTTCTCAAGACACCTAGTAATCAAATATTTAGACTCAAACAAGATAGCTTTCAATGATGTCAACCAATAAAATTATTCAATCAAGATTCTATAAATACAAGAATAATTTTGATAATATCATGATATTTTCATAATGCATCATTATGCCAAGACTTCATACAGAATTCAAAGATTGTTAAACCAAGTTCATGATATGACAATGCTCCTCGAGACTAGTACTCAATAGTAGCTTACCTTTTATCATGATATTTACCTTGACATGACATAAACCTTAAAATAATTACTAGGTGGACTTCAAATTCTCTCTCAATATAGAGATAATAGGTTTCTTTCAAAATTTCTCTTGTCATATACCATTTCACCATGCATGGCCTCAACTCTAACCTTGACATTAATGACATCCATCTTGAATTTGACATCAATTACAATAAAAAATCCTCAATAAAAATAATAAGAACATACCTCAATAGTTACTAGCTTAGATGAATACTAAGCATGCAATCCTAGGATGTCACCAAATATGTTAGCCAAAATTGGCCACCATGAGTGTGGAAAATTTTAAACTTTTATTTTAGACTTGTTTAAACTTGTTAGTAGCCTTTTAAGAGTATTTATCTTGGTATATTGGTAAAAATTGGTCATAGAAAGGTTTATTATCAAGTTTTTGTCATCTTAAGGTCTATTGGATGGTCTAGAAAGAGTGAATCAAGAAGCTAGTCTTATCATACATCCTTTCATTAATGTCTTATTTGAATTTTGGAGAGATTAACGTATTTTAGTAAAGTTTAAGGTTAATTTGCATAGGTCAAGGTATGTTGACCCATGGTGAAATGTTATTAAATTTATCTTCCAAGTTTATCTAATGTCTTATGGTAGATGAAGGATTATAAAGGCATGGTATGACATGGTGAAACAGTGTTACTTCATGTTTATCAAAGGTTAAGGTAGTTTTAAAAATATTAATGTATTAATTGCCTTTGTTAATTTGAAGAAATAAAGTGTATTTTGAGGCCTCCAAAATGTTTCAAGCTATGTCAAGGTTTTTTCCTCCTCACATATGTTGGTTCATGTTAGTTTCAACATGCAAGAGTGGTGAGGCCCTCCAAATACAAGTAATTAAAGTATAACATATAAACACACTTGCCAAGGGATTGAAAAGAAATTTTTCAAGGTGGAGGTGGTTAAATAAGGTTATAAATGGATGTGTTCAGGTCTTTCAAAGGTTTTTAGGGTTAGATCAGGTTTGTGGCAGCATTGGCAGTCTAAAGAATGCAAAAAATGTTTCATCTTCTCCATTGACCTCTTTTCAAGCTAGTGAAAGCCATTTTAAAGTATTCATTCCATGAAGAGGAAAGGGAATTTTATCTATTTATATTTTGGGTTTATATGGGAACCTATTCCCTCAATATTCCATGCATTATTTGTAGGTTACAAGGGATTAACTTTATGAACAATCATTAACAAATTAGGTAGCCTAAAACCCTTTTAAAACCCCACAAGCTAAGGTTTTTTTCTTGTTGTAGTGAGTTACATGTTAATGGATGAAAATGGTTTATTTTTGATATCTTCATGGGTCTAAATAACCCTATAAAATCATTATCCATCATCATTTGTCATGGGGGAGAAGCAAAAGCAGGAAAACGAGTTGTGTTTCATTGTTCTTGAGGTGGCAAGGAGGGTTTTGAAGTCTTGGAATCCTTGAGGATGAAAGAAGTTATGTATTGGACTGAAAAAATTGTACTCACCTCCACCAATATTTATTTATTCTCTTTAGGTCTCTTACAATCATCAACAAGACAAAATATCAATAGAATTAGCAAGTATGTTAAATGTGCATAAGACTACATGTTGGTGGTTGTCAAAATATACATAGAAAAGGTGAATCCATGGTGTTTTATTTGAATATCAAAGGCTTGAATATATAATGAGTCCTTTTAAATTTTTTGGGACTGGTGAATCCACCATATAAGTGATTTAGGCAATTTAAATAGTGTTTTGATCAATATCTTGTTGAAGGAGGTTTTAGGTCTAGTGAAGTTAAAAAGAGTAACATTGCTTCCACATTTTGTTCCTTAAGAAACCAATGGTAAAATTGGTTTATTATGGCTATTATTTAATCATATGGCTTATATAATCATATTTAATGTTGAAAAAATTACTCCATGAACATCTCTAGTGGAGGATTGCAAGTATCATCTCATTGCAAGATTGGTTTGAATACTCTCACAAGGTCTCAAATGCAAATAAGTAGCTAAAAAACCTATAAAAATGCAAATAACAGTGATGATGACTTATAATATATCAAAATTAATTCTCAAACTCCCATGGTACCTCTAAGTGTTCCTTCAATGCATGTACATGTCAAAATGAGCATCTACAACCTCTAAGATAATATACAAGGTCTCAAGAATAAACACTTTTTGAAGGTCTGAAAGCTTGTATAGGTGAAGATTAAATTGATTTATTTCAATGTATAAATATGAATCTCATAATATCATTTATCAATGAACCAAACCTATTAAACCATTATTGAAGTACACTAGTAGGCCACAAACCTGAAGTAATACCATTTTAGTGTTTGCAAACAAAGGTTTGGTGTTTGAAGACAAATCAAAGTGTTTCAATGGGTGTTTGCTATTAAAAAATATTTTTAAAGTCCAAATAAATGATTAAAGAGATAATAATACCAATAATCATGTCGTAAAGGTCTTAAACTAGGAGACATGCAGACCTATATGTCTGCAGACTTGTAGGTCAACATTCTCAAGTAAGAGAGCTAACCTTGCATAACATTAATGGTTTGAAGATGAAAATGAAAGGTGAAATATTTTAAAAGGTTTTAGGAAAGTTTTATAAGGTATAAAAGGGGAAAATAATTTAATAAAAACCTTATTTTGAACCAAATAAGTTTCAAGCCTTAAAATCACTAAAAACGCCGCAAAATAACTCTTTTTGCAAACCTATTTTCAAAGAATCCAAGAAAGTATGCATTGATTTATAGGGTTTGGTGTTTTATATGGATATAATAAGTTTGTAAGAATCAATTAATTTCCTTGTAACTCTTTATATTTCTTTAAGGTGACTCAAAACCACAAAAATACCTAGAGACATGCAAACAATCCAAAATGCACACAAAATTGGGAGAAATTGGCATGATTGGAGAGTTTTGAAGGTTAACCATGAAAAATTAATGGTTGGATGAGTTGAGAAGATTTTTGGAAGACCTAAAAAAAAAAATTTTAAGTATTGAAACACCCTAAAACTCTCTCCATGATTTTTCTTAGTTTCGGCCTACTTAGGCTTGTACTTTTGCAAACTAGGGCTATGAAAGCTTGCAACTCACCTAACTTAACTTCTGACCCATGATTGTTTTTGAAAAAATTTCATCAGACATTTTTTTATGTGAAATAAATTATTTTGGTCATTTTTAAGTGGCAATATATGAATTGTATGGTCTATAGGACCGTAGGTTTGCATTAGGCCTAATTGGGAAAGGTGGGTATTAAGAAAGTGGATCTACCTTTGGATTTAGGACCCAAAATTTTAGATTAAGCTACAAAGAGATAATGGGTACCACAAAAGATATTATTTTCCCTGGAAGTGTTATTTATCTCTCAAACCAAGGATATTTGCACCAAAATAGGGCTATAAAGATTAGGCCTCAAAGAGAGTAAATGGGAGAACTATGAAAAAATTATAGAATAGAGGTGAAAAGATGATTAATTTTGGATGTTAAATGAGTTTCCAAGGACTTTATACCCTAAATAGATGACTATTTAGTTAATAATTAATTCAAGGGGCAGTTTCAAGTGCTCAAGGGTGAGTCACCAAGGCAAACATAATTCCTACGCCACCTTGCTCAAGTTGTCATGAAATGGAGCACACGCTTGTTGAAGAGGGACTTAATAAATACCATTTAGTAGTTGATTCTTGATTTTAAGTTATTTCATTCTTTATTAATATCCATAATTGGCTCTCTCTCTCTCTCTCTCTCTCTCTCTCTCTCTCTCTCTCTCTCTCTCTCTCTCTCTCTCTCTCTCTCTCTCTCTCTCTCTCTCTCTCTCTCTCTCTCTCTCTCTCTCTCTCTCTCTCTCTCTCTTCTTCTTCTTCTTCTTCTTCTTCTTATTTCTCCTATATGCATGCCTAATTTTGGAATTGTTTGAAATCCTTTTATTGGATATGGCATATCCATATCCAAAGTAAAATTTTTAATTTGCCTTTGAGATGAATAAATTTGAGTTTTATCCTTCTATTATGATTAAAACTAGTGTAAGTTCATGTTAGTTGATGAATTCTAGTGATAACATGCTACTTCCTCTCATTTGTCCTTATCATGTTTAACTCTTTGCAAGTGATTGGTTATCTTTATAGGTCATATGGACTGAATCTAAATATATTTTAATGAATCAAAAGTGGAAGTATTTATTAATGTCTTTAGAGACCTCTTGATCAACTCCCTTAGTCTATCCATTATGTAATAGGCTCTATGTGAAAAAATCATGTTTAGATACCTAATTTGAGTTGTGTAATTAGATTCAATTATGGTTCATGTTATTAGTGCATAATAGGCAAGTGGAGGAGACAAATTTTGTGCATAACTTCCCTAGTTTAGTTTATTTTCCATTCTTTCTCCCTTTTTATCCTAACCTCAGGCATGCATAAAATGGAAATCATAAGTCATTTGGATGAACTAGAAGAACATTCACACACATGTCAAAGCCATATAATTTCACCATAGACCATGTTAATGGAATTTTGGAGATATATTCATGGCACAAGTTTTTGTAAAATGTCCTAAAATGTAATGTTTTTAAAGTGAAGAGACAAGTTTTAAAGCTCTAACTTGTATTTATGCCTTTGGGACCTACAAATTTAAATCCATCACTTGAAACATGTAAAAATAGAAAAATTACATTTTTCCATTACCTTGACATCCAAATCCACCTAGAATCATGTTTTCACTGTGATTTAGGAGGATGGAAACACTAATAATATTTGTTGTCAAAGTTGAAGTTGTAGTTGGAGAACTATGCCTCCGGTGTTTTGTGGACCAAAAGTGGAATTGCCAACATGTCCAAGGTAAAATAATTATATAAACCATTTTATTAGGCTCTGATAGCACTTGGTTGAGAGACCCACCACCCATTCCAGTCTCAATAACATCCTTCCCAAAACAAGAAAAATGTAATTTTTAAGCCAAACTTTAGGCATGCATAAAATGAAAATTGTAAGTCTTATGGACGAACTAGTAGAACCATAAAATGCATGGAAAATACATATAATTTCAACCTATATTATTTTTATGTAACATTTGAAATAAATCCATGGCACAAGTTTCTATAAGTGTTAATAAATGCATCATTTTTACAGTGAAGAGACAATTGCTTGAGCTCCAATTGAAATTTTTGCCTCTAGTACCTTTAATTATAAATACATCACTTCAAACATGTATATATAGGCAGATTATATGTTCTTAAATGACCTTGATGTCCAAATCCACATATTAGCATGTGTTCACTATTGTTTAGGAGCATGAAAACACTAACAACAAATATTTTTAAAGTTGAAGTTGTAATTAGAGAACTCCACCTCTAGTGCTTCGTGGCTCAAATATGGAATTAATGACATGTTTAGGGTGGAGGATAACATATATAAATATGTTATTAGTCTCTTATCATGCTTAGTTTAGAGTCCCATCACCCTTTTTGGCCTCAATAATGCCCTTCCCAATACAAGAAAACTGCAGTTTTTGGCTTAACTTTAGGTGTGCGTAAAATAAAAAATGTAAGTCATTTGGATGGATTAGAAGAACCATAACGTGAATATAAAATCCATATAATTTAACCATATATCACATAAATGAAAACATGGATACAAATCCATGGCATAAGTTATGGTAACAGGTCCATAAATGCAACATTTTTTTAATGAAGAGATAAGTTGTTAAGATCCAACTCGAATTCATACCTTTAGGACCTCCAAGTGCAAATACATCACTTAAAGAAAATATAGATATGAAAATTACATGTTATTAAATGAACTAAAAGTAAAAATCTACCCAAATTCATGTTTACACTACTATTTAGGAGCATGAAAACACTAACAAAAAATGTTGTCAAAGTTGATGACGTAGTTGGAAAACTCTGCCTCTAGTGCTTTGTGGCTCTAAAATGACATTGAAAACACATAAAGGGTGGGGGATAATTCTAGGACCAAGTTTTTTTCCTTAGATCGTGCTTGGTCAAGTGACCTAAAACCCATTTTGACCTAAAAATGCCCTTCCCAATATAATAAAAATGCACTTTTTAAACCCAACTTCATGCATGCATAAAATGGAAATCGTAAGTCATTTGGATGAACCAGAAAAACCTCATATGTGCTTTAAATACTTATAATTTAACCTCAGATTATGTTGATGGAACCTTGGAGATGAATCTATGACATAAGTTATAGTAATAGGTTTAGGAATGTAACTTTTTTGTAGTGAAGACACAAGTTCTTGTCGTCCAAATGAAATTTCTAGACCCGTTACTGTAGTGTGTGCCATAAGTTCATCTCCTAGGTTCATCTCCAAGGTTCAATTAATATAATTTTATGTGAAATTATATGGATTCAAAATATATGTGAGGGTTCTTTTTGTTCATGCCAATTTATTTTATGTGTAGATGAAGTTAGGCAAAAAAATATGATTTCCTTATATTGGGAAGTGCATTCCTGAGGCTAGAATAGGTAGTGGGTTTCTCAATTGAGGATGATCAGAGGATAAGAACATGGTCCTAAATTTTATCCACCACCTCAGACGTGTTTTAAATTCTATTTCCAATCCAAAAATTACTAGAGGTGGAGTTCTATAACTATAGCTTCAACTTTGACAACATTTTTTTATCAGTGTTTTTGTATTTTTAGACATAGTTAACATGATTTTGGGTGGAATTTAACAAAATGGTCATGGAAAAACATGAAATTTGACTATAAATACATGTTTAAATTGATTTAATTACACTTATAGGTCCCAAAGGTATAAATCCCAATTGGAAGACAAAAACATGTCTCTTCACTATAAAAAAATTACACTTCAAGACCCATCACTACAACTTATCCCACATGTTCATCTCCAAGGTTACATTAACATGATATAGGGTGAAATTATAGGGATTATAAAGGATTGTGAAGTTTATTTTGGTTCATCAAATTGGCTTTTGGTTTCCATTTTATGTACGCCTAAAGTTAGGCTAAAAAATCATACTTTTGATGTATCGGGAAGGGCATTGTTGAGGCCAAAATAGGCGGTGTGTCTCTTGAAAGGGAATGATAGGAGGAAAATAACCTAGTCTTAGACATAATTAACCACCTCAGATGTTTTTTAAATGTTAATTTCAATTCATGAATCACTATAGGTAGAGTTATCTAACTATAGCATCAACTTTAACAACATTTATTATCAGTGTTTTTGTGCTCCTGAACAGTAGTGAAAACATATTTCTAGGTGGATTTGTAAATTATGGTCATGGTATCACATTTAATTTTAATATACATATGTATTTAAAGTTATGGACTTGTACATGTAGGTATCAAAGTCATTAAATCCAGTCAGAGGACAAGAACTTGTCACTTCACTACAAAAAATTTACATTTTTGGACTCGTCATTGCAATTTTTTCCATAGATTCACATTCAAGATTAAATAAACATGATATAGGGTGAAATTAGAGATATTATACATGAAATTTAAGTTTCTTATGGTTCATCCAAATGTCTTATAGTATCTATTCTATGCACTCTTGAAGTTAGACTAAAAAATTGCATTTTTCATGTATTGGGAACAACATTCTTAAGGCCAGAATGGGTGGTGGGTCTCTCTATCAGGTGTGATCAGAGGCCAATAACCTAGTCCTATAAATTATACAGCACCCAAAAAAATTTATTAATGTTATTTTTGAGCCATGAAGCAATGGGGGTGGAGTTATCTAATTGTAGCTTCAATTTGACAACATTTATTATCAGTGTTTCCATGCTCTTGAATAGTAGTGACAACATGCTTTCAGGTAGATTTGAATGTCAATTTCATGGAATCATGTGTAATTTTCCTATATAGATGTGTTTTAAGTGATATATTTTCACCCATATGTCCTAAAGGCATAAATTTTAATTGGAGGACAAAAACTTGTCTCTTCAATACAAAAAAATTACATTCTTAGACTTGTTACTACAACTTGTGCCACATATTCATCTCCAAGGTTCCATAAACATGTTATATGGTGAAATTATAATTATTTTAAGAACATTTTAGGTTTTTATAGTTCAACCAAATTAATTACGGTTTCCATTTTAAGCATGTATGAAGTTAGGCTTTAAAAGTGCATTTTTATTGTATTAGGAAGGGCATTTTTGAGGTCAAAATGGGTAGTGGGTCTCTTGACCAAGCACGATATAAAGCTAAAATCTTGGTCTTGGTAATTACCCTCCCCCTTTTATGTGTTTTCAATGTCATTTTAGATCCACAAACCACTAGAGGTACAGTTTTCCAACATCATCATCAACTTTGAAGAAATTTTTTGTCAGTGTTTTCATGTTCCGGAACAGTAGTGAAAACATGATTTTGGGTGGATTTGTAAATTTAGTCCATGTAATAACATGTAATTTTAATATATATATATATATATATATGTGTGTGTGTGTGTGTGTGTGTGTGTGTGTGTGTGTGTGTGTGTTATTTAAGTGATTTATTTTCACCTGGAGGTCCTAGAGGTATAAATTCAAGTTAGAGCTCAGCAACTTGTCTCTTCATTGCAAAAGCATTGTATTTATGGACTTGTTACCACAAATTTTGACATGGATTTGTATCCATTTTTTCATTGATGTTATCTAGGTTGAAATTATATGTATTTTATATTCAAATTATGGTTCTTCCAGTTCATCCAAATGACTTACAATTTCTATTTTACATGCACCTAAAGTTAAACTAAAAACTGCATTTTTATTGTATTGGGAAGGGCATTCTTGTGGCCAAAAAGGGTGATGGGCCTCTCAATCAGGAATGATAATAGACTAAAAACATATTTATAAATGTTATACACCACCATAATCATGTCATAAATTACATTATTGATCCATGAAGCACTGGAGGTGGAGTTTTCCAATTACAACTTCAACTCTAACAATATTTGTTGTTAGTGTTTTTGTGCACCTAAACAATAGTGACCACATGCTTATAGGTGTATTTGGAAATTGAGGTCATGTAATCACATGTAATTTTCCTATATATACATGTTTAAAGTGATGTATTTTAAATTAAAGGTGTTGGAGGCAAAAATTCCAATTGGAGCTCAAGAAATTATCTCTTCATTGTAAAAATGTTGCATTTATCAACCCATTATAGAAATTTGTGCCATGGATTTATCTCAAATGTTAAATCAAAATAATATAGGTTAAAATTATAGGTATTTATCAGTAATTTTATGGTTCTACTAATTCATCCAAATTAATTATGGTTTTCATTTTATGCATGCTTGAAGTTTGGGTAAAAAATTGCATTTTTCTTGTTTTGGGAAGGGTGTTCTTGAGACTAGAATGGGTGGTCAGTTTCGAATATCAATCTAATGAACTACTAGGATATAACATAATATTGATATTAGAAATAATATATTCATGGTATGACTCATGAACTTTCCATAGATTCATGTTTAATGGCCTCCCATGATATTTGACCAATTGAATATTTATTGCAAGAACAACATTTGAATAGTGTAGGATCTTATTATATTTTAATGTTTTCAAACAACCATATATATAATTTTTTTATAAAATATCATAGAATAAAATTTATAGTGACTACCACATACCCAATGGGATAGTCAATTTTTTCTCCATCTATAATTGGGGAAGTCATTTTTTTATTTTCATCTACACACTAACATAAGTAGTAATTTATTACCTCTTCATTATCCTCATCAATAATAACTACAAAACATGCCATTTATCACAAAAAACAAATTTTTAATAATGTTTTCAAGATAGAGAATGAGAATAAATAGTACATAATGATCAATCTTCTACCTAGTTTCACTACATCAGATACATGGTTAAAGTCATGTGATGATGTCATATCTATAAGTTGTAATGCTAGTGGAACATGATATGTGTTGATTGAAGTTAGAGGTTTGTAGCTCCATTCATCCACCCACTCTTATGACTCACACTCATTCCAAATAGATTCCATGCATGTAGAACATAAACATGCCAAGTGTCTCATATGAATAGTCCAATAACTTGCATTTGAGCTATGAAATGAGTAGACCTCAGTTTATCCCATTACAATCACATAATATTCATACCTACCAAGTATTCTTCCTCAATCAACCAAAAATATCTACAAATAATATAATTATCTTGATCATAATGGCCCACTTTATCGTTACACCATTCAATAATGGTTGTTGCATTAGTAAAAAAACACCATCTTTAAGCTTCAACTGCTCTCTTATAACATCTTTTTTTACACATTATCTAGCACCATCATGATCGGCCCTTCTCCATACCCATCCTTAGTGAAACTACAAATATGTTATATGATAGTGTTAACATGCATCTTGCTTAAGTAGAAAAACATCCATGTATTCTTGAATTATGATGTACAATTGTTTGACCAAATGTAATGTTGTTTGAATGTAATGTTCTTCTTAGTCAATTGTCCATAGAACATCTCAAAACAACCTTGCACATACTCTATATTATATGATAGATCATCATTAATATAAAAATGGTATTCCCTTAATATTTTTTGATCTTGATTTTTATTATCAATTATATTAATGAATATTATATGTACAAATATGGTAACTTGAATTGAGTTGTAATATTGTGAGTAAACTTTCATTTGTGGTTTGATTGTGTAATTCTCAACAAAGTTGACTACAAAAATAATAGAACCAAGTGAGAATGTGTCATTATTTAGCTTGAAATGTTCATCCAATCATCTATCTCTCTATGTGTGCCTTGCATACTCATAAACAATTTCCTCCCTGACTTTTACCATAAATTCTAAAACATGTATCTCTTTTGTAACAAGCTCACACCTTTTAGATTCTTTACCATATTTTACTTGATAAGTCATAGATTTGTATTTTCACAAACCAAATAATTCCTATCCAATTACACTTGTAATCTTCTCATGGATATATTTTTCAATTTTGGTAATCCACCACAAATATTGCAATTTTCATCCAAACATGCTTTGTTATAGATGAACTGTCCTTCTGATCTTTCACAAAAAATGGTTGGATTAAATTCCTTGGCTGATTTTGGTAGAACTTCTATGCCACATTCATACAAAATGTTGTTAGTATGTAAATTAAAATGTATATGGTGAAAAACATCATAGTGCATTAAAAATTCAATATGTTTCCTAAAACAAAATGTGGTGCATGTGTGATTTATTTTTTACATAAAATAGTTTGTCCATCTCAAAATATATTTAACTAATAGAAAGTTGTGGATATTTTTACAAAAACTTCAGGTATAATTGTGTTTAGTGCATATCCAAGAAATGTTTTGGATGCAGTTCATGGTTACAAGAACCAAAATTTATTTTCACTATATCTCTTATATTGGGTGAAATCTTGTATTGTCTTTCCAAAATTGTGTAAGTCTTTGAGAGCATCGGCTATAGCCTTGTCTTTTCATGGAAATCTAGTAGAGAATACCTAGAGCTCAGTGGTATTGGCATCATTAAGTCTTCGGTGTCTTCTAATCACATTCGTTAATTCTTTTATATTTATGTATAATTATTCATTAGTTTTTTAAATCAATCATTTTTTCCTATTTGACCACTTACTACACAAGGTGTAATTATACACTGAGAAGCATTACAATATTTGTTGCATGATTTCAGGCCTAAAGTATGATATGCATCATGTGTATTTTCAACAATTTTATTTTTTTCATCATCCATGTTACATGTTCTTAGTATTAGGGTGTACATTATAGGTCTCATCTTAAACAATTTCATCAACGAAACAAAAAATTGACATTTTTTATTATCAAAATCTATTTTTTTAGAGAAATTGTCTCAATTTTTCTAGCTAATCTTCTTGAATGGTGATCATATATTTTTCTATGCATTGGTTTCAAACTATTTTCATCAACTTCAATTATGTACTTTCCTTTACTATGTGAAATAATTGGAGATGTTAATGGTGGCATTTGTTGATTAGGTATTTCAAAATTGTTGTGTTCACTACTAGTTTCTTCATTTTTTAGTGTTTTCATGGCATTTTATTTATTATTAATTGCATCATTACGTGTTTCCATGAAATTTTATTCATTATTATAGTAATTTAATATGTTCATATTGACCCCAATTACCTTCATATTTGAATTTGTGATACAATTAAAGGGTCGATTAAGCTATATGTTACATCATATAGAATGGATTGAGCAATAATTTAGGTTTATGGGGCTCAATATGGCCCACATCATGTCTCAAATTACACCAATTTACTAATTATATCAACTCTTGACATAATCAGAGCTGATTTTACACCAATTCACATCTTGTTTTTGTAGTTAGTTTGAAAGGGCTCAAATGGGCCCTAATTTCCTTCATGATTTAATACGTGGACTATATTTCATTTAATTTTTTATGATAGTGGGGTCAATTGACCCCCAAATTACATATTATATAGTCAAAACAAGGTGCATGAGGTTGAATTCCATCCAACTTGCATCACTAATTATAATAATCAACTATTTGACTCAATATGTGATGAATTATGAACTAATTTACAGCCCCAAATCACATCATATAGTTGAATTTAGGTTCAATGAGTTCATACTGACCCCAATTACCTCCATATTTGCATTTGTGATATAATTAAAGGGTTGATTAAGCCATATATTACATCATATAGAATGGATTAAGCCATAATTTAAGTTCGTGGGGACCACTTTGGCCTAAATAACATCTCCAATTTCACCAACTAACTATTTAGATCAATTCATGACTACTTTATCCCCAAATCACGTCCTCCTTTTGGAGTTAGGTTAAAAATAGACTCAAATTAGCCCCAATTTCCTTTTTGATTTAATTGATGTACTATTTTATTTATTTTATTATGATATTGAGGTTGAATGACCCCTAAATTACATCATATATAGTCAAATTAGGTTCATGGGGTTCAATTTCATCCAACCTACATTGATTAAATGTAACCCTAAACCCTACACCCTAAAACGTAACCCATATTTTAGGTCCACAAGCCTCAACTTTGACCAAACCATGTTTGTAATTACACCAATTGACTAATTGGATCAATGTATGGTAGAATTGAATCTAATTTAACCCCAAATCATGTCTTGATTTTGTAGTTAGGTTGAAGGGTCTCAAATTGGCCTCATTTACCTTTGTGATAGAATGAATTAACTATTTGGTTCATTATATGATGACATTAGAGTCAATTTGACTCAAAATCACATCATATACAATTCAAACTATTTTCAAATGTGGCTCAATTTTTCTAGAACCATGTCATTGATTGCACCATTTCACTAATTGGCTTAATCAATGATGAAATCAAATCCAATTTAGCCTCAAATCACATTGTATAGTTGTAATTAGGTTAAAAGGGTTTGTATTGACCCTAATTACCTCCACAATTTAACCAATCAATTATTTCATTCATTACATGATGACATTGGAGCTTATAGAGCCTCAAACCACGTCCTATACATTTCAAACTTGCATTTGTCATTGAACCAAATGACTATTTGACTTATTCTCTGATCAAATTGGATTTGACTAAGTCCCAAATCACATTTAAATAATTGAATATTTCATTAAAACAATTGATTCTTTACCCCTAACTTAGTAAGGGTCTAAATTTTCCCTAATTACCTCCGCCATTGAAGTAATTAACTCTTTCATTGATTTTTTAATGAAATTGGGCCTAATATAACCATAAATCATATTCGATATAGTCAAAATTATGTTTGTATGTGAAAATATGCCATAATTTCATCACTATATCAATTATGTCATTTTTAATAGTGTATATATTGATAGACTCCAATTTAAAATAAAAACATATAATTATGAATATACATAGATATAAACATAAACATAACCATGTATAAATAGATCCTTATTTGTTTTTGGTGCAATGTTAACATAACACATACGTGTTATTGTGTGTATGCATTAAATTTTATACATGTTATAGCATGTACATCCTATGTTAAGTTTGAATTAAAAAACCAAGCCTTTTAGTTCAGAAATGGCTTAGCTTCTTGAGCCAAAGGCTTGGACCTATCAACACACAACCGAATATGAAATCTTTGACAAAAACTAATAGAATTCAACTTCCATTTCTAAATACACTATGAATTTCAATGATCCAATTCATAAAATTATTACCACAATGACGAGAATGTTCTCCCCTTTTCAAATATGTGAATTTTTTTTTTTTTGACTATTTTTAATTTTCTATCTATGTTAATTTCTAACTATGGCTTTTTTTAGGTCATTACATGCCTCAAATATGCATTCCTATATATGTTTAAGTATTTTTATTTTCATTTATCTAAATGTAAAAAAAATTATATGGTCACAAACTAGGCCTAATTCTATATGCATTCAAAACAAAAAACTAATTTTCATTTTTTTAGGTAGTTATGGAGGTCATAGACAATCTATCCTTTTTTTCTCAGTTTTCAAAATCTATTTAATTTTAAAATTAATTAAAAAATTAATAAAATAGACGTCATAAATTAGATTAACTTATTTAAATTTCATGAAAAGAATTTCAAAAAATACTAAACTTTTCGTTTAAAAAGTTGCATCATATGGATGACTATTTACTATGTTTTCCTAAAAAAATAGGAGTTCCTCTTTAAATTTTATATGTTTGACCTAATTATATTTAACAATTTTTTTAAAAATTTATTGTTTTATAAAAATGATTTGAAATTATACAATTCATATTTTTATACCATCTTCAAATTTTGAGTGTAGCCATCTCAAATAATCTATAGAAGTTGAGATTTTTTAATTTCCAGGAAAAACATGTCCATGAAAAGGTCCCTTTTTGTCCCCCAAATTTTTGCACTCACCCAGGGGTTATAGTAAGACTAAGCATGCCTATGATTTTTTAATATTTCACTTTTCCAATCACTTTTTTCAAGATATCCATTGTTTACTCTATATTAGTTAGATAATGTATCAATTTTACACTGCCATATTTCAAATAATACTGAATCAAATGGATTTATTTGTTAATTTTCATATTTTGGTCATGAAATACTAAATTTATTTCCATTTGGATTTAAAAATTGTTATCAACCATGAGTGACAATGATGAAACCTATTTTTCCTTCAAATCTACAAGTATCTCTCTGAGCCATAATCATTCCCTGGTTACCTATAAATCTTCCCCATATGCTACTTTTGCTAAGGAAATTGATGGTATTAACTACTTATTTGACATCAAAGTGATGATTTTTATTCCTTAATTCATTAGGAAACCTGAATTATTTTTACCATCTTTAAAATCATGTGCATATTCTAAATTTGAATATCCAACTATATTGAAATCGACTACCCTATGGTATTTTAACACAAAATATCTATGTTTCATTTGCATATCAAGTAACTCTCTTTCATATCACCTAGTTACTTTATTTAGTTTATTACAAGAATCTAGAAAGAACATAAACAACAAAGGAAATTTTTAGTCAAGTCATGGTTTAATAGATCATACATCCAATTATTCTACTTAGTTTCATCTTTAAAGTATATAGAATTGTTTAAGTAGTTTTTCATTGTATATTTAAATTAAAATGTAATTTCCTAAAAACTCAAAATAATAGGGTTTATGTAGATACCTATGGATTGGAATACATTTGTGCACCACTTTGAATCCATAGATAATGGGAACTCCTTTTAGGTTGGGAAGGCTAACCTGCACACATGTGGAAACTCGACAAAAATAGATTAATAAAAGAGATGGGTGGACTACTAGATTAGAGATCAGTTTTAGTAAGTGGTACAATTACTTATATGGATGTTAGTCCATCATTTATGCAATCAAGTGAGACAAAATCATACAAATTACAAATAGACAAATTATGTGATAATAATGCTAATTCAAAATTTCCTCCTTGATTAATTCAATAATGTAAATAAAGTATTCTTCCTAGTAAGCAAAAGTTGAATAATAGACAATAATTTTTTAAAATATTCAAAAGAGGGTGCATAGGCAATGGTACAGAGGGCTTGTTAAAAGGCTATATCACTATGATATGAAAATAAAGGGTGAGAGACTATAGGGAGATCAATGATGCTAGTCACGTCATGAACTAAACTAGGTAGAGTCATCTACAAGGAGAAGGCCATTTTAAAATAATAGTAATCAATAAAAGTGGATTGAAAATAGAAGCTTAAGATAAAGTTTCAGATTATGTGTATTAAACACAACAAATCGATGTCAATCCTAGAAATATTAGTACTGATTGGAAGAATCAGTGTCGATTGAGAATGAATCTGCATCGACTCTTTGTGTTTGAGTTTAATAAATAGAGGACATAAAATGAGGTAGATTTGATAATAAAAATGGATTATACAAATGAAAAAAGGTTATTATTATTTTTTAACTTATTTAAATGGGTAGCTAAATGATTAATGATTTAAAGATAATAATAAAATGAAGTGCAACTCTTACTTTCAATTGGTTGTGAATGGAATGGCCATCTTCCATAGACATAAGTAGTAATTTTGATTGCACAAAGGATATGATATAATGAGCTAAGAATCTAGTAGAGTACTAGTACAAATGTTTTTAAAGTATCTATAAATGTAATTAACAATTCAAGGGTCTCAATGTTCTAGTTCTGTTCTGAATGCAAACACAAGTTGGGTATTTATGGATCAATGTCGATATAAAGAATTGACACTAATCTTAGGTTAATCATTTCTGATTTACCTAAAATGGAGCCTTTGTTTTAATTGAAGATGAGAATAGGTTAGGAATGGGTGGAGATCATTTGTAATGATTCCACACAGGGTGAATTGGTTATATAGGTAGCTTCTTGGGTTATAAATTATTTTAAGAGGTTGGGAATGGTAAAGGGGTACAAGTAAAGGTTATTTACCAAGCTAGTAAATGGTAATTAATCCAAACTTAAGATAGGGTTTATTTAGGGGATTTAAATAAATAGGACCTATGACACCTAATTCATCATCCCTAGGGGTAAAAAATTATAATGTCTACATTTGACCATTTTTATGAAGTGATATGGGATATGTGCCATGAGACAAAAACTATGAAGGGTCCACTACCCAAGGTTTATGTGAGAAGGTATCCCCCCTCAGATCGAGAGTCGATGGAGGATAAGGAGTGGATAATAGGTTTGAAAAATAGATGGGATGGTTGAAAAATAGATGGGATGGTTAAAAAATAGATAATATCTAATAAATGTATATGTGTAACATGAAGCATATGTTTTGAACTAATAGGTTGGAAGATAGTATGGACAGAGAGGCCCCAAGAAAAATCCTATAAATAGATGCCACAACTATGAATAAGTGGGCTTAATGAAGGTTAAATAAGAGAACAAATGATAGGGTTAGATGATTGAATAAGCTATTATGTTAAATGGTGTGTGTGTTACTTATAGATAGATGTTATCAAGGGAGAATGTATTCTCAAGACCTGCTGAGTGGAGATACCCAAAATAGTACATGCCTTAAGGAAGTTATGGGACCATCAGGGGGTCAAAATACACAAACCTAAAATGATATAGGTCAAATAATAAGGTAAATATTGCAAGGAACTAAGAATAGGTAAGGAGAAAGACTAGATATATGTGAGATTATAAGTAGTGAAAAAGGGGCCAATTAACATCAATCCAACATGAATTGACAATGATCTAGCTGAATGACACCAATCTAAATAGATCAATGTGATCTGAAGGTGAGTATATAAGCAAGTTCGATGTAGAAAAAAGCTCAATTTCAATGTAAGAGACCTCAAACGACACTTCTGAGCTCAGATGGTGAGAGTGCTACTAGATGAGGGTTCACGATAATGACGATGCTCCCAAGATGAGGCAGGTCAATTATTTTATTAATTTTTTAAATTTTTTGATGTTTTGATATTTTTAGGATTTTTTAAGATCTAGGAATAGGGAAAATATGGAGGAATGGTGCTAAAAAATTGGTGATGATTCATAGAGAATCAACATTATTTCTATGAAATAGTGTCAATCCATGAGAATGACATCAATCCAAAAGGAATTGACACTGATTGTCACCAAGTGGGAAAGGCTTAGGGTATTACTATGTGTTTAGGCTAATTTAGAGGTCTAGGAGGTTTTTAGGCTTATAAGAGATACAAATGATAGGAACATGGGTTATTATGATTACATGATTGTGTGTTGCCATTACTAGAGGATCTATGAGTGTGGCATAGTGATGATGACTAGGTTTACTTAGAATTCATAGGCTTAGGAGAGGTGCATCCCTACTAATGAGTTCACTGAGACCTTAGATTATTGGTGGCACTATTATAGTGATTGGACATCATGACTAGGACCTTCTGGCTACTGACTAGTGATATGACCATCATTGAGGAGGATATTTATAAGATATTATGACTTCTGGTTTAGTAAGCATCGATAGTATCTATGGACAAGTAGGGACACAAGATAGCCTTGTGATGTCTATATGAAAATGATGAAGATGGGATCAGATTTGTTGCTAGTGGTTTTACTTTCAAGTAACTTTACTATGCAGACATAGTAGGGAAAGGCATGCTAATGATGATAATGCTTGAGATCTCCTACTATGCTCTCCCAAATTCAAGAGGGAGGAGATTTCCATGGGGATTGACAAGAGTCATTGTAGATATGCTAGAGTATCATATTATTTTTTGTGTGGGTGCCCACTCTATTAACATAGATATACAAGGAACTCTGGGGTTGAAAGACTTAGAGGAGATATGGATTAGATATTGTAGTGATATTACAGTGTTGGGCAAATGATCACATTCAGATAGCATGACCCATAGGTACCCCATGGATATGGTGGTATGAGATTGACTATAGTGTGGCCTTCTTATGGTGGAATGTCGATTTAGCACATGGATTTACATATGGCATTATTATAGATTTAGATTACTATAGGGGAGTGTTGGAGGGGTTGATGGTGATAATTATCATCTAGAGGCCCTATATATGATTTGTTAAGTGGTTGGGGATGGATGCAGAATTAGTGAGGATATAGAGGGAGTGATGGGTGATATGAAAGAGGAGGGATTAGTGGGATTACCTTCATTTTAGATGAGTAAGGAAATATTTTGGTTTGGTATAAGACATCCCATGGGCCCCGTATTTATACAAACAAGATAAGATAGAGAAGGAACTACCAAGACTGGTGATGGGAGATGTCTTACTAGAGGAGGAATAGGTAACATCAGGGGAGGATGTAGAGGATACATGATATATATATATATATATATATATATATATATATATATATATATATATATATATATATATATATATTGGTGGGTAGAGTAGTGGGGGGAACGGTAGGGTAAGGTGGTTTGGACACACCAAGGAGGAGAGGATGAAGAGATGGAGGATATATAGGAGGAGTACGCGGATTATGATTTTACGGATATAGGAGAGGAGACCAAGGATGGGGTGGGAGATGAGGCAATTGGGAGAGAGGTTGAGGGAGATGAGGAGGTAGAAGAGGAAGAGATAAATGTTTTTGAGCTAATTGTAGATAGGGACATACTATGGGAGTGATGCACTTATTTAGATGGATAGCTAAATACAGCATAGTGGGTGATGACTATAGTGCAGGTAGAATGGGATATAGTGTGAGCTCAAATGGATATCTTATAGGTTGGGTTTGATTAATTATAGCTGAGTTAAAACATGGTGGTGGAGGAGCATGATAGGTACAGGGCAGAGCTGGAGACACTGAGGATTAGGGTGGAGGAGAGGGAGGCTTTAGTGCAGGTGATCAGGGAGATGAAGGGGCCTAGCATGAGGCCAATAGAGATAATGAGTATGGATCAATATAGGGAGCTAACAACATATTTAAGATATTATGAGCATATTGTCCTACATCAATTACCAAAAACTCCTCGCTATATGACCTATAGAGCCACATAGGGTAGGTCCTCAAGGTACACTTTCATAGATTCTATTAGCACGGGGAGTGTCCCACAGAGGAGGGATAGGGATGGAGATAGGGGTTGAGATGGGGGTGGAGCTCAGAAGAGCATTGATTTGGGCTAATTAGATTTTACATAGTAGATTTAAATGTATATCTATCCACTTTTGTTGCTAGAAATCCATCGACATGTATATAAACATCATTATTTGTATATTGATTTTTGATATATATGATTCATATTTATGGATTATGCGTTTCTTGATGAATGATTATGCTTATGGATGGATTATTGGTTTTATGGATGTTATAAATTATGTTGTTTATAGATTATGTGATGTGATACATTATTGATTTATGGGTTATTATGGATTAGTATGTTATTGATGGATTATGTGATTATTGAGTTATGGATTTCTATGGATTATTAATGGATTTCTTATGTTATTTATGGATTATGTGATTAATGGGTTATTATGCTTATGGATATGGATGGATGTGACTAGATTATGGGTTTTTACATGTGACGGTTTAATTATTATGGATTAGATTAGATTATTATGATTATGAATTTTTATGTGATGTAAGTAGATGAGTTTAGATTATGAAATGATGTATATATCCTTCTTTGTATTATGGATGGTTCATGGATTATGGATGCGATGGAAAAAATACTTATGATTAACATGGATATGATTATGCTTATGGTTGAATTAGATTATGCTTTATGGATTATTTATGGATGGTGATATTATTTGATTATGGATTTTAGACAATGTGTTGATTTATGGATCTGGATTATGGAATATGTACTATAAATGATGATTAATGATTAATGATTATTATTTTAATAGTTTATAGATTAATGGATTATGCTAATTATTTTAATATTTATATTTGGACATTTTTTAATATGAATGGTATTAATTTAATTTACAAAAGGTGTAATGCTTATTATTGGCACGTACCATGACCCATGGAAAACCATGTAAAAGTGATGCAGATGCATCCTTAAACTAGTGATAATAAAATTCCTAACAACTTTAGCTAAACTAAGTTTAGGATCTGATTGATTTGCATTTAGGATGTGATAAGAAATGGGGCTCTAAGAATAAGGTAATTATATCTTACATATCCCAAACTAAGCATTAACCTAGGATCCTAATGTGCCAATCCATGTAGACTGATCAATATGGTAAGTTCCTAAATTAAGAAAGTTGATCGATGCAGGAATATTTCTAGCAATTCTTTATATATGATAGCCATCCTTCGAGGGACTGATCTATAATATATGATTTTTTAAACAAATCTCCTTCAAGGGATCAATCTATGATTTTGATATAGTTTTGTAGATTTTGTGGATCTAATATAGTTTTCCTTCAAGGGAGTAGTCTATTCACCTTGCCTTGCTTTTGCTTTTATAGATGATTTGCTTTTGATTTTTGATCCCAATTCTATTTTTATTTTATGTATTGGACTTAGGTATCCTATGATAATTTCCCAAAGATTTGATATACAAGATTAAACATATATATTCTCAAAAGGGATTTAGTGATAGGGAGGGATTTCAAGGAATAATGACGTGGAGCTCCTTCCTATTATAGGTGAAGCTTATCCAATTAGAGAATGATATGAATAGATATGAGGTATTCATATTTAAGGTTAATAATAGGCAAAGTTTTTAGATAACCACATGTCTCTAGATATCATTATTGGATACAAGAGTAAGAGGGAAATGAAACCTAGAAACTAAACTAGGTCGATCAAAGTGATTAAGATTGATTAGAAGTAGAAAGGATGCAAGTGCAAGGCATTAAGAGGATCTAAATCTAATTTTACGTCAAGAGAGGCTAAATGATATGCCCTAGATCCGTATTTATGGGGGATGATATATGGTTTGAACTAATTTTGAACAAATTTTCCTCTTTTGTTTTTTTCCATATTAGTTACATGCTTATTTTAGTTTAAGACAAGGTCACCAATGTAAAATTCATGTTATTTAAATGTTTATTATAAGCATGTTTAATTAATTTATGATATACATGTATATGGTCAAAGGCAATCGAGTAATTCTCATCTAACAGTTCAAGTTGAGCTAGTCTTTCATGACAAAAATCATCATCATAAATGATATCCTTTAAGAAGATGCAAAGGGATGGAATCTAAAACTCAAGATGAAGTACAAATTCAATACCATGGACTAGGAAAAAAGGTGTAATGCTTGTATGGTTTTGAATACTAGTCTGATAAGCCCATAAGGCATAAAGAACATGCAAGTGATAATTTTTGCCTACTTCATTGACTACTTTGTTTAGGATTTTGAATAGAGTCTTGTTGGATGCCTCGGCCTAATCATTAGCTTAGGGATAGTAAGGCAAGGAAAAACTAAGCTTAATAATGAAAGAATCAAAAAGCTATTGAACCTTTTTATTCTTAAAAAAATTTCCATTGTCTATGATGATCTTATAAGGGATGCCAAAGTGATAAATAATATGGTGAGAAATGAATTCAATGATTTTATTTGCTTTGGTTGAGATAAGGGGAATAACCTCCACCCACATAGTAAAGTATTCAGTGGTGGTAATGATAAATTCATGATGTTTGGATGATTTATGATTGATTTGTCTAATAAGATCAAGCCCATACTGATACAAGGCCAACAGTCCTAAGTGGCTTACAATGCTTGGCTAGGGACATGAGATAGGTTAGCGTGTTGATGATGTTAAGAAATATAGATTTTACATTAGTGAATCTGAGTATTTACTAAGAGGTAAATAGTAATTAGTTAGTGTGTTATTTACTAAGAGGTAAATAGTAAAGGAAATTTAATGTGTGATAATTATAATATATTGTGTGTTTATAATTAATTTATGTATTCAATATTATCATGGTGTGTAAAAGTTAAAAAAATTGCTATTCAGTTATCCTATACCTAACATTGGTATCAAAAAAGGGATTTTCAGAGCAAGGTTATCATGGATAATTAAAAATAAAATGGGGAACTGTCATAGTTGCATTTGTGCCCTTGTGTACAAAATTTTATTGATGAGAGTGGTTTTGTTGATCAGATATAGATCTGACTTAACAATGCATATCTGGGAGTGAATTCTGTTATGAATCTAAAATAGTTTCATACACCTTGTCACATGCATGTTGTGAGGATTGGTGGTGAAATGCATGTCTGAGTAAGATTTTCATATTGATCCATTGAGCTTTGGCCTTTGAAATACATGTACACAACAGAAGTGTAGATTATTTTGTTATCAATGTGAGCGAAAGGTCAACAAAGTCATCAAGATCTATGCAGAGACAAGTTTTCATGTGGCCTATCAAATTTTTTTTATACACATGTCAACCTCTCCATGCCCATAAGTTATTTTCTACATCAGTCTATGTTCTATCAGTATATACTTCATCAGTTGTATATATGGTTATGAATTGTAATAATATTCTACATTCTAAAACATGCATTCTGCATCATCCCAAATCTCTTGCTAGCTTCATCACATATTTTTAATAGTTAATAGATATCCCATGTATGGGGTATTTATTTATCCCTATGCATGAATTAATTATGCTATAAGCTATTCCAATTAGTGTTTGTTAGTTATCATTTTAGATCTCTACTATTTTTTAGTATATAGCTTTGATTTTATGTCGATTATGAGTTATTAGGTTGTTAAATAATTGTTGAAAGTCATGTTAAGGAGTCTTTGAAGATATATAAGTCAATTTATAAGCAGGCAAATTTGTGTAAATGCTTAGTCTTTATTTTTTTTTATTTTTTTTGGGTTGAAGGTTTCAATAGATAATAACAAGTCACTTTTTAGTATTTTATCTATTATGAGTTTAGTCTATGTTATATTTGAGTTAATTATGAACTCAAGTCTATAAGTATTTAAGTTGGATTATTATTTTGTCAAGTTTAGAGTCAGTTTGTTAATAAGTCATTATAAGTCAATTTTTTTTAGATCTTATAATATTTCTAAAAGTCTATAATAATGAGTCGAGATTTATTAGATTTAGTTATTTGAGTCATTATATAATGTGTCAATGTATCATTAAGTCACCAAAATTTGTATGTCAAATTTTTCAAAAGAGTCATATAAAAAATGATTTGAAATTCATATTTTACGTGTGTTGTCATTTGTCAAAAGTCAAAAATTGTACCAATAATATTTTTTTTGCCTTATAGATGCATTTTTTCTTGTACGTGATGCCTACATTATGCCGGGGGGCAGGGGGAAGGGGATTTCCCTTACAAAAATCATGTACCTAAGCATCATCGACACATTACCTAAGTAAGAAGCATAGATATTGGAGGCTAGAGGATACAGAGAGGATGGAGGTCTTTCAACAACCTCTCATCAGTCACCAATGATGGGGTTGCATCAATGCTTTGGTGACTTCTGTGTATGTGTGTGTTTCATTTTTGCCATGTGACTTGTAAAATAAGAATAGAAGAGTAATGCTTGCTCAAGTAATGTAATTGTTGTGCAAATTTCCAAATATGATTCCCTGATGTGAAGACATTATGAAAGGATAGAAAGCACCAATGTAATTCAATTCATGGATCTTGAAAGGTTTTGTGGTAGAAATTCAAAAAACCACAAGATATGAATAGTGTTTTTGTATTAGTTAGGAGAGAAAATACTACAGATATCCCATTACTACCTTATTTATGAAGATGACCCTTAGGACATGTCTGTTGTGGTCACATAATGTAATTATGGAATGTGTTCCTTTGCATAATAGTGGTCATGTGTCGCAAGATTGTGTTAGTAGTATGTAGACCTAAGAGTATGTGGTGGCATATAATTCTATTCATTTTAATCATATCAAAGTGAGGAATGAAGCTCTCTTTATATAAAGGTCATGAACCACATAGTTTGGCATGCTAGAAGAGGTGAGCATACTAGAGATAAGAGTGTGAATGTTTTTGTACGATGTGAAAACTATGGGATGAATATTAGTAAATCTAGCTTTTACATTAGTGAATTTGAATATTTATCGAGAGGTAAATAGTAATTGGTTAGTGTTTTATTTACCTCGGTAAATAGTAATAGGAAATTTAGTGTGTGATAATTATAATATATTGTGTGTTTATAATTACTCTATGTATTTAGCATTATCATGGTGTGTAAAAGTTTAATTCTTTTCTATTAGATTATTTTATACCTAAAATATGACAATGCATTTATTTACATATTCATAGTAATCTTGATTTAATGTGGGCCAATAATAGCCCAACTATCAGATTTATTTAGCAATAGTGAGACTATTAAAGTGTCCTCCACATGATCCATCATGAGATTCCTTAATAGCAAGTGTAGCTTCATTATTTTGAAGACAAATAAGAAAAATGCCATCAAAACCATGCTTATATAGGACACCCCTATTATGACAAAATGGGTCACATGATTCTGAAAGGATCGCTTAGCAATTCTAGATAGGTCTAGAAGATTAATCCCGCTAGATAGATAATAAAATATCTGAGAATATCAAAAATTTGATGGATGGTCCTCTACTCTATGGATGGAAGGGAGGTCAGTTTTGGTAAAAGATGGTTGATTAAACCTATGAATAACGACACAAAAAATTGACTCTTGAGAAGAAGATGGGATAAAAGAGGATGGGGAGGCCATGGTATCCACAAATTTATTGGTCAATTGAGGGGTGGCTTGGATCATATAATGCTCAAAGGTGGCTAACAACTGATCAGTTAAGATTTTATAATTTTAAAGAGTATCATTTTTACACTAATAGATGCCTTTGATTTGGTTAACCATGAGATAGGAATCACCATAGATATTAATCATCTTAATACCCAAGGCTAAGGTAGTTTGGAGACCTATGATTAAAGCTTCATACTCTGTTACATTGTTAGTGAAGTCAAGATCAATTTTAAAGGATAGGGGGATAGGTGTCCACTAGGGATAATTAAGATAATTTTAGATCATGTACAATGTTCACAATTGGATCCATCAAATAAGAGATTCATTTGATATTATAGATCTAGCTAAGATGTGGAGATTATAGATTTGTCTGGAAATTTGTAGTTAACAGGTTTGCTACCAAAAAGGGGCACTTGAGCAAGTTGATCAACAATAATTTAGCCTTTTATTGACTTTTAATGGATAAACTCTAGATCAATTTTTCCCAAAAGCATAAGCTACTTAGCCATTCACTGATTTTGATAAGGTTTAGAGTGCATGAATTTTAGGGGATCAGTGCTTGTAATAACGTAAGTTTTATGATTGATCAGGTAATATCATAGTCTAGTAGTGAAAAAAATAAGAGCTAAGCATACCTTTTTAGTATGATAATAATGTGTCTCATATTTAACAAGCATATGATTGATGTAGTATACAACCCACTCTTTATGTTTCTCATCATGATGAGCCAACATAGCTCTAAAGGCATGGTCAGTAGCAAAGATATACAACAAGAATGGTTGTCCTTCTTTTAGAGGAGTGAGAAGTGGTGGTGAGATAAGGTATATCTTAAGAGATTTGAAAGCCTCTTGATAGCAATAATCCCACTTAAAATGGATATCCTTTCCTACAATATGATGGAAGGGCTAACAATGATCAACTAACTAAGATATAAAATGATGAATAGATTGTAATTTACCTTACAAACTATGAAGCTACTTGAGATAGGATGGAGGTGGCATTTTTAAGATGGCCTTGATTTTAGTGGGGTCAACTTCTATCCCATAGATAGAGATAATAAAGCCTATTAGTCTACCTATCAATACTTCAATAATACATTTTTTGGAGTTTAAATGGATGCAAAATTGGATTAGGTGACCAAAAATAAACTTTACAATAGAAAGATGACCTTTTCAGAACTTTAATTTATCGAGGAGGTCATATACATAATCTTTCACAATCTTATGGATAATGTCATTAAAAATATAGGTCATGGTTCTCTAATAGGTGGCTCATACCTTATTTAGGCCAAAAGACATAACGTGATAACAAAAAATTGCCTAAGGAGTAATAAATGAGGTCTTATACTCATCTTTTGGAGTAATAAAGATCTGATTATATCTAAAAATCCCATCCATTAGTGATAAAATTTCATGGCTAGTATTTAAATCGAATAACTGATCATTATTGGGGAGAGGGATGTCATCTTTTAGATAAGCAAGATTGGGGTCTTAAAAGTCAGTACAAAGGCAAAGTCCCTCTATAGGCTTTGTTATAGGGATGATGTTAGATACCCATTGAGGGTAATCGATAGGTTAGATTAAATTAATTGATAATAAGCATTGTAACTCTTCTTTGACTAAGAGTGTAAAGTGGACATGCATTTTTCAAAGCTTCTACTTGATAGGCCTAGCATCATAAAATTTAATAATATTATGGTGATGATGGCAGTAACAATACAAGGCATATCGCTATAAGACCAAGTAGATGCCTCACTATGATCAACTAGAAACATAGTGAAGTCCTAATATTCCTAAGGATTGAAGGATTTACTAACCTTAACAATGCACAAAGTCACTAGGGATCCTATGTTAACATCAATGGTGGCCTCATTCAAAATAGTAGAGGTTTGTGATGGGAGGGATTTATGAAGATGAGAGTTCTCAATGCCTAAATGTGTTAAGATGGACTCATCATATTGGCACTAAAGAATAGGGATGGTAGGTTAATCTTGCCCTATCATGTTAGGGTAGGATAGAGGAATGGTTTGGATCTTGTCATTGCGTTGATATACAAGAGGCTCTATAGAAATGGCATTGATTGAAAAAAAGTTAGGGAAAATGGATATGATGTTGTTAGTCAAGGAAAGGCTATCTGATGGTAAGGATAGTGTATCCTCTTCAAGGATGGGGGGAGAATTAAAATTCAAGGAGGATTTGGGGATTTTACTGAAGCCAAAGTTGTGTTTTTCGTGGGGTTTTCTAAACTCCCCCAATACCACCTCATGCAAACCCTGTTCATAATGCCCCATACCAAAACCTTTCTAGGCACACCGTTATAGGTATGTTTCTGTGAAACAAGGTTTATAAAGAAATTAAAAGTTAGATGTAAATGGTTTAGCTTGATTTTGTTCTGAAGGGCCCATAGAAGGATGGTTAATTCCCCCATAAATTAGATGGGTACAAAGTAATTATGGACCAAAAGGAACAACTTCCCCCATATTTAGATAATAAGTTATTAGTTTATTAGGGAATCCATATTCTTACAATGTAGGGAGGGTATTAAGCATTAGTAATTGGTACTCTCCAATTGAAAGATGTTGGAAGGTAGAGTTGATGGTTTCCTTACCTAATCTCTATGTAGGGATGGTTGTGCTAGTGGATGCTTCATTAGATGGGGATGGGGATGCACTTTATAGTGAAATTAAGACCTCATTAGGTTGAAAGGTAAGGTTTTAGGTTTTGAAGGGATGGGGGTTGACCGGGACATTATGGATTTTGCCCTCATGTTAAAACTTAATGCATCAATGTAATGTTGAGGGGACATAACATAGTACAAATCCAAGATGTCCTAAGAGGATATTATACTAAATTTCTCCTTCAATAACGTGGAATAATTTAGTGAGAACCCATGGACCTAGCTAAATGTGAAGTATTATCATTCCTAATGCCATGGAGATGGTATCATTAAAGGATCATATAATGGCAAGTGATTGGGCTACTACCATCTTAGGTAGTTATAGTTGTTTAAAGGTGTGGGAAGATATAATGTTTATATTGGCATTGTTATCTATCATGACTCTTTTAATATGAGTTTGATCTATTTGGGCCATGATAAACAAAGCAAGATCCTACTCATCTGGTTGTAAGGGTGGTATCTCTAAATCATGAAATGTAATGGACAAGGGTTTATGTAGTGATGCAATAAAGGCCAAAAATGGTTGAGGATCATCCATTTGTATTTCTTTATCTTGTAAGGTTTCTATCATGGCTTCGTGGTGTTTCAAATATTTTTGGATAAGTTAATATAAGGACATCTTGACTAGT
Source organism: Torreya grandis (assembly GCA_037957365.1). NCBI lineage: Eukaryota > Viridiplantae > Streptophyta > Pinopsida > Cupressales > Taxaceae > Torreya > Torreya grandis. Next base: position 3,816,116 of record JARHVA010000330.1, read on the forward strand.
AGTTGTTGTAGTTTCTTTAGGATAGATATTTGTATAAGCTTTAAAGCATTATTATTTTGTGCCTTTCAAAAAATGGAGACCTTATGTTTGGAGGCAAGTTTTATTGGATTATTTGTGGTAGATGTTGGTGCTTTAGCGATAGTTACTTTAGCTTTCTCATGATTATGGGTCTTATGACTTTGTGCTTGAGATCATGTGGATATATAAACCACATCTATCTAGAATAGAGGAGCATTCATTGTGTTCTCAAAGTCATCCTCATCTAGGGGGAGAGAGTGGTGTTGAACCCAGTCATTGGTTCTATCCTCTTTTACAACCTATTCTGACATGTTATTTTCTATAGATGGAATTATAGGGGGATGTGCATGATCTAGTTGTTCTATTAAGAGATCATCTTCATCTAGCATATTTTAGAGTATGGATTTTAATGCATTACAAATTTTTATTTCATCTCCAACTTATCTCCAGATATTCAATGGTATGTGCATGACCTTTTTCTCTATACCATGATGGTTTTTGAATGTGAGAGTTGACAGGCTTCACAGGTGGTAGTGTGATTGAGGAAGTCTGAATAAGATGATCAAGGATATTCGAATAATATCTATTCAATGGGTCCTAGCTTAGATTTTCCATTATTTTGGGTGCTAGTGGAGGAGAGATACATGTCCTTGAACATTGGCCTCTTGAGCTAGTTGTTTGGATAATCCTTATGGTATGTACTTTATTTTGATGATATGTTTTTACTCTTAAACTAGGTGGGTAATAAGGGTTTAATGGATTATGGATTGGCATGACCACAATGGGGATATTTCATTGTGATGGTACTTATGTTTTAATGGTATATTCTATAATAGTAGCTTTTAGTTTGGTTGAAGGATGGAGCCTTGGTATAGATGCTCTAGTACTAATGGGGGGCAATGGTGCTTTTCCTTATCGTATTTGTTTAGGGGTTGCAAAGATGTCCTCTTTAAGTAATTCAATATTAACATGAGGATGTTGTAGATATTTTCGCATTGAGGCTCCTAGATTTTTGTTTTTGGTATCTATGGCTTTCCCCTTTTTTCCTCTTTGGTTTAGTATCTCCCTAGCAATGGGGGGAACTAATCGAGAGGTAGTTAGAGGTACAACATTTTCTTCAAGGAGTAATAAGGTAATGGGAATAGGTATATTAGATGTGGTGATCAAAATGGTGTAAGGAATGGACTCTTGTAAAATTTCAACACAAAAATTTTATTCAATAAGTTTTACCTCTTTTGGTTCTTGACTGTTCTTAGATGTGGATTCCTCCAATGGGTCCCAAACAATGAGATCTGACATATTAGAGGAAGTTATTGGGATGTCTTCACTTGGTTTGGATGGTTCAAAAGTGTCTCCTATGAGGAGATCAAAGATAGGGAAATAAACAACTTCTTTAGGTAGAATATGTTCATGAATGGTGTTGATTAAATGAGTCTTGTGTTTCAGTGTGAATCTTGATTTAGCTTGTATGGAGTTTGACGTAGAGGCATGATTTGGGAAAGGTTTCTTGAATATATCTATGGATTAGATTTTTGGGGAATTAGGATTATATAATTACAACTCTCCATAACATATAATATTTTTTACTAAGACTTTAAAATACCAACATCTGTTGACATCATGGCCTATCACACAGTGAAAATTATAGAAGTCATTTTCCCTAAACAAACTAGGTTTAGGACGTGACTCATCAAGAGGTGTGATGGGAGAGAATTAAATAAGAGAATCCTTTAGGAGTTTATCTGAAATAGATGCATAGGATTTTCCTATAGGGGTATAATATCTTGGGGGGGAAAGCATGTTAATAGTTTGTGAGATTGTGCTTGTGAAGTGGAGGGCTTGGATTGGTTTTTGGCTTGAGATGGCACTGACATTAAAATTATGGCATTGGTAACCCCTATAGTTTTATTGTTTTTATTACTAGGATTCTCTTTGGAGGGTTTAGATTTAAAGTTCTTATTTCCTAGATTAACCTTCCCTTCTTCAATGGCTCTAATTTCAAGCTTACGGGCCATTGAAAAGGCCTCATTGTAAGTTTTAAAGGACTATACCTGTAGTGTTGGAAAAATGTGTTTGGCACATGCTCTTGCAAATAATTCTATTAACTCAGGCTATGGCAAAGAGAAATTGAGTTGGTTGATTAAACTTCTCCATCTAACTATAAAGTCAACAATGGACTCATCATCACATTGTTAGATGGTGTAAAGGTCCATAATGGTAACATTTCTTGCTATATTAATGGAAAAATGTTCTAGGAATATTTAGGGTAGCTACCCAAATAAAAGGAGGCAATGTTGGGGTATCAAATTGTACCAATCTAGGGAAGGTCCAACTATCAAAATGGGGAATATCCTAAGAAGGAGCATGGCATCATGCGTTATGAGGTAAAAATCATGTTGAAATGCTCATAGATGCTATTATGGGTCCTCCTTATTCTTAAACTTGGTAAAATTAGGGAGTTCCCATTATGGAGGATATGGTCTAATAAGAATTATAGAGTTTATGGGATCATTATAAATTTGTTTGTAGGTGAGCATGTTCTTCTGCTCAAAGGTAGAAGCTTCCAAGTTAACCATCATGTTCATGAGGATTCTCATGAGATCAGGTTGGACATTATGTTGAGGGATTCTTCAAAAAATGTTTAGATGTAGGAGTTGGTATTTAGATAACAACATGAAAAAATCATGAGATAGGGGATATCCTACCAATGTGGTTATGATGGGTTGAGAAGATACCACATACTACAGAGCTTGCAAAGGGATGTACATAGACTTGATAGGCTATGTAGGTGCTATATACTGGGTATTCATGGGTACATATTATTGAGGTGGCTAACTCATAAGGGCCTGTTGTAATGGTTTCACTTGGGTGCTTAAGGGCATACTAGTTTGAATCAATGGAAGCATCATTGAGACCAATATGACTAGGTTCTGGAGTGTGATAGTAATTGGTTGGGTAGTAGTAGGCTGAGTAGCCATAACATTCTAAGTTGGAGTAATGATTAGTGATGGAGTACTAGGCATAATTGGAGGTGGGTTACTTAAGGGTTTTGTTATAGTTGTATCAGAACTAATAAGAGGGGATTGTTATGAGAAGTTATCATAGCAGTAGTAAATCCTTCACTCTCCTCAAAGGTCATGTTGTATAGATGTTGAGAACTATGTTTGGGGAGATACTGGGATACATATAGATTTGGAGGTGAGTTAAATATCAAGATAAATAGGATAAATATAAACTATGGTGGTAAATTAAGGATCACCTTGGGTATAGTACTAGGGATGCCTTCTCCAGTGGACTTAGAAGAAGTAAGGGGCTAGGTGAATTATCCATAGATAAAGATACAGATGGGGGTTCAATTTTCTCATGCAACTATTGTGATGTCAAAACTATGTGGTGATAAAAAAACAAGAAATAGAAATCACAAAAAATATTACTTTTGATTATCTTTTTTTTTTAAATGAGGCTGAAAAGATGAATGCACTAAATTTGTTCTTAAAATTTTTTACTTTCTTAACTTTAAAGTGTGTAAAAAATAAAAAAGAAGGATATTGAGGGTCTTAAGAAATGGATATCTAAGGATGATCTTATATTATGTTTTGGTGCTCAAGGATTTTTTTATTGGTACCTATACTTGTCTTGGTGTTGGAGAATACCCCCTCACTTCACACACTACAGCATAAGGGTGTAGGGTGCTTAGCCAAAATATACTAATTGACCAGAGTCTATACTCAGTTGGAGAATGAAGTTGGTCCTCTCCTTGGTGGCTAAATCTAAGTGGGATTATCAGGAAGAATTTTAACATGAGGTGATGAAATCCTCATCTATTCCATTATGTCAGGTATTTTGATGAGTTTATTATGAATGTGATCTGGTTTGTGTGTGATAAAAGTGATGACTACGATAAATTTACTACCTAGATTTATTCTATGTAAGTAAACTAAATAGGCAAAATGAATGCACATTGTTTAACCTTAAAGAAGGAAAAAAGCAATTTTGATTTTCTTTTGGATGAATTCAACACACAGAAGAGAGGAAAAGAGAAAAAAAAATCAAAAATTAATTTTAGAAAAAAGAGTGAGGCCTTAGGGGTCCCAACGGGCGTGCCAAAATGTTTAAGTAGTTTTTCATTTTCTACTTAAATTAAAATGTGATTTACTAAAAAATTAAAATAATAAGGTTTATGTAGATACCTATGGATTAGAAGATGTTTATGCACTACTTTGAATCTAACGATATTGACAACTCCTTTTTGGATGGGAAGGCTAACCTGCACACAAGTGGAAACTTGAAAAAAAAAAGATTAATAAAAGAGATGGGTGGACTACCTAATTAAATATCAATTCCAAGAAATGGTACACTTCATTTAATAGATGTCAGTCTAATATTTATGCAATAAATAAAGATAAAAGCATAAGAAATTACAAATAGATAAATGATGTGATAATAATGCTAATTCATATTTTCCTCAGTTAATTCAAAAATGTATATAAAGTATTCTTCCTAGTAAGCAGAAGCAAAATCTACATCATCTTAAATAATAACTAATGATTCTTCATAAGATTCATGAGAGGGTACATACATGACACAAGGAAAAGTAAGATGCAAAAGAGGTTGTGTTGGAGTGGGAGAGGGCATATAAGGCTGTTGATATCCTTGGTGAGGTTGATATGCCTCTATTTGAGAGCCACTTGGGCTGAAACCATGAATGCCATCAACTTGATATGAAGAATGTGAAGGCATAGAGTATGAATTCTGGTAATAATATTAGTAATGATAAATGAAGCGAGTAAATTTACATGTATACATTTTCCCCTTTTTTGAAAGGGAATAATGACTAATTGAAGTAGGAGTAATGGTCTTCCAAAGGAAAAAGACACCCATGGATGAATATTAGAAAATGATATTAGCATACAAGTCAAATCCTTAGTTTATAATATTTACAAAATAAAAATACAATGTCAAAGAGAAATCTCATGGCTTTTTAGACACTTGGGTGTCTGTTTGCATTCCCTAACTAGCCTGCACGTCCACATGGCTAAAAGTAGTGGCCTATGAAATGATCCATAATTTCATAAGATATTTTACTATTATATTGATATTTTCAAAAATTATCTACAAAAATATCTCCAAATGAAAGCAAGGATGGGTCCTTTTTAGATTTCTCTTTAAACAATGTTTCATGGTTCAAACTATGTTCTTTAATGATTTTCTTCAATGTATTAATTTGTTTGTTAATTAAATCAAGTTTTTCCTTGAAATAAATAGTCACATAAATACTTTTGCATGCACACTTCAAGTGCACATAAAGGACAACTTGATTCTTCAAATCATTATATTTTGACTATAAATGAGCAAATAATATTAATCAATTAAAAGTTATAAAATAAATTTAATTGAAAAAATAACAAATAAAAACTTACCATGGCTTTTTCTTTTTTTGCATTAGTGATATCCAAAAGTATTTTGTTTTTAGTATATTTATTGAAGTATGCTTGGCATTTTGAAATTAAATTCTCAAGCCTATTTAACATTATATCAAGAACATTATCATTAAAGTTGTTACTCACTACAATAGTACCAGAAGTACCTTGTTAAATAAAACATGTGTATTTTCAGGCTAATGTTCAACTATTGCATGCAATTGATCATGTTGGATGTGGTTGTGAAGGCATGCATTTATTTCTTGTATCAAAACTTTTTCCCTATACTCCCATATTATTAATTTATCAAGCTTATTAATAACACAATCATTAACATTGTCCTTATTAATCTCTACCAAAAAAATAAAAATTGGAAAAAAGAGTGTTGGTCATCATTTTTTGGAGTCTCCTCTAGTTTGGATGTGATAGGTGGACTATCAAGTGTAGACTATGCTTGTGATTTATCTACTAGTTTGGTTCCCTATATTATATCATGAAGATTAAAAAATGGCATGGAGGTGCGACTATCAATCCCCAAGAACTCCTCGTCAAGATCAATATTTCTAAGGCATGTATTTATTAAAATATTAAGGAAACCACCGAGTGAAAAGTTTAGAAATTCTGACATTGAAAATTGTATAGTGCCCCCACTCTCTGCAAGAAACATTAAATGTTTCCCTCTTCCTATATTTAGAGGGTAAGATGCTAGTGATGGTGGTTGAAATTGTAAAATTCTCCTTTAAGGAGGAGAGGAAGGACCTATAAATTTCATTAAAATAAAAAAATGATTAATCTTTAATTAGCACTATTAATTTCATATATTAAAATCTAATTTTATTTCTTATCAGATAAAACTTTTTATTAATTTACACACCTTGTTGTAATAGTTGAAACTAAATTCTAGAAGTTGCAACCAATGTTGGTTACACTACAGAGTGTGTCAGTGTAAAAATAAAATAGACTTAAAGAATTAAAATGATAATTTATTTTGTTAATGCAATCAATGTTGATATTATGTATGAAGTTATATCAAAAACACAAAGGGAAGGCTGACTAATAACTGATGGAACTACAATTAAAATCCACATGAATTTTTCATTTGGCAATGGTTGTACTGGAGATGATTCTATGTCTCCCTCCTTGTATGTATTTGTGGTTGCCTTAGGTGGTTTATTTTGTTTTTCTATCAACTTTTCCTTAGGGTATTGAAGTGTCTAGTTCCCAACAAGCTAAATCAATGGCATTTCATGCAAGACTAAACTATTGTGCACTCACCTAAAGCACGTAACAAGAAACTAGTTCCCATGGATTATGTTGTGCAGTACCACACTTTTCATATAATGGTGTTTATTCATATATCTAATTACTAATTACACAAAATTAAATACAAGACTGTGGACCTTGTTTCAACTATGTAAACAAAAATGATTATGAGGATAACTATTATGAGATTTAAAGTGTTGATACACAAGTTCATGTAATGCAAGTTCTATTTACTATAGAAAAATATAAATCACATATTACATAACAAATGTATTGATAAATCAATGTTACAACTTAACTAGTAAGTATAGCATAACATCAGAACTAATAGTAACTTTCATGATTTTGTTATTACCACCATAAATCATTACATAATACCAATGTTTAACAGTGTTAAAAATCTCTACATAGGGGTATTTATACTTGTTTTCCCCAACCAATTTATTACATTATTTATGACAATTTGGTGATTAGCCAATGATCTCCAGTAGACTGAGAGTCATGATAGTTGTTTACTTGTTTTTCCCTAAGGACCTAGGCCTTAGCATGACTATATTCTCATTTAGTGTTGGACCCTTTTTTCCAAATGTCCTCCTTCATATGGGTAAGTGAGAAACTTATGTATAATGAAATTTTGTTCAGTCCTTGAGAATTGCTCCTCAACCATTTCCCACTTCCTTCATGTTCCCCAAGTCTTTCATTGATATAGTGAGTTTTTTGATCTTTAGTTTTCCATTTGTTATGCCTCTTCATTAACTCAGTCTTCTTACACTGTGATATGCTGCACCATTCTCTTCCCATGCCAAGTTGGTTCAGTGCCATGGTCTTCTCCTACCATACTGATTATACACCATGGTATTCTTGTGCCATGATAATTTCATGCCATGGTCTTCTTGTACCATGTTGGCTCTATTCCAAAATACAAAATACTTAATCCAAATTAAGGGTCTAACAACACCCCATATTGTGCTCTTAGTCTTTCTAGGACTAAGCACCAATCTCAAACCCAACCAAAAATTTAGGGCCAACTTGTTCAATCCACTTCCTAACACCTTCCCAATGTGACAAGGTGTTGAGAAAATTTGTTTTTATTTTCTTGATCATAATTTTTAACTTCTTAGCCTCCTCAAGTTGATTGGGATACTCACTTGCCTTATTGACCAATTGGTCTAGGGATGTGGAAGCATCTTTTTGGACCTCTTCAAGTGTAGTGACCTCATTTAAAACTTGTCTTCAGAGTGTCACAAAGTTGGAGTTTATTTACTACGAATGCATGTCTATTATTTCTTTCATGGTTTTGACATCCTTAAATGCCTTAACACACTTGATGCAATCTTTTATTAATAGGGAAACATCCACCAATTACTGTCATTGAGACTCCTCTGCCTAGAGTGAAGCCTCCAAAATTTTATTGGGCCATACTAGTTTATCAAAAATCCCATCAAGGATGGGGATCACTTCCCCAACTCTTTTTAAATCACATCTACAAACTTCTACTGCTTCAATGAATTGTTTAACTACCCATAATGGTTCATTTCTAGGTGTGGGTTACTCCTTACATTGCTTTAATAAGATATTTACAAGGGTCTCCAATTTATCAATAACTTATCCCTTTAAAGGGACCCCATCTACTAATTCTAGTTCATGGCCCAAAATATCTTTACATAAATTTAAATTTTTAACTTTGGCTGTTGTGGCTTCTTCTAATAGTTGTTTTAGTGTGGCCACTTCCTATTCAAGTATCTTCCAAGCAAAAACTTCTTTATCATACATATCCACCACCTAGCCATGTTTTTGCTCTATATTGCATGCATTATAATCTAAAAGTACATTCTATCGTGTGACTTCAAAGGCCATTTTCAAAAATATAGTGTTATTTTGTAAGGGAGAAAGCTGTTGGGGATCAACCCAAATAAGAGTGGGCAACACTATTACTTTAGAATCTAAAACTATGTTATCAAAGGATATTTCAAAATGGCATTATTCATCATACATATCTAATAAAAATGACCTATGATACTTGGTGTCTATAGTTACATCCTCTAGATGAAAATGAGAATATAAATATAATAATGTATCAAGAATGCCTATCTAGTATTGGGTACGTAATTTGGTGGTTTTATCAACCAAAGGTGGTTAATCTTTAAAGTCATCCAATTGCTTCCCTTTAAGGGGATCCCACTCAAGGATCTCAAAATCCATATCTAGTGCAATGAAGTACTACCAATATCCATACCACTCATTTATTCTACATCAAAACCATCCCTCTCTTCGCCAAGTGGATTTTCCATGTCTAACTATGCCTCTTCAAGGTTGGTCTCCTCTTCTTACATTAGGGAGGGTGTTTTTTTAGTCTGACTCCTCTAGTACTTCCCTATGACTTTGAGGCTCTTCCTATTAACATGGAGTGGTTCATGGTGATGGAACTAAACCCTCTGGTTATCTTACTGGTGTATCTCATTTAGGTTAATCTCTTGGTGGTGGTGCCCTTAGTGGGGATGCCCTTGGTGGTGAAACCCTTGGTGGTGGTTTGGTGGTTTTGGCCATGAACTTGTGCTAGCATCATGCCTATTATGCTTCTTCTTATCAAGTGGTGGTATTAGAGGAAGCTTTTCTCTTTTGTGCTCTGTGCCTCTAGAAGCTTTCTTCTTAGGTAGTAACATATAAAATAGACTATGAATTGTTTACCTAACCACGGTTTGGTAAACCTTGATGGTAGTTCTTTAGGTCTCATGCATTTCTCTATATGGTTTATTACTAGGATAACCATAAATTTTATTGGGAGTTTGAATCTCTGAGTGAATTCATTCTACTTCAAAGGTGAGGGCATGCATGCCATATATGTAGTTCATCAAGTTGAAAAAGTACCATGCTATGAAATCATAGGGAAACTTCAACCAAGCATAGAGCACTCCACAAGGGACCATCCTAATAAGCATCAGGAAAAAATGTTACTTGACATCATGATGACAAATTTGGCTTGTTCACCAACTTGGACAAGTAAGTCCTTTGGAATGCACCATTCATTTCCAACTGAGTTTTCCATTCCATCATACCATGACTTCATATTGGTTTTGAAAGTTAGAGTGATATAATCGGGGTATGTGAATACCTTGTAGTACTCTATAGGGGACTTGTGCTTTGGTGGGTATAACCACTTTAGCTCTCTAGACATGTAATCAGGTATACCAATTTCATTAAATACCATTAACAAAAGAAATACACCTATGAAAACCTATGTCTAGGTATCTTGTGGGTCCTCTCTACATCTATTATAATTTTGTTGGAAAAATACATTGCCCATTTGTAATTTAGCCCCTTGGTTACTTTATGAGAATAAAATTGGTGGGCCATGTCCACCTCTTTTCATCAATCAGTGCCACTAAATTTGGTCATAGTGATGCACACTACTACTTAAAGGGTAAGGTCTTAGAAGTTATTAATGTGTATGACATGGCCATGCTTTTAGTATTCCAACACCATGGTAGTCTTATTTATTTTCTCTGAATCCTCCAAATCAAAATCAAGGTCTAAGCCAAAGCATTGCAACACTGACACCTTACTCATTCTTTCAGCTATAATCTTCGTGAAACACCTAACAAAATAGATATAGTCCTCATGGATGCATAAAAGCAAAAAAGATATTTGCTCTACCAGTTTTCCAAAATATAGGTGGTTAAAAATCTAGAAGATCCTTGCAGAGTCCAAGGCATTGAAGTTTTCTAAATCATACACCAGTTCACTCCTAGTGTTTTAGCAATTGACTTGGTAATCATTCTAAAGCTCAACCTCATTTTTAGGTTAGTAGTGATTATAGTTTAAAGCATCATAGGTGGGTATATATAATACTCAATTCCATGTGTAGCACCATTTTTGGGTACTGCATCTCCTATATCATTCAAGTTTGAGGTAGAGTTACTTGGGCTTTCTTCTTAGTTTGCCATGCCATTCTTGATCTTTCACCTTCCATGTGCTCACTATGTTCCTCAAGTGTTTCCTCTTTGATTAATACTACTTCTCCCCAATGCTTAGGTCATCTTCCTCTAGAATGGATGGTAGTGGCTCACTTATATAATATTTTTTCTTAGGCTACATCACCCTTCGTGGACCCCAAAGGTTCAAACATGACCATCCAATATTCATAAAAGAATACGTGTTTGTTATGGAAGTATCTTGGCTCTTCCTGATTTGATGCTCATTAATGGTAGATGTCGACATCTACCACCTATAATTACCAAATTTAATCTATGTATTTTTATTTTAGCTATATTTTACTTGATCACTCAAATAAGACCCTTCTTAATAATCAATGAATGGGAAATTGATACTCTGCACTTGTCCTAGATTCACCTAAACTCAGTTGTTACTCTTTGTCTCTATAAAATCACATTCAAATTAAAGTTAAAGTTTAAAATGAGCCTCTAAATGTCTTTTTATAAACATGATGAGGTAACTTGCATTTACTATCCCCTCTCTCTTTGACCATCACTTCTTGCAATCCATGTATTTTAATGCTCTCCTTTCTTTGACTATCACTTCTCACCATAAATACAACTAATGATATCATCATGAAATGATGTTGGAATGTTTATCATAACCACTATCTCTTTATTTTAATGACACATCTTATCCCACACTTTTATTAGAGTGCATGATAGCTATAAAACCCTTTTAATATTCATACCATTAGTGAGAATCTCTATCCTTATACCTCTTTTCTTGTGCATGCATCCTTATGGACCATTTCCCAACACATGTAACACCCCTTACCCCACAATAAATGAGCATTGTGTTCCTCCATGAAAACATAAGTACTAAGTTAGAAAAATAAAGTAAATAATAGAAAGGGGTGCACAACTAAGACAAAGCTTTATTATAAATAAGAAATCCCAAACTAATGACATACGCCTTATTGATATAATTAAAAATAAAATTTAATTATAGAAATATGGTTGTAACCAGATACCATTCTAATGCCCAAGAAAAAATTGGCCATTCAATCTTTGTGAATGACATGCAATAGTAGGATAAATACTATGAACAATAAAAGGACCATCCCAATGAACATGAAGCTTCCTAGAGTAGCATGCAAAATTGGAGTCATAGAGTAAAAATTTCATTCATGGGGTAAATGTATTATGTTTAAGGTGGTGATCATGCCATGCCTTTTATTTTCATTTATCCACATCTTGACTCCAATGAGTAAGGAAACATGATTCATCCAACCATAACAAAGCATCCAAGATGTTCATTCATTTTTAAGTCTCTTATAATTTCTTAGCAAATCAAAACTACACATGCATAGTAATTATGGAGAAAATATGTTTCAAAATAGGTTCTATTATAATTTATAGGGTGATTAGAAACATAAATATAAGAAATTTTATAAAAGTTGGGCTATTCAACGAATGTATGTTTTCACACAATTAGCCATTTTCAAAATGGAAAAAAACTACTAATAGCCAATTGGCAATAAAAAAAATTATACCTAAAAAATAAATCATTATGCATCAATTTGACAATCAAAAAGAAATAATAATTTAAATTTTGTAATTTGACATTGTCATTTAAAACAAAAATCATCTTTTATTAGAAAAAAATAATGTAATAATTAAAATATTTAATGTTAAATAGAAAAATATAAACTCATTGAAGGATTCAAAATTAATTAAATAATATTTCCACTCCCTACAAAAATCATTATATATTTAGTCATCACAAAAGGTTTTTCAAGAGACAAAATTGAAGGGTTATTCTTGGTGAAAACTATCATAAATATTTTAATGTTTTTAAGTCCTACCTTAAGTGGGTTATATACCTTTAAACATCATAAAAGGTATTTCGAGAGTCAAAATTAAAAGGTATTTTTAAGTGAAAATCATCTATAAATATTTTAAGTCCTACCTTATGTGAGTCTAATATTGGCTTAGATCTGGTCTTTTATTTAACAACCACAATTCATGGTTTTTGCCTATAATGACTAGTAACGACTTATTTATTTCTAAAACATTGTTTCAAAGATCTTCATATTTTTTTTAAAAATAGATTTCTACAATTAGAGACCTTGTCACTTATATAAACTAGTCTCCTTGGCAAAACCTTCAAATCAAATAAAACATTATATTATAAAATACCTTTCAATCTATAAATTGAAAATCTTATGTTATATTTTGTCATGCATAAAATTAGCCTAAAACCTCTATCTCTAGTTCCTTGGTGGAAATATTGGGAAGACATGTTATAAATGGGGATGTATTCCAACTGATATGTGAATAAATTTTCATATAATTGAGTTTAATTGATGCAAATGTCCTTGAAAATGTATAATTAGTTTTGGACAAAGAAATACACAATGTAAATTTTAAAAACTAAAACATGTAGATTTGGTATTAAAAAATATAAATAACAATTTTGAAAATTTGATAAAGTTTGGTAAAAAAAGCTCTGGCATCGAAAAAAACTACATACCCATTGTAAAAAAAAATATGCAAGGGTTAGCTCAAAAAACTATTCTAGTATAAAAAACTACATAAGTGTTATAGAAGTTTTGTTTGAATGTCAAGATTTTTGAAGTCTATATAAATCCACAATGACTATCCTTGACTAGTGGCTTTGATGCCTCAACTCTAATGACATATCAGAGGAAAATAAATCATACCACTGAAACTAATTAAGTGCATAAGTAATATTCAAAGGCATGTCATGAAAGTGAAAAACTAAAAACTTTAAGTTGAAAAGACTTACCTATATAATGTACTCAGAAAAGAGAATGATATCAAAAAATAATAATAATAAATGTATTACTTTTAAAAAATATATTTATAAAGAATACATATGCAAACAAAACCTTTCACAATAATAAGAAGGATTAAGTAGTTATCCTTGGTTATCCAAAATAACATCTCTACCAACTCACTAGATACAATGATTCAAGTCTAGTGATTTTAATTACTCAATAAGGGCACACAAATTATTTATATATTAAAAAATTAGGTGAAAGAGAGATGATTATTGGTGGAGTGAAATTATAAAAAAATCTCCTAAATAAATTTGACCTTTCTCACACATGATAAGATAACTACTACATAAAATATTAATAATACATCACACTTTTGTAACACATTTATCTAAAGTGGAATTCACATTAAATGTGAATATGACACATACCAAAATGTACATAAAAATAATATCATGGTGTTAATTATCAAAATCAAACAACTATTTTTATAATAGGTACATATCGATATAATATTTCAATATAAATATTACTTATCAAGGAATTTCAAAATAAAAATTAATATCTATAAGTACATTTGAAACACATATATATATATATCAAAAATATAAATCTATATGCATAATCCTTACTAATTGTCTAATAAAACCAAATAAATATGGAACATTATATCAATAAATTCGTATAGGTTGTTTGTACCTATGCCCATAAGTGATGGGTATAAATAATTTTCAATTACAAACACATGATGTGAATTTAAAAATAAATGACATAAACATAAAACCATATTATGTAATTTTGAAGTGAAGTGACATTGAGTCAGGGAAGTAGATAAATTGAAGTGGTGACCGACTAATATGTATGATAACATCAAATTTTGGTAGAAATGAAATCACTATCCAATATACTTGTATATAAGTATTTAAGAAAAAGAAACAATATTCATGATATGTTTCCTCTAAAAATATAAAATTGATAACGTAAATCTCTCTCCATGACCTTATACATAAATCAAGAATCCTTTTCAGTTTTAAAAGAACTTGTAGACCTTTTGCATGATAAACATAACACTTGGCTTTAAAAACATGAAATCACGATCATACAACCATGTATATTTTTTTTAGAAGAAGAAACGTACTTGGTAGACACAAAGAACCGGGTATAATCCATATGTCCTTTTACTTTTTTAAACTTATATGATGAATAGTTGTAAGTAACATGACCATAATATCTCATATATGACTCTGATTCCATTTAATTTCAGGGAACACAAAAAGATGTTAATAAAGCTCACTTGACAAGAAGCCAATGATTTCATGTCACCAAACAACATAATATTATAAAATAATAATCAGAATACTATGAATTCTTTGTATTATCTAGAGGACATATCCCATAAATCGATGTCATCAATTATTAAATTTCAAATGTTTACTTAAAGTTTAGCCCACAGTTTTAAGATTTTCTTTCAACACACTTTTCTATAGATCCACACATAATTTTAGTAATGCAAACAAGGTTTTAGGAGCCCTAAATCTAAACAAAAGTTTTGTTAAATTGCTTTATGCATATCGCCTATCTATCAAGAATGATATCATTATTTTGGGAACAACCTTACTTTTAAAAAAGTGCCCGTATGGTTATGCTAGTTTTTTCTATTTGTCTCAAAAATTTTAAGTTAACTTTACTTTACTCTATAAACTTATTTTATAATATATAAATTTCGCAAGTATTTTTGAATTCATACGAAATCATATATTTTTCTAAACCTTTCTTTTCTATTTATTACAACTAAAAAAATAAAATAACAATAAAATCTATTTTTATTTATTTTAAATTATTTAAAATTACTATAATGTTTATGAATAAATATATTATATTTTGATATAAAACACAAATGCAAAGCAACTTTCCCATAAAACCCTAAATCAAAATCATAGGAACATATCTCTTTGAAAATTCTATTTTAATAATTAAAAAAACAATTATTTTTTTCCGCAGAAAACATAAGGGAGAGGACCCAATACAATTTTTTAGCTCAATAGAAGTTCTTTGGGAAAATTCTTAGCTAACGATGCATGGTGAAAATTCTAAAGTATATACAAATAATTCAGAAACGTACCCAGAAAAAAACATCATAGTTTTCTAAGCTAAAGCACCGTCTACGACCCGTCTTAGGCACATAGCATAACAAGTCACTAACTCACTAAACAGAATACATTCCATATGAATTATTATACGCAGTAAAAAATATACGCCCACAACCAAACATTGTATATGAGGCGCACACAGCTCTCAGGAAATCCGCCAATCACAAAACCCATATCGCGGCATTGCTTAATGATGGTCCTATATTTGTTTAGGCATGCAGGCAGACTTAAAGATGTGCATGGTCTATAGTGGTTAAATGTTTTGTGTTATTTGGAGGACAGATCCTACTTTGATATAATGTTAATTCTGAAAAGAACTTTTTTATATAATTGTCCAGGAAACATCAAAACGAAATCACAATCTTGCAAACTTGCACAAAGGTTTTTTTAAGAAGAAGAAACGAATTTCCGCATAGACAACCACAAACAATTTAGATATTCATTCTGAAAAAAGTGAAGGATGCAACACAAAAGGGCACTAACATAGCTCTGATTACAAAAAGCTAATGATTGCATGTCATCAAACAACATAAGAAAAATGAAAACATAACCAATTTTTTGAGTTATTCAAATGATGAATCTTACCTTCAATTGATGGTAGTTCTAAGTGTAACTTGTGTAAGCAATTACCCTTGAAACGCCTTCTCTAACACCAGAAAATGGATCTAAAAATTCCCTTTGTTCGAAATCCTCAAACGAACATTCTCTCAATACAATATAAAACTTGCTCTCATAGATGGCGAGTTCATGAATAGATTAGATTTTTTTTTAATATATTGTTAATGCCACCATTAGTTTGGGTTAATGAACATCAAGCAAATTTCTATATCCTTACATATGAATTTAAATTCACCTCCAAAAATATTAGTGGTAATTAATGCATTGACACACATTTTCTTACAACAAACTTGTCAACATGGCAAATCAGGTATCCATGCCATTATTTCAATTTATTGACCACTCGCCAATACGTATATGTTAGTGTGTGCCAGAAATCAACTCAATGTCGACAAATCTTGGTCCTAGCGACGAGAGCCAACCAAGCCATGCCACAGATTAAAAGTAGGGAGATGTTGTGGTATTCATTCTCCAACATCCACTATGGACCATCCATTGAGTATGACTTGCTTGGCAAGATCATAATATATTAGATTAATTCCAATATTAGTTTTGATTAATAAACATCAAATGAGCCTCTGCATTTTTACATATGATCAAAAATTCACTTAAAAATGATTAATGGTGACTAACGTAACGATAGACATTTCAACACAACAAACTTGTCACCAATGAAAATAAGGTATATGTGCCATTGTTCCAATTTATTAATTACTCACCCTTTCATATCAACCATGTGTCACTAACAACCAATAACTCAAAGCAAACCACTCTTGGTCCTTGTGATGCAGGCTAACCAAGCCATACCATGCACGAAAAGTAGGGAGATCCGATAGGATTCATCCTTCAACCTCTACTATGGATCATCCATAGAGTATGACATACAAGGCTCCTTTGAATAGGTACACACCTATCAGTGTAAAAAATAAAGATGGTTACTTTCTCTTTTAACCTTCACCTATCATTTGCGATTTAAATAAATGTTACATTGTCATATTAATATTCCAATAAACTCTAACAAAACAACCCTAATTGTGAAATAAAAGAATATATGACTATTTGTCCAAAGGGTATATATATATACAAATATTTAAAAACATACCTTTATTGATATAAAAAATTATTATACAATGCTAGTCATAAAAAAAAAGATGGGTGGAGAAGTCACACCCCTAAAACCAAGTCTCATCTGGTGGAACACACCAAAAGGCCATCAAGAAAGAAAACAAAAAACAAAAATTAAGAATGGCCAAGGCCCACATCAAACATATGGCATTTTTTCCTCTTTTTCTTTTGAACCTCAATCCAACACTCTAGATGACTAAGATCCATCGGACTAGAAATAATGATGGGAGGCTCATGATTATGTTGAGGATCAAACATGGGTTGATCCTTATTATATTTTGAAGTTTTAGATCCCTATGTCATTTTTAGATTCTTTCCTCTTTTTTGGCTTACTTACGTGCACACAAACCCCTAGAGATGGTATAGGTTGGATGATAGAGACAACATCTAAAAGCATTATTTTTATAATCCAACAACTGGAGCCAATGGTAATTATCATGTTTTAGTTGGATTCGATCTAGAAGACCTTTGCTAAGGTCAACCTCCATACAAATATGGGCATAGGTAAAAAACCACTGTGTAGACTACTCAACATCTATCTTGATGACTAGTTCAAGTGTATTACTAATAACTTCACATACTTAAATGTACCAAAAGGGAAGAGGGAGATTTGGGAGCTAAGCCCAAATCAAAAAAACATGTGGCAACAAAGAGCCCATCCCTTCCATAAAACCAAGGCCCCTCCTTAAGAAATCTATGACAATCCTTAACCTCCATAACCTAGACTATGAAAATCCATTTAGAACTTAAATGGATCACACATTCTTTGGTCTAGGTAACAACAGCCCATTGATGTAAATCCTCTAACTAAGGTCAAAATCCATTAAACCTATAAATAACTGCAAAATCTTTAAAATAAGAAATTAACCTAGTTAACTCTAAAAGAATGATATCCACTATTGGGATAACATCTAATTTTTCAAAAATGTATAAGCTTGGAAAGACTGAATGAAAAGTTGAAGACAGGTGAGTAGTGTCTTTGTAAGAAAAAACCCAAAAAATTGAATGACACTTTGGTGATTAGCCAATGATCTCTAGTAGAATAAGAGTCATGATAGTCATTTACTTATTTTTCACTATGAACCAAGGCCTTAACAACTTTATATTGTCATTCGGTGTTGGATCTTTAATGATAAATGTCTTCCTTTGTATGGGTCAGTACAAAAATTTTGTATGATTAAAGTTTGTTCTATCCTTGAGAATCATTCCTCAACCATTTCTTGCTTCCTTCATGATCCTCAACTCTTTCAATGATATACTGAGTCCTTTGCTCTCAAGTCCTCCATTTGTTATGTCTCTTCTTTTATTGGGTCTTCTTATACAGTGATATTTTGTACCATTGTCTTCCTGCACCAAGTTGGTTCCATACCATGGTCTTCCTGCAGCCTGTTGGTTCTCAGCCATGGTCTTTCTATGCCACGCTAGTATGATGACATGGTTTTCCCATGCCATGCTAGTTTCGCACCATGGTCTTCATGTGCCATGTTGGTTCTATTCCAAAATCCAAAATAATTATTTAAAATTATGGGTCGAACATCAACCCACACTATGCTCTTAGTCTTGCCTAGACTAAGCATAGGTCCCAACCTCAACCAAAAATTTAGGGCCAACCTATTCAATCTACTTCCTTAAACCTTCCCAATGTGACAAGGTGTTGAGCAACTTTATTATTATTTCCTCAATCACCACTTTCAAATTTTAAGTCTTCTAAAGTTGATCATGACACTCACTCGCCTTATTGACCAGTTTTTCTAGGGATGTGGAAGCATCCTTTTAGACCTCTTCAAGTGTAGTGACCTCATTTACAACTTATCCTTAGAGTGTCACAAATTTGGAATTTATTTGCTACCGATGCATGTTTATTGTTTCTTTCATGGTTTTGACATCCTTAAATACCTTAACGTGCTCATTGTGGTGTTTTATTTATAGGGTGACATCCACCAATTGATGTCATTGAGACTCATCTACCTCAAGTTGGGCCTTCAAACTTTTATTGGGCCATGCTTGTTTCTTAAAAATCCCATCTAAGATAGGGACCACTTCCCCAACCCTTTCTAAGGTGTATTTGTAGACTTCCACTACTTCAGTTAATTATTCAACTTCGCATAATGTTTCATTTCTAGGCACAGGATTCTGCTTACACTGCTTTAATAGGATATTTACAAGGGTCTCCAATTTATCAATAACTTCTCCCTTTAAAGGGATCCCATCTGCTAATGCTAGTTCCTGGCCTAAAATAACTTTACATAAATTTAAAGTTTTGACATTGGCTGCTATGGCATCTTCTAATTGTTGTTTCAATGTGGCCACTTCCTATTCAAGTGTCTTCTAAGTAGAAACTTATATATCATACATCTCCACCACCTATCCATGTTTTTACTCTACAGTGCATGCATCAAAATCTAAAATCACAATCTATCATGTGACTTGGAAGGCCATTTTCAAAAATGCAGTGCTAGTTTGTAAAGGATAAAGATGTTGGGGATCAACCCAAATAGGAGTGGGCAATGCCATTGCTTTAGAATCTAAAACTAGGATATCAGAGGGTATTTCAAAATGGCATTCTTCATTTTACATGTCTAATAAAAATGACATATGATACTTGGTCTCTATATTTGCATTCTCTAGATTAAAATGGGAATATAAATAAAACATCCTATAAAGAATGAGTTTTTGTTATTGGGTGCACAAGTTGGTGGTTATATTTACCAAAGGTGGTTGATCTTTAGAGTCAGCCAGTTACTTCCATTTGAGGGGATCCCACTCAAGGATCTCAACATCCATATCTAGTGCCAATAAAGTGTTGCCAATGTCCATACCACTCATTTTTTCCACATCAAAATCATCCCTCTCTTCACCAAGTGGATTTCCCATGTCTAATTATGCCTCTTCAAGGGTGGTCTCCTCCTCTTTCATTAGGGAGGGTGTTTTTCTAAGCCTAACTCCTCTAGTTCTTTCATGACTCTAGGGCTCTTCTTATTCACATATAGTGGTTAATAGTGATGGCACTGAACACTCCAATTATCTTACTATTGTCTCTTGTTTGGGTGAATCCCTTGGTGGTGATGTCCTTAGTGGGGATGCCCTTGGTGGTGGTGCCTAGTTAGTCCTTTAGATTTTTAATGGTTCTAGCCACAAACTTATGATGACATCATGATTGGTATGCTTCTTCTCATCAAATGGTGGTACTGAAGGAAGATTTTTTTTCATGATCTACCTCTCCTAAAGATTTCTTCTTAGGTCTTAACATATAAAATAAATTATGAATTATTTGCCCAACCATGGTTTGGTGAACCTTGATTTTAGTTCTTTCAATCTCATGATTTTCTCTATATGGTTTCTTACCAAGATAGCCATACATTTTATGATAGTATGAATATCTAAGTCAAGTCATTCTTCCTCTAGGGTGAGGGGATACACATCATACATATGGTTCACCGATTTGACAAAATATTGTTTTGTGAAAACATAGGGCCACTTCAACCAAGCAAAGAGCACTCCAAAGGGGGCCATCCTAATATGCACTAGATAAAAATGTTGATGACAAATTTCGTTTATTCACCAACCTGGATGGGTAAGTCCTTTGGAATGCACCATTCATTTCCAAAGTCTTTTTTTATTCCATCATACCATGACTTCATTTTGATTTTGAAAGTTAAGAGTGATATAATTGGGGCATGTGAATGCCTTGTAGCACTCCATAGGGGACTTGTGCTCTAGTGGGTACAACCACTTCATCTCTCTAAATGTGTAATCAGGTACACCAATTTCATCAAGCGCCACAAAAAAATTAATTACACCCGACAAGAACCTAAGGATAGGTATCCAGTGGGTCATCTTTGCATCTATTATAATTTGGTTGGAAAAATACATTTCATAGTTTTACTTTCGCTGCTTGATTACAGGTGGGCCATGTCCACCTCTTTTCATTAATCAGTGTCACCAAATTTGGTCATAATGATGCACACTTCTACTTAGAGGTAGGGTCTTGTAAGTTTTTAATGTGTATGAAATGACCATTCTTCCAGTATTCCAACATTGTGTTGGTCTTCTATAATTTCTCTAAGTCCTCCAAATCAAAATCAAGGTGCAAGCCAAAGCATTGTAACCCTGATACCTTGTTAATTCTTTCATCTATAATCTTCACATAGCACCCAAAAAAATAGATATAGTCCTCATGGACGCATAAAAGCAAACATTTTATTACCTCTATCGGTTTTCAAAAATATGGGAGGTTAAAAATTTGGAAGAGCCCTGAAGAGCCCAAGGCATTGAATTTTTTTAAATCAAACACCAGTTCACTCCTAATGTTTTAGTGATCAACCTCATTTCTAGTTTGGTGGGGGTTATAGTATAAAACATTACAAGAGGGTATATTTGATACCCAATTCTCCATGTGTAGCACCATTTCTGGGTACTACATCTCCTCTATCATCAAAAGCAGAGGTGGAGGTACTTGGGATTTATTCTTAGTTTATCATGCCACTACTGATCCTTCATCTTCCACATGCTCACTATGTTCCTCGAGTATTTTATCTCTGATTAATATTACGTCCCCCCAATACTTAGGTCTTCTTCCTCTCGAATGGTTGGTAGTGGGTCACTTCTCTAGGCATTTTTATTTAGTCGCCTCACCCTTCATGGAGCTTGAAATTTGAGGCATGACCTTCTAATTTTCCCAAAAGAATACGTGTTTTTTTATCGAAGTGTCATGGCTCTTCCTACTTTGACACTCGTTAATGGTAGATGCCGACATATGCAACCTAATTACCAAATTTCCTCTATGTGCTTTTAGTTTATCTATCTTCCAATTGATCACTCAGACAAGACCCTTACTAATAATCAATGAATGGGAAATTGATACTCTGCACTTGTCTTGGATTTACCTGAACTCAACTTTTCACTCTTTGACTCTTTAAAATCTTATTCAAATCAGAGGTACAGTTTAAAATGAGCTCTTAATTTATTTTTATTGACTCGAGGGGGTAACTTGCATTTATTAGCCCCCTCTTTTTGACCATTGCTTATTATAATTAATGTATTTTAACAGTCTCCTTTCCTGAACTATCACTTCTCACCATAAATGTGACTAACGGTATCATCATGACACAATGTTGGCATGCTTATCATAACCACTATCTCTTTATTTTAATGATACATCTTATCCCATGCTTTTCTTAGAGTGTATGACAATTGTAAAAACCTTTGAATAATTGTATCATTGGTGGGAATCTCTATCCTTAAACCTCTTTGCTTGTGTGCACATCCCTATGGACCATTTCCCAACACATGTAACAGCCTTACCCCACACTAAATGTGCATTGTGATCCTCTATGAAAACATAAGCCCTAAGTTAGAAAAATAATTTAAATAATAGAAAGGGGCACATAATGAAGGAAACACTTTAATGTAAATAAGAAATCCTAAACTAATGGCATGCACCTTATTGACACAATTGAAACTAAACTTTAAGCAAATAAATATGACCACAGTCAAATATCATTGTAATGCCTAGGAAGAAATTGGCCTTCCAATATTTGTAAATGACATGTAATAGTAGGAAAAATACTAAGATCAATAAAAGGACCATCTCAATGAACATGAAGCTTCCTAGAGTAGCATACAAACTTGGAGTCAGATTAAAACTTTCATTCATGGGGTAAATGTCTTGTGCTTAAGGTGGCAATCATGCCATGCCTTTTGTTTGTGTTTATTGACATCTTAACTCCAATGAGCAAGGAAACATGATTCATCCAACCATAACAAAGAATCCAAAAAAGATTTCAATGATGATTCATTCTCTAATTATCCAACATGTGTAATGTGAGGAGAAGGCAACAAGAATTCAACCAAAAGAACTGCTTCGCTTCTAAACACCAAGTTGAAGGGTGTACATTTATTGAGGAACCTGTAAATTATTCTATAAGTCCAACATACTATAGACACCTAATCATCCCAGTTGGTGTGTCGAATATTAAATATTTTTGTAAGTGTTATGCCCAAGATTTTGTTGAATGCTCTAGTAGTACCATTAGCCTTGGGATGATATGGTCTTGTCTTGTGATGGAAATCATGAATTCAATTAATAATACATGGATATTCTCATTGAAAAAGTGTGTACCATGATCACTAATTAAAATTAATAGATAACTAGATCAGGTTATAATATGTTCCCATATGAAGTGCATAGTAGTTGTTATAGTACAATCCCTGGTTGGCATAACCTTAGCCTAGTGCATGAGATAATTAGTTATTGCTATGATATATCGGGAACATGTACATCATCTGGCTAGGTTGATAGGGCTGACAAAAATAATGGCCCATTTCTTAAATGGTTCTTGTGATAAGATAGGACATAAGGGCATGAGATTCTAGTGATTTAGTTTCCCCACATTTTGATAAATATCACATTATTTAATATGTAGCTTGGCATCTTGAAAAAACATAAGCCACCATAGTCCAACTAACAATAATTTACACATGGTAGCCTCACCATCACAATGTCCACAAGTAATTCCTTCATGAATTTCATATATTACTTTAGGATGCTCGTGGTCATGAAACAATGTCAAAGGATTTCATCTCATTTAATCTTGTAGAGGTTCCCTTAAATGATCTAGAATGGTGTGGTGCAGATGGCTAATTGCTTCTTAACTTGTGGTCTCAATAGATCTAGCACTATGGTAGTAGTTAACAAGGCTTCTCTATCTTCCAACTCTTTAGGAACATGTGAAATATTTGCACATCAGGTATATCACCCTTATTGGCTCATGCTAGCTCACTAAAATCAATTCTAGAAAGGTGGTCAAGACCGTAATTGGTCTTAGCTAGTTTGACCTTGACAGAGAATTAGAATTCTTGGAATAACACAATCTAATATCAAATGTAGCTATGTAACATAAGTTTATTAACAAGATATTTCAAAACTTCATGGTCTATATAGAACACAAAAGGAGTTGCCAATAGGTATTGTCAAAACTTTTTAAAAGCATAAACCATGGAAAGTGCTTTGTGATCTATTGTGGTATAATGTTTCTTATCCAGAATAAGATTTCTACATGAAAATTAAATGGGGTGATCAAGGTGACCTTCTCCAAGATATGTAAGTATCACGCTGATGACCATACTAGAAGGATCAACATGGACATGGAATGGTTTAATCCAATTAGGGAAATGGAGAATTGGTGCAGTGACAAGCTTGTCTTTCAAGGATTCATTGGAAGAGTAGGTCCAAATAATGTGTTCATTTTGTTTCAAGAGTTCCTCTAATAGTGTGATAATCCTTGCATAACCTCAGTTGAATTTATGATAGTACCTAGTATGACCTAGAAAATCACAAACTGTACACTAGATGTCAACACTAGTAGATAGACGCTAATAACTACCTTAGCAAGGTCCACCAGAAGACCATAATGCCATATAATGTGACCAAGGATAACACTAAATGATGTAGTAAAAAGGCATTTATTTTAATTGAGTGAAATTTGAAGCACTCAAAAATGCTCAAGCATAAGTTGTAGATTAGAACAATGGTCTTTCACCAAGCCATAGACTTCCCAATCATCCAAATACACCTCAATGAATTTATGGATGAAGTCTTTAAATTCCTCAATGACTATTTAGGAGAATACAATAGGTGCATTTTTTAACCCAAACAACATGATGGTATATGAAAAAAAACCCCACTCATTAAAAACTATAGTCTTGGGTGGATCCTCCTCTGTGATCTGGACTTGATGGTACCCAAAAAATCCATTTGTGAAAGCGTAAATTTCACACCCTGTAATTCCTTTAAGGATTTCTTCTATGAATGGAATTGGAAAAGGATCAGTAATACAAGATGAATTAAGTATTCAATAATCAACATAAATTCTATTGCACCCATATTTCTTTATGCTTATTATAACATGGGGCCGACCCACTCGGACTTTTCAATTGGAGTTATAACTCTAGCATGCAACATATTAGCAATTTATTTGTTTATCCATACATGTAAATTTAGAGTCATCTTATACGGACACTTCCTGACTGGGAAAGCACCTTCAACCAATTTGATATGCATTTTTCCTAAGGATAGATGAACACATTTCAATTCACTATAATTCCTTGGAAAAACATCTTGGTACTCTTTTAGTAACTCAAATACTTTTGTAATCTCAGTATCAGACTAGTAGTTACCCATAATATCTATGTTTGGTGCTTCCTCTATGCCAATGTTGTGCTAGATGGTTTGAAGAGGTTTTGAGTATAGATGGTTTGCATCAAGACTAGTATCATAAATAGTTTGAGTTTCATAGTCGATGGGGACATCCAAATGATTTGTCAATGGGTAATGTGGTTTAGACCCTTCACCTTCATCAGCATGAAACATTAGTTTTTACTTTGTTTTGTGAATTTATTCATGATGTGATTGATTGAGGACAAGCTCTAGTGTGGGGGAGGATTGTATAGGTGGATCACTAAAAATAACCAAACCTTCTTTCGATACACCATGTATATGTTGTAGCTGATCTTTAACAATATTGGGGTCACCAACAACTACTTGATGCATGACTTGGAGTGTGAGGTGCAATTCCATCCTTATGGATAAATAAGACAATGCCAAGATCATGTTATTTTTCAACAAATGCCATAAATGGGTACTTAAATGTCATTCTTCATGAACATACCATGCTCTAGCCCAAGTGCATAAAGTTCCATAAAATGCATCTACCCATAGGTACTCTAGCAAGAAGGATTCTTCAGCCAACCACATGGTTTCACAAGGTTTTAGGTGTGGTTTTCGTGCTCAAACTCCACTATAGCTAATTGTACCCCAGACATGGTTGTCATGATGAAACTAGTGATGTAAAGTAAAGCATACTTGGTCCCAATGAAGGAGACTCTCTTTATGAATTTTCCACCATCTTTCGGCCATGCCATAAAAAAGATGAACCAGTGAATGCATACAATTAGCATCAGAGTCATAGAAGGCTTCGAGTTGGTGGATGAAGTCAAATACTTCTATTTATATGTGAAACTATAGAGCTTCATCGATCCTTTCTAGTGGTGTATCCATAATTAGTCCTCACATGACTTATCTGGTAATAAGATGAGAAAATCTATGGCACTTATGGTACTAGCATGGAATGCCTTCACAATTTCCAATGACACTACATAATCTTCTAGTGAGGTCAATGAAGTTACTATGGGTCCAAAAATTACAAGCATTACTTGTAGTATCATAAAGGAGCTGTGTGTTTGTCCATCAAAGGATGCCATCAGGAATAGGATCATGATGCTCTCCATCTCTAGTTGTGATGTTGTAGATATGATTAATATCCTCATCCACACTAACAGGTTTTACATATGGGGGCCCATGTGCTTGGTCCAATAGGATGATGACTCACTAATCAGTATTTTCAAAATTGATATATCACTTTTTGAAGCTTAAATCAATGTTATTTGCATATCACCAAGGACAAACCACTAGGGCTAGAAGTGATTAGCTTCATCCAATTTTAGAACTTCAAATTTAGCCTTGAAATTTACCCCAAGGATATCTAGTTGTATATTTAAGAAACACCAATTGGTAGAGCATGGGTTTTATTGACCATAAGCAACATGTGAGGTGATGGTTTTAATGCTAGGCTAGCCATCTTTCTCCATGAATCCTTTGTGAGGACATTAACCTCAATGTTAGTGTCAAATAAAATGTATAGGATCACCCAACCATCGATGGTAGCATTCACCAGTATTTCCTTATCCTCTTGAGGGATAAGAGGAATAGGAGTATCTTATCATCAAGCATGGTTTAATTGATGATATTCAGTTGGCCTTGGTACTTGATGTTTAATCCACTTACACAATTTTTGTACAATATCTTATTTTAAAAAATGCTTGTAAAGTTCTTAGAAATCATCCCACGCTGTATTTTGAGGTTTCATGGATTTTTGTAGATCAACACATTGGGCAACTTCTTGGTCCTTAAGAAAATGAATTTCCCCTTATAGTTACCATACCAAGGTCATAGTAACCTAGAACATGTCTATTTTTTACTAGGCATTAGGATACTCCATTGTGTTAGGCTCTTCCAATTGTATCTTCTCAACGGGTGGAACATATGTATACTAGGATTGTCTTCCACTACATGTGGTGATATTAACCTGTTGGGTCATCAGAGTACAAGAATGTGGTTGCCAATATGGTTTATCAATACGAATCATACTATCACCTTTTTCATTTCTTTATTGTGTAATGGTTGTGTATAAATTAAGGCATTCCTCCAACTGATGATCCTTTCTCCAAAAATCACATCTTAGATAGACTATACAATCTCACTGATAATGATTCAAATATCCACACTTATAGCACATTCATGGTGTAAAATTCCCACCTCCTCATCCCCATCCTTAGATTTATCCATGATATCCACCATTATCTTGATTATTTGAGACAAATGTTTGATGCATACCTCATGCATATCATGGATTAGGTGGTAGCAATTTGTGTCATGGGTATAGACATCACATATCTTATAATAATCAGACACTTTAGAATGTGTAGCCCATTGTAATAGAGGATAAGAGCGGACATCATGTTCTTCATGGAAAATCTCATAAGACTTATTTAGTATAAAGTGGATGTTCTTTCAAGGTTAATTACTTCTATTATGACCTTGAGGCTCAAAATTGGTATAAAAAAGATAGCTACGAGTGTCATAATCATTATTTGTAATCAGGTTTTCTAATTGCAATGACATTGAAGCTATTTGAGCTTCCACAAAAAGACTAATTCCAATGTCAATACTACCAATAGCTTCAGTGTAGAGGGCATCTTCTAGGGCCTCACACAGACTAGTAAAGGTCTTTTGAGATAGTGTTCATATAAAGGGAAGCAACAAGCCTCCCACAAACCATTGGACATGCTGAGCAACATTAATATTGAATAAGAGCTTAGATAAGAGTGTTTTGAATCATTCATCATACACATGTACACATTCAGTGAGATCTTGTTTTATATCCTTTATCACAACAATAATTTATTTCTCAAATTATTGAATATCAAACTCTTAAAGAAATGTTGTCTTGAGATGGTCATAGTCAATTAATGTTTTTTGAGGGTCATACTTCCTATATTACTTGTGTTCTCTTTTTATAAGTGTGGTTGAAAATTGTGTTGCTTTTCATTGAGAAGAAGTTATACCACATGCCTTCCAAATGAGTTCACACTTATGAACATGCTTCACAATATTTTTCATGCCATGATATTCAAGTAAATGAAGCATCATTTCATAATACATAGTTGATAATTGAGGTACTTGTAATGGTGGTTGCTGAGAACTTTGAAGTCCCATTCCTAAGAGTGGAATTCCACAACTTCCTCTTATTCTCCCTCCTATTCCACCTCCTACACCTCCAGTAGAAACACCTGAGATGTCGAACATGGTAGCAGGTTGATTTATAATGCTTGGGCCAGTGTTCTAACCACTACTGATGTCAGGTCCACTAGACATACAATGTTAGGCCATAAAATTACTTTGAAGAGGAAAAGAAAGTGCTAATTCACTATGAGTTAAAATTTTCTTAGCAATAGGTTTACTTACGCTATTAGGCTCTGACTCTACAATACCTATTTCTAAGTTATGTATAATTAAATTATCTAACTCAATATCATTTGCCTACACTATGATTGGGGAATTGAGATGGTTTAAATATGGTTCTTCAGTCTCCACTATCCAGCTAGTTTCTCCCACATATGATAAAGTTAACATTGGTCATGGCCTAAAAGTTGGTGATTCCTCCTTGTACTCTCTCGCTTCCCTACAGATCCCAATAACACTTACTAAATCCTCGCATCCCCTTCCTACTCTGCTTCCACTTATAATGTTTTACCGAGATTCATCATATTCATGCTTTCGTAAATCTCATTGACTGGCTACCATTTTAAATCAATAATTCTTCACCAACACCCCTGCATTCCCCTCCTAACTGTGATGCTCATGCAAGAATGGGTTTATCTTTCTATAGTTAGAGTTTAAAGTCCAAAATTAATAAACAATTTATTTACTTTTAGTGGGAAATATCTAATATATCGACCACATATTTCTTCGAGAAATTAGAATTTTACTTCTTTAAGACAAGAGTAAGGGGTTACAACATACTCCAAGATATAGATATTCGACACCCTCTCCACCAGATATTAATAGCTCATGTCCACGGTGTTCCCAAACATGGAAAAACCCTCTGACGCTCTATCATCCAAGCTTACCTCCTCCTAAAATTTTATGATTGGTCTTGAGCATAGGTTGAAATCCAAGCATCCAAATGAATATAAAATTTGACAAAGAAAGTTTCATATAATGCCTTGTAGAGATGTTGTTCAATGCATGCATGTGTAGAAACTCCTTGTTCAAGAAAGTAAATTGTAAAATTATCCTTGACCACAATAAGCCATTGTTCAATATTATCAAGGGATAATTGTTTGAGCATTTTCCATTAATATACAACAAGCACTAAGGGTCTTGGCTAGGGAACCAAAATGTTGGATTTTTCTATCAACTTTTACTTAGGGCGTTCAAGTGTCTAGTTCCCAACAAGCTAACGCCCTAGGATTTCATGCAAGACTGAACTCTTGTGTACTCCCCTGAAGTACGTAATAAGAAATTAGTTCCCATGGGTTATGTTGTGCAGTAACACACTTATCATATAATGGTATTTGTTCATATATCTAATTACTAATTACATAAAATAAAATATACGGTTGTGGACCTTGTTTCAACTATGTAAATGAACATGATTATGAAGATAACTGCCATGAGATTCAAAGTGTTGACTACACAAGTTCATATAATATATATTTTATTGATTATAGTCAAATACAGACTACACATTACATAACAAACATACTAATAACTCAATGTTTGAGCTTAACTAATAACTATAACATAACATCAAAACTAATAGTAACTTTCATGATTTCATTATTACCAACATCAATCATTACATAATACCAATGTTTAACAACATTACAAATATCTACATAGGGGTATTTATACTTTTTTCCCCCAACCAAGTTGTTACATTATTTATGACACTTTGGTGACTAGCCAACAATGTCTAGTAGATTGAGAGTTATGGTAGTCATTTACTTGATTTTCTCCAAGGACCTGAGCCTTAGCTCCCTTATATTCATGTTTGATGTTAGATCCTTGTTGCAAAATGTCCTCCTTCATTTGGTCCAGTGCGAAACTCATATATGATTAAAGTCTATTTTATCCTTGAGAATTGCTCCTCAACTATTTATCACTTCCTTCCCAATCCCTAAGACCTTCACTCATATATCGATTCCTTCACTCTCAGGTCCTCTGTTTGTTATGCCTCTTATTTGACTGGGTCTTTTCACACCATGATATTTTGCACTATTATCTTCCTACACCAAACTGGTTCTACACCATGGTCTTCCCACACCATGCTAGTTCTGCTCCATTGTCTTCCCACACCAAACTGGTTCCATACCATGGTCTTCATGTGCCATGTTGGTTTTTCACCATGATCTTCCCATGCCATGCTGGTTCCATGCCAAAAGCCAAAATATTTAGTCAAAATTAGAGGTACATCAGGGTTCTTAACTCTTTATTGTTGCATTTCTTCTTGAAAACCACTTGAGATAATATTTTTAGAAAGAATTAACGAAAAAAAAATTAGCTTAAAAAAATCATTAATTATATAATTAATTGAAAATAATTATAGTGCAATACAACCTAACCTTCTAGTCTTCAAGGGAGAGTGAGTCGGCAAACATACGGTGATGAAGAGTCATTAGAACAGGTGTGTCTCGCAAGTCATTAAAAAACTCATTGTATGATGCAATAATAAAATTAGTAGAGGAACATGTAAAATTTTCATTTTTGGCAGAAATCACATCATCCCTGATTTTGTTTGATAGGAATCAACACCAATTGAATTAGAGACTATTGAGAGTAAGTAGAATATAAACATCTGTCTAGTAAGGAATGTTCAAAAGCTTTTCCTCTAATACATATCTGGCCTAAAATAGTTCAATCATACCAAGCAAAAAAGAATTTTTCACCAATTCAACTTTAAGCCTCCTTCGACTATGACTTTGGGGAGCTGTAATTAAAATCACATTAATAGGTTAAGAAATAATGATTAACAAATGTAAAACAAGTCAAAAAACTTGATGAATTATATAATGAAAAACATAATGCCATCTAGCTCCAACACATAAACAAACTTCAAATATTTTTTTCCTCATCAGTTAATGTGGCCTTTATTGTGACCTCTTCCACATCCCTATATGATAGGCCTGTTAATATCTGGATATCCTCTGGAGTGATTCCAAATTAAATTAAACGTGAGCTCAAGTGAAGAGTAAATTTGGATGTAAGACTATCAAAGTTTAACAATAGATAATTTAAAATATGATTATCTCTTTTATATTGCGACATGTATACAATCCTTCTAAAGTTGCACTGGTTGATCAAATCCATGTATGTATCATTGTGTTGGAGAAGTCTTAGGATCACAATGCACATGAGATTCTATAATCTTTGTTTAGAGGAGTTGATGTCAAGACTTGTGCCAAAAGAGGTTTGAAAAGCCATGGATGTCGAATACATTGCTTTGGAAAATAGGGTGAGGATGGAGAACAAGGATAGATGGAGCTTGGAGGTTTGAGAAAGAAATCCAAAAGTGGAAAATGAGGTGCGTGGACGTCTTATATAGGTGATTGGATGGGGCTAGTTAAAGCAAGTGGCCATCTACAATATGGAGATGAATGACTTGATGATGCGATTGGGTGACTGAATCCTACAATCAAATGGATGCATAATACAGATGGATGATTGCATCATATAATCAGACAACTATATGGTGTAGTTAAATCTAAAGTACCTTCTTACCAGTGCAACACCTCTAAAATATATATGAGCAATCATAATTGTGCGATAATTATTAAGATATGAAATAGAATAATAACCCGAAAAATTTAAAAAAATGAAAATGGATGTTCAATCATATACATAGAGAAAAGCTGTTTGTTAACGGATAGAGGGAGTCCTGTATCATTCGAGTATGCATGTCAGCTGGGAAAGAAAGCATTTTACTTTTTGTGGTTCGAGTATGTACGTCAAGCGAGAAATAAACCATTTTACTTTTTGTGGCTTTTTTAAAGTAAAAAAGAGGGACAAAACATACACTATTGTACTCGGACTTGACTTCCTACTACTGCCCGGTGGGACCGCCACTTACCTTTCTCCATGTGATTGACATAAATCGTCAAATCCATCTAAATGTTGCCACTTACATTACACATTAATCTTTTAAATTGTAGAATTGTAAACTATTTTTCATGTACAAATCAATCTTTTCCGAATCAATTTGTAACACAGATAACTAAATATATATATATTTTAATAACATCTACAAATCAAAAACAGTCTATGAAACCTAAAACACGTTAATATGACTAAACCGGCTGACCTACTCCTGTCCGTATCCTTTCACCGGCAACCTGCCCTATGTGGAACATGGGCCTGTGAGTATTGTTGTGATGAATAAACTACCAGGGAAAGCTGTGGCAATTAACAGGCAGGAAATTCCCAAACGTTATCTTACTTTTTCTCGACCGTGGGAGTTGAAGGTAATGGCGTCTAGTCTGGAAAATGAAGATGGGAAGTTGTACATCAGCCGCCATACGCATATGCTGTTCTTCAATGAAGGCCTTGCGAGTTACACATGCAGTGGATGCAAACAACGTGGAGGAAACAAGGGATATAATTGCCGTTCGTGCGTCGATTTTATATTACACGAAGCCTGTGCTACAATTCCCGATGAATATGCCCATCCTTATTTCAATCAACAGCGGCTTAAATTTCGCAAAAACACAAAGCTGCGAGATCACTGCGATGGCTGCGGAGAGGTGCTCAGAGGTTTCCTGTTCGAGTCTAACAAAGCACATTTGAAACTTCATCTGTTATGCATGGAGCTTCCTCCTGCTCTCACCTACAGCGGGCATACAATTCATGGTGATCTGACGCTTGAAATTGAAAATTACAGAAATTACAGTTGCAGCCACTGCAACGAGGTGAATAATAAGTGGAAATATCGGTGTCCGGCGACTGCGTGCCAAGTGAAGGTGGACTTGAACTGTGCTATCGTGAATTTTCATAATCTTTCACAGCATGGTATTTCGAGGGTTTCACCAACCAGTAGAGCCGAAAAGGTTCTGAACAGGATTTCCGGTGCGGGAAAATATACGGAAGACGTGGTAGTGTCTGGCGCTGTTTCCGCACTTGAAGAGGCTACTGCTACAGAACTTGGAGAATGAAGTCACTGCTGAAAACGAGGAAGAAGACGAAGGAGGTGACAAGGAGGAAGAAGACGAAGGAGGTGACAACGAGGAAGAAGAATGAGGTGGCGACGAACCAGCAGGTGCTCAAAACTGGTTCTGATTACGTGCAAAACTAGTTCTGATAATTTGATTACTGATAAGATTGTGGATATTGGGTGAGTTTCTTGTTAGTTTACAGAGTGTTAGATTTATTTCCACCATCTCTTATAGTTGCTGTGCTTTGGTTATCGGATTGAAAACATGTGACTTCTTTATCCATTACGCGTAGCTTTAATTTGTCTATGTAATTATATGTAATAATTAGCTGATTTTGTCCCCTAAATGCCATAAATATAATTGATAAGCAGCTACTTTGCATCGAGATTGATTTTTTAAAGCTATTTTGCACGGGCACAAATTTTTCAATATTCTAGCGGAGTATACAAATAAGATATAAAAATATAAAGAAATAAAAATTATATACGAAGAAAAATATGAACCCAAGTTGTGGTGCAATGATTATGGAGAAGTTACTAAATATGACGATATAAGTTCAATCCCCCTTAAGTAGCATATGTATTAATACAATAATATTTTGGGTTTTCTCCAACCCTACTTTCAAATGAATAGGCATGTATACTTTGAAAATAAGGTAAATGTTTCATCTTCTCTTTTTTGGTATTGTATTTTTAAGGACAACAATTTCTCTCTTTTTTGATAAAGGATGGATTTCTGCTTTCCATTTCAAATTGGGTTATTAGATGGGAAATTTGATTGTTAACCCGTCTAATAATTCTTACCATGCATTTAATTCGATAAGTACCTTAATTCTTATTTAGTTTACACTAATTATATTTTAACCCTTTTTACTATCAAAGATGATCATAATGGAATTGGCTTGTCCCTGATCATCCCTAATCACTCCTTTCTCTAAATAGAATAGAATGCCCACTCTCCTTTTTAAAATACATTTTGGGTATTCAAGTTGAGATTTGTAACCGAGTTTTTCAATAACCAACCCCTACTAAAGTGGGAATGTTGGGTCACAGGTGCGAGCTTAACCAATTCACACAAATATGGATGCGTGTCGGGATGGTTCTGGGCCTCACAATCTCTTCAACTCCATTGGAAAGTCATCCAATTATCGTCACCCTTCTTTGTTAATGGCCTAACAACGTAGAATGGTTTCTAGATTCTACCATGAAGTGATGACATGGCATGACCTTGCCCAACACTGTTATGGTGGTTGTTCAAGAGAGCGGTTACAATGGTGGTATAGTTGATTGTTTAAATAAAATTTAAAATTTAAAAAATCTCGCTCAAACCCATCCCACCTAAACAATATACCAGTTGATCCAAACTGGAAAATGAAATGGCCTATGGAGGATCATACTACGTTGCTTCAGATTGTGAAAGATGCGCTACCTTCAGTTGGAGAAAAGACTCGCCAATTTTTTCTCTCCGACAGTTCCAAATATTTATTGTGCTTCACTCCCCAAATGTTAGATTTCATTACTGAGATTGTCAGAGAGTCCCTGCATATGTCAAATTCTATCAAAGTGAAAGATTGGGCTAACTTTGTGATAAAATGAGGGGCTAAGTGAAACAGAGAGAGACCAAGAACTCTTTTGCATCGTACAATGAATTGGGCTAGATGATTCGTCTCCAGCTGTAATGAAATAAAATTGTAAAGAATCGGTGATGTTGAAACCTATTACAACCAGGTCATATTATAGAGTATGGCTGCTTCCATCATTTATAAACCATTCATGCTTCTCCAACGTAGCAAGAATTAATGTGGGAGATATCCTCAGGATTCATGCAACTAGGACAAATTATTATGGCGATGAAATTACCATCCCATATATATTTTAATGTTTTGTTCCCCTATCAATTTTGATGGTGTCTTGCAGAGTCTATGGCTTCAACCGTGTATTTCAAGTGGAAAACTATGTCTTAGAATATCCAAAATAGGATTACTCAATCGGAGGGCATTGTATCTCAAGTGGAAAACTCTGTGAAATTTTTGTGTGAGGAAAACATTATGAGCGAGGGAGAGCTTTTTACGTTGGGAGGCTGTATGAGGGCCTCATTTATGCCTGGGCATTTGAAACTTATTGAAAACAGAAAAAAGTAAACTTGAAAAAGGCAATAGTAACGCAAAAAGATATTACTAATGAGATAATTTCATACAATGCTAGATATGGTATAGTAACTACTTATATAGAGAGCCTTCAATATATCATATTTTGCAAATATGTTTTAGCTTATGGAGAGATCACGAAGTGAAGTATGTGTTATCAATCAGACTCACATACTTGTGAATGTAGTTTGTGGCCTTTGCAGTCTACTGAAGCATGGAGACAATCCTAAGTTGTGGGTGGCTTAATCAACATATTGAATCTCTAAATTCTAAGGGCTAGCTCCCTTTGATGTATCAATTAGGATCTCTACCCTACGCTACAAACTATAGGGAAAAAGGGAAGAACGAAAAGGTAAGAAAGAAACTACAAGCAAAATCCAATCTAATAATGGTGATACATTTGTATTTTGGTTCATCCACTCATTTTAAGCTTCTAAAACACTGATTAGACAAGAAAAGATTGAATCTTCAACTCCAATTGATTTCTATGCATCAGTATTTAATGAAATGTTTTTATCTAATGATCAAAGCTTGAGG
Source organism: Torreya grandis (assembly GCA_037957365.1). Taxonomy (NCBI): domain Eukaryota; kingdom Viridiplantae; phylum Streptophyta; class Pinopsida; order Cupressales; family Taxaceae; genus Torreya; species Torreya grandis. The sequence goes on from JARHVA010000330.1 coordinate 3,852,458, forward strand.
GAATAGGCCTGATTCAAGTCACTAACCAGCCACTTACATCCACTATAACTTTAGTGAAAATACATCAAACACATAACCTGACCTGCATAATCTAATCAACTAGTAAATAGGTAAGAATCAAGATTTGACAAAGAAGAAAATTCTATCACATATGCAAATCACTGACATAAATACACTATACCAACATCTTAGAATCTGAAATAAGTCATATTTATCTGAAAAGGTTACCAAACTCAAATTTTGATAGTCTGATCTTACAAAAAAAGAAGGATGATTAAAATCACTGAAAAAGCTAACTTATATAGAAAAATATATAAAAGCCAAGAGATTGGGGCTGAAAATAGAAGAGAAGATCAACTCCCACATCGCCCCAAGTCCAACTTCAGCTATCAAAAGATAATAAAGCCTTCTAATAATATACTTTTGTCTTATGTCTTGGATGAAAACCTCTTTGGTGTTGGAAAAATATGGTGAGCAAATTTCATAATCATAATTTAAAATAAACATTAAATTCTAAAAAATTCATTAAATGTGCATGGATCTTTGGTCATTCAATTCTCTCCATGCATGATGATATGCCAATCTTCAAAGAGAAACTTCACTTGATATGTTTGGAAGCTGAGTCAAAACAAGAGAGAGTCCTTCTTTGCATGGAAAACAAGGAAGATGCATGATAACCTTCATCTAGTCAACTCCAAGTAACTCCATGTTAACTCCTTGAACAACCATCCAATGCCAAACTGCTTGAGCCCTTCATGCATTCGAGTCTACCTTTTAAAACTAAGGGAGTCGTGCTTGAAGGTAGTTGCATGTCTTTTCCAAGTTTGAATAATTTGATTATTGCATTAAAAACTTGGCGTGCTCCTTATTGTAGTCTAATCTTGCTTGGGCCACTTTGCATGCTTTGAATGTGAGCTGTGAACCACATATAGGAGTTAAAAGAAGAAGTTCTCATTGTCTTTCATTGATTGGCTATCAAAATCCCATTAAGATCCTTTTGAAAACTTGGTCTTTTCTCATCTGGTGATCTCCTTGCTAGATCTTGACAAGTGTCAAGCTCATGGCAATCTTGATGAAACGTTTGAAATCTTGACTAATGGCTACTAGTAAGAGCTCAAACTTGATGTTCGGAGGCCCATCATTAATTCCTTCAAACTTATATTTTTGGCCACTTTTTCATGAAAAAGGTCTTTGAAACTTTTCTACCTCTATTTATTTCTTTTGGACTTTTCTCCTTTTCTTTCCTTTTCTTCAAAAAAATTGTTTTAAGGAATTCATATCTTCTAGCTATTATTTTGGGCCTTTTTGGCCTTAAGAATTTTCTTTCAAAGTTTTTATCTCTTTCACCTTGAACAATTCTTTTAGATAAAAAGTCCAAAGGAAGTTATGTCTTTGATTTTTTGCAATTGACAATTCCTTCGAACAAATTATCCAAAGGAATTCATGTCCTCAAACTATTGTAAATTGCCCTTTGGATTTCTTGATATGGTCCTTGGAACGTTTGAAATGGTCTCTCGACCAAGGAAAGACCCTTTAGACTTTTGGAAAAGTCCCTTTAGAAAATTTGGAATGGTCCTCAGGCATTTTCAGAAAAAATTGAAATGGACCATTTGCCAAAAGAAATGACCCTTCAACATTTTTATAAATGTCCCTTCAAAAAAATTGGAATGGTCCTTTCTTTAGAAAAATTGCCTCACTTTTTTGAAATTGTACCTTTAGATTTTTTCATTTGGACCTTTTCTGAAGGAATTGTACCATTTGGCATTTTTTGTAAAGGACCTTCAGAAACATTGAAATGGACCTTTTGCCTTTGTAAAGACTTTTTAGATCTTTTAAAAGTGTCCTCTTGGAGAATTTCTTCAAATTTATTGAAATTGTCCTTTCAAAAAAATTGAAATTGACTTTTTTGAAGGAAAAGAGCCCTTCAAAAAAGTTGTAATGAACCTTCGGCCAAATGAAATGACCCTTCGGACTTTTGGAAAAGTCCCCTTTTACTGAGACAAAAATCCCTTTGGCCTTATGGAAAAGGACCATTTCTTCGAAAAAGATACCTTTAGAAATTTGAAAAAGTCCTTCAGCCTTTTAGAAATGGTCCACTTCATCTTTCAGCTTTCTTGGAAAGACCCTTTGGTTTTGTTGAAAAATACTTTCCAAAGGGAAAGATACCCTTTGGAATTTTGAAAATTGACTTTTTCGAAAGGAAAATACCCTTTGGGATTATTGAAAATGCCTTTTTTCAAAAGGAATAATCCTTTAGATTTTTTGAAAAGTCCTTCAATCAACTTATAAAAAACTTGAAGTATTTCTTCCTGAAAAAGCATGAAGTCTTCTTCTTTGAGAATCTAAAGTCTTTTTTCAAAACTCACTTCCTTCAACTTATTAGATCAACATCAAAACTTCAAAGCAAACTAGCATGTTATGTAGAGATTTGAATCATAAGGGAGATGATTTTTGCCCTATGGGGTGAAAAATTGTCAACATTCTAGCGACTTTGCTAGGGAGCATACCTGTAATACTTGAGAACCAGACCATGGACATGACTAAAAAAACATTTTCTACTTGACATGAGACAACCTTCATCTTCCAAAAATAAGGTGTTGACCATTTTGGTCCTGCAGGCCAAAATCGGTCCCCCCTTTTTTTCCCCTGCTGTTCTGAGCCAGTACAAATCTGATTCTTTGCACAAGTCTGTCAATTTCTACGGACTCTGCAAGTTTTCTACCAACTTTGCAGGTCAATTTCTACAGACTCTGCAGGAAGAGACGAGTTCCTGACACTTAGGCGCAAAATGGACCATTCCAAGTGCCCTTGCGAATGGCAGTTCGGAACTCAAGAGCCCTTGCAGAGGACAGAGAACACTTGCGAAGAGGCCACAGAGAAAAGGTAAGCTTCTTTCAGAAATTTGTCTAGGGCAAAGGAAATACCCTTCGGAAGGGTCATTTCCATTTTTTCCGAAGGGCACTTTGCAAAGGCAGTCGAAAAAGCAAAGGAAGAAATCCTTCAGACTTTTTGTCTGAAGGAATTCCTTCGGACAAAAAGCCCAAAGGAATTTGGAAGGGCTATGAAAGACTAAGGCATAGAATAATTTCTTTGGACCTTTTTGTCCAAAGGAATTCCTTCGGACAAAAAGTCCAAAGAAATTCGGGGAAGCTACGGAAGAAAGCCCAAAAGATAAACCCTGAAGGCCAAAGGCAAAGAGGTTGAGACAATTCTTGCGGACTTTTTGTCTGCGGGAAAAGTGGCTGGAAGAAATTTCGCGAGAAAAGAGTCGCAGGTAAAAAAAAAGGCCCGAAAGAAAGAAAAGCAGCAAGAAGCCGAAAGAAAGAGAAACGTCGAAGAAGTTCCAAGGGGTGATGGGCCCGAAGACTTCAAAATCAAGCATGGTGAACTAGCCATTGGTTTTCAAACAATGACGGGCCCAAGAACGTCAATTTTACACCAGGAAAAGCAAGAGAGCGGAAGCTGCCAAGTGGTAACTGTGGAAGGCTTTGACATGTTTTTTCTAAGAGCAGCGGAACGTGCCACGTGTCCCTTGCAAAGCTCGGCGGAAGCTGACAAGTGTCAACATCCGCGGTCTCTCCCCTTTGTCCCACGAGAATTGTGGTGGGCCCCAGACAAATTTTTTAAAGTGAGTGGAAGCCGCCATGTGTCCTCTTTCGCAGGACCTTCAAAGGGTGCCTAAAGCTTCTATGAGTCAAGCGGATGCTGCCACGTGTCCTACCTATTTCATAGTGGGACACGCCATGTGTCACTTATTAAAATCGGCAAAAAGTGGCCAAGGCAAGCAGGAAAGCGCGAGGAATGAACAAAAGATAGCCCCGAGGGCTGAAGGAGCCAGAAAGAGACAAAACCAGGAAGAGACAAAGTGCAGAAGTGGACAAACAGTCCAGGTGGCAAAGGGGAGGCGAGTTATTACCAAGTGGTCATCAAACGGCGCAAACAGTAAGCAGCGTGCCCTATTTTCTCCATTTTGCATTTATAAGGGGACAAACTACGTGAATATCTGGAAAGAGCAATCTGTTTGCAGGAAAAGAGATGCGGTCCATGCTTCCTCATTAATGTTGGAACACCAAAGTCAAAGTAGGCATCGACAATCAAACGGCTTCCTCTTCCCAAGGCTCGGAACGCACATGGGCCACTTGAAAAAAGAGCGCCAAAGTCTTTCCCAGAAAGCACCAAGTTCTCTCCTCTCTCTATATATTGTAAAATTCTCATTTTGAGAAGGATCCATTCTTTTAGCCCGTAAGGCAAAGCTCTACCCAAAAATCTCTCGGGCTTGTAAGGCAAAACTTTGCCAGATTTTACCTTGAATCAAGACTTAGCATTTTTACCTCCATCTGGACTTGCACTCACGCATATGTCTATGTTTTCTTTTTGTGTTAATTCATTTTCTTTTATGCTTTCACAGATCGATTCCAGCATGTTTAGTGCATTGTGAATTTTCTCCTTCTGCAGGTCTGCCAAAAGTGTCTACAGCAGGAATATAGGCACATGTGAACAGTATGCCAAAGTGTGTCTCAGAACACCTTTGATAGTTCTTCCTCCATGTATCTCTACGAACCCCTGACTCACTGACGCATAGGAGTTTTCCACATCAGATGAAGTGTATGGGGGCTTCTTCTTAGTGAAAAGTGTATGTTCGGGCTGAGTGGGTCATCTTTTTTGGTGTATCACCTTTTTTAAGTTTAGGTTTAGGTTATGTTTCAGCATCCTTCTCCCTTTTCAACCCCCCCCTTTTTCATTTATTTGTTAGAAGTATGGCATCCAGGGCCTAAAAGATACATTGAAGGGAGCTAGCCCTTATCTAGAGACTCTCCCCTCAGCTTCGCCGGTCCCACAGGCGAGAGAGGAGTTTCCATTGTTGCATGTGGAAGGCAGGAGCCCAGCCTCCTATCAAGGGTGCAATCCACTGCGTTAACAGAAGGGAAACACATAATGTCTCTATTTATGGCCTTCAAGTCGTAAAAGAAAGCATAGCTTGGGGTTGGCCTCACAAGAATTGGGATTTTGTCCCAGGTCTTTTGGAACCTAGTGTTGAAATCTTGCATAAATTCATGTGGGGCTCTCTTCATGGTGGTCAATTGCTCAGCTAAGGACAAATGATCACTTTTTCTCTAAACTTATTTGTCAAGAGGGTCCCTACCTCATTCCATGAGCCAATTGAGTTCATAGGCAAGGTCCCATACCAGTCTAAAACTTTCCCTTTGAAGGACAAGGCCAACAATCTAATGGCTACATTTTCCTCAGTGATATTATGAATATTGCAGAGGTTGGCTATGTTTCTGATATGCTCAATAGCAATGATTTGGCCCTCTCCACTAAAGGGAGGAACACTTTTGAGAGTTGTCTCTGAAATTGAGTCGTACTGTAGAAGGTTCAAGGGACTCTGACCATTGAAGGCCACAAAAGTGAAAGCCATTGTTGTGAAAGGATTCAACTTAGGTCTCCTTGAGTAGGTGTATTTTATGGCTGGTTTGGGAAAGTGGCTTGCTACGTAAGGATGAGTAGTTGTAAACTTTAGCCTCTTTGCTGAGTTCAGAGGCAACTCAACAAATTCGAAAGGGACACCCTTAGAAGATCTTGTGGTGACCTTAGGCATGGGATGCCAAGCTGATCATTAACCAGGGACTGAGTTCCTGAAAGGGAGTCACCAAATGTTGGATTATAGCTCCTTTTGGATGTTACAGTAACAGGGTCAGCACCAATCATGAAACTTACAGGACATAATAAGAGTCCCACTAGGCATGCCAAAAACTGTTGACACTATAGATTGCACCCTCTGAAAGGATACTCAGCTTCCTTCCTCCATGCGGCACAATGGAGAGTTTTCTCTTGCTGTGGGTGCCGAATTCGATGCACCTTGAGGCCCTGGATTTTTTTACTACTAACAACGGGGGGTGAAAAGAGAGAGATACTATAAAAAAAATAGAACCTAATTAATGCGGTGATGCACCAAAATTGATTGGTCTACTCAGCTTTCACCTACACTTTACACCAAAAGAAGCAAACAGACACTTCATTCGAATGAAAAACTAATTGCATCAATGCTTCAACAGGGGATCCTATGGAAGCATAGGGAGGAAGAAACTACCAAAAGTGTTCTAAAGATAAATTGTTGGACAGTTTGTTCCTCTGCGCCTATACTTCAATTTGGACACTTCTTTTGATTCAAGGTAAATTTCTTCAGGGCTTCGCCATACAATGCTGAAAGATGCTTTTCAAAAATAAGAAGTTACAATATATAGAGAACCTAGAAAAAGATCATTGACTAATCAAGGGAATGAGACCCATGTTGTATTAAACACTCATGCAGTAAAGAATTAGCCCATGCTACTGTCGTTTCTTCTTAAATGCTTATGAGAAAGCCATGTTGTAGGTACTTAAGTCGCTGCCCCCTTTGCTTGGGCCTGCAGGAGTATGGGCTACTTCTCCTAGCAACTGACAAGACCATCACATGTTATGTTGACTGGACCATGCTCTCTTGAATGCTTCGTGCAACAGGCTGCTCATTAATGTCAAAAAAAAGAAAACATGGACCACTCCCTTCAATGTTTGCAACCAACCCTTTTAATGGTTTTTTGGTGGAGACTATTTCACCTAAAGGCATTTACTTCTCCCACTAATGACTCCTGTGCCACCTACCTTAGTCTAGTTTATCCTTGCACTTTGACTTGCTATGCCACTTGCAGTGTTTTGAGCTTTTGTCCTGTATGTGCATGGCCACGTTCTAGGTTACCCACTTTGTTTTCTCTTTCCTTGCTATTTTTTCCCCTTTTCTTGGCAATTTGGGCTCTCGAGGCTTATGAATTTCCTCCCGAGCTCCTTTCTTTGGCGGGTCGCTGAGTCGTTCCTCGGACTCTCAGGGTTTTGAATTTCTTCAGACAAAATGTCCTAAGAAATTCCTTTTGACATTTTGTCTGAAGGAATTCTTCCTTTGGGCTTGTCACTTTTTAAAACCCTCCTTTGATGAGCCTTCGGGCTTCTGCTTATGAGTTCCTTCGGACAAAATGTCCGAAGGAATTATCCTTAGATCTTTTCCAATGGCTAATTTACTTCCCTAAATTTGACGTTTGCGAGCCCGTCACTGGACATTTGAATCCCAACAGCTTGCTTGCCACCTTGAAATTGACATTCACGGGGCCATCACCGGATAGGACAATTCCTTTGGCATTTTGGTCTTCTAATTTTTTTCTAACTTTTTACAACCGTTGTATTTCTTCAAACAAAATGTCCGAAGGAATTCCTTCGGACATTTTGTCCGAAAGAATTCTTCCTTGGATTCCCTTCAGACAAAAAGTCTAAAGGAATTCCAACTTTGCCCTGTCACTTTTCCAAAGGGCAAGTTCCTTTCGAGCTTTCTGAGTTGCCCCTTTTTGCATCGACCCGTTGCCCTCCTCAAGGGCAATGCAAGCCCTAAGTTACCCTTTGGACTTTTGAAAAGGTCCACTTTGCTCATCGCCTACCCCCCCCCCCCCACAAGGGCTCCTTGGTCTCCAAAGTTGCCTTTCGAAAGAATTACAAAGGTCTTGCTTGTCGCCTAAGTGCCCCCCACATGGGCACCTATCCTTCGAGCTTCAACAAACGATCCCTCAGTGTTTTGAACTTAGTCCATTTTGCTGATAAAAGCCATCTAAAGCAATTTACTTGCTCTATCAGACCCAAGGGCACTTGGCAACAAAAGAGGAAAACACTTAGTTTTTTCAAGGGAAAAGCCCTGACAGAGAAAATCTGCACCAAGTAGCTAAGGGATGAACTAGCCAGAACCTGGATCAAAAGGCTCATGCAATAAAAGAGAAGAGGGGTGCCCAATTTTGGCCTGCAGAACCAAAATTGGTCAACACTCATATAAGACAATTATTAATTGATTGATAGAATATTTTATAAAAGTACTTTGTACTACTAAGATATTTAATTAAAATAATTATTTAATTATTGCTTAAAATTAATTTTAATTACTATTTATTATTTAGGTGATTATTTAATATTATTTTTAGTAAAAAAGGAATGTCTGCGTGTAAGTGATCAAAGGCAAAGAGGAGATATGCTAAAAGTCGACAAAGAGAGTTGAGAAAGAGTATTTGGCCTTTCCAAAGTGGTTCGCTTCCCTTTAAAGAGTACAAGTACATGGTGGAGTTCTCCTTTGAGGGATATGCGAAAAATTGATATTGATTCTTCATGCTTGAAGAAAATATTGGGATGTATGTCCAATAAGTGTTTACATGTTTTTGGAGTTGATTATTCGACAAAAAAATGTTTTCTGAAGCCACATTTGCAAAGGTGGAATTTAATTATTGCTCTAAAGTGGGGCAACTTGCTTGGTGACTTGTTTGTGTGGGTTTCAAGACTATTTTGAAATCAAATTGACCTAGTCTCATTGCTGGAATTTATTAATAATTATTGTTGAAGTGTTGCATTGACTTTCTAGGTGATTGGGCAAGGTTTGCAAATGTTTTTCAAGTGGATAAATAAATAATAAGCTCTGATTTATTTATTTATATTTTTGAGAAAATTTCATGAGGGTTTTGACTTCATAAATTGTGGATTTATGGCTAATATTTATTGAAGATTTTTCCCAAGTGTGGTGACTTGAATTGAAGTGAGAGTTTGTCGTTTGCAGAGATTTAAAACCCTAGTTGAAGGGCAAATAATATTTTTGAGTTTTATGTGCAAAGTTTGACCTAGGGGAACTAGGTTGGAAAAGGGTTTTGCTCACTTTGAAGGCCCAAAAAGGGTGTTGGATTTATGTGGCTATTTTTGATAAATTATTCATAATTTTTTTGCAAGGGTTTGACAAATATTCAACTGTCATTTTATGTGTAAAATCAGAGATTTTACAACAAAGTTAAATCTGATTTTCATTCACACAAAGGGTAAAAAGGTATAAAATTTCTATTTTCAGTGCGTGGCTTATTTTACATAATTTTGAAGTGTTATTTACTCAAGGTAATTGACGGAAATTACCTATATATTATTTGCACATTGTAGCCTAGGGTTTGGAAGTATATTGCATGTTTTTGAGGCATATCTTTGAACTGGGGTTTGTTGATTTGAATAATTTTAGAATTTGTGGATTTTAGGGGAAACCCCCTTTTGGTTGAATTGTCTCATTTGGGGACATTACAGGTCTAATGTCCATTCCTCATTTCAAGAGACCAGATTATCGTAGACTCATTGTTAGTACTGGTATTCTGATTGACAATTGTGTTTTAACCAACAACCATTGGGTCTCTTGTCATGCAAACAGAGTGTTACATGCCCAGGCAAGAGTGTTGTGTAATAAATCCACCTATACCAAAAAAAATTGTACCATGCACTATTATTCTCCATGTTCTTCTAGTCATGTAGTGATTCTACTATCAATGTTCCTTTGGTAGTGTAATTATCATATCAAACATTTTAGGCATCGTTGCCTTTGTGGAGTCGGGTCAAGATAAAATCAGATTAGGTTAATGTCAGGTCAACCTGAAGTTGGTTAGAAGTGAAAGTTGGTCGACAATAAACCATTTTGATGATGAGCCACTAAAATAATCTTCAAGATCTCCATGTTGAATGACTTTGAAGTTCAACAAAAATATTTATGGTGTTTTTCATCAACACTTCAAGAAGTGGCTATTGATTGATACACAAATGTGTGAACCTGTTGGAGTGAGCCGCAATCAAGGATCAACTAGATAAGGTCAAATGCATGAGATTGAATCTATATGAAGTAATGAAATCTGAAGAACAACTCACAAGAGAAAGAAACTTGTCTTCACAACAAAAAATTGCATTAATGAGTATTCATTGGCCAAAAAGTGCATAGGAAGATACATTAAATAGTGAGGAATTAGGTCATCCAAAAAAGTAATCAACTCAACTCACAATTAGAAAATGAATTAAAGTACATTTTCATTAATGACCTAATATTAACCTAAACAAGCTAATAGATTGTGTAAGTAAAACCACATAGTGGAAAAAAACCTACACTCACACCCCCCTAAACGTAGCTTAGGTGGGTAGAAAAATTGGGTCCCAACACAAAGCCTAATGAGGTACTTAAGTACATAGAGATGATCCTCCAGAGGATAAGGAAGATGGAGCTGCCTAAACCCCAAAAAGAGTTGTAAATGAAGATACTTGCTCTCATTGAAGGGTTTGGTGAACATATCAGCAATTTGCTCTATTGTCTAGATGTAACGGAGATCAATGACTTACTCGTAGATGAGCTCTCAAATGAAATGCATGTGAATTTCGATATGCTTGGTTTGTTGATTGAGGCCTAGATTCCTGCATATATGGATTGTGTTTTGGTTGTCGTAGAAGACTGTTGGTCGTCGAAATTGGATGCCAAACTCGGTGGAAATCCCCTAAAGTGAAATAGCCTCAATGGTAGTATTAACAACTCCTTTGTATTATACCTCAATAAAAGATAAAGAAATAGCATTCTACTTCTTGCTTAACCAACTAATCGGACCTAAACTGAGAGATAAACTGTACCTTAAAATAGACTTACGAATCTAAATATTGCCAGCCCAATCTAAATTTGTATAACCAATCAAGTCGATACCGATTCTTGCTCCATAATGAATCTTGAAATTGAGTACCCTAAATGTAGTGACGAATCCGCTTAGTTTCTTTCTAGTGCATCTCATGTGATTCCTGCATAAATCTGGAGACCATGCCCACTGCATATGAAATATCAATTCTAGCGTGCGAAGGTAGATGAGACTACCAACAAGTTGTCGATACGACGCAGCATCAACCAAAGGAGATGAACAATCATCTTCAAGCTTCACACCAAATAAAAAAGAAGTCGAAACTGGCTTATAGTTATCCATGTTAAACCATGCAAGTAAATCAAAAGCATACTTGGATTGTGCAATAGTGATCCTAGAATCAAAATGAAAATTTTCAATCCCAAGTCGGTCATTGAGAACCTGTCAGACAAAGCAGTTTTCACTATTGTGATGGTGGATGAAGAACTCCCTGTGATCAATAAGTCATCCATAGAGAGAAGCAAAATCAATAATGAATCATCTTGCTATAAAATGTAGACATTCAGATCAAAATGGCATTTAGTAAATCCAATCAAAAGAAGAAAAGATTTCATCTTGGCATACCAAGCTCGAGGAGCTTGTTTGAGGCCATAGATAGATTTCCAAAGTTTGCAAACTGAGAAGGAATCTTCTACAAATCCTTGTGGTTGCTCCATGTATATTTCCTCTTTTATGTCACCGTGAAGAAAGGCACTCTTCACATCCATATGATGAACATCCTAGCGATGTGTTGCAACAATGGTGAAAGTGAATCGAATTGAGTTCATTTTGGCAATTGGGGCTAATGTCTCAGTATAGTCAATGTCAAGTACCTAAGAAAAACCCTTTGCTACCAAACGTGCTTTGAACTTGTCTACAGACCCATCTGCTACAAATTTGGTTCAGTATATCCACCTACATCGAACAAGTTTTTTTCTTTTAGGAAGAGGGACTAAATCCCAAGTGTTGTTCCTCAGTAAGTGACCATATTCCTTGCCCACTGAGGAGTGCCTGATGCCTTGTGAAATGATTTCAAATCGAAAGCAGATGCAATGAAAGCATGTGGGGCATTTTGGAACTGTGAACAGGTTCCCCTGATGTCTGATGGATCTCCAACCCATTGGCCAACATTTTACAATGTCTATCTAGCCCAAAGAAGACCAATGCTCAGAGAGTTAGGAGGAGATTCCTTGTTCTCTAAAGATATTCTGGGAGGATGGGAATCCTCATCACTACTCTCGTCATCAGAACTAGAAGAAGAATCTAGATCATCAGGGAGTTGCTCAGACAGATTTGAATCATCAAAACTATCATCAAATCCTAGTGCATCCAAAGGAGTGTCATGTGCGGAGTCTTGAGGACCCTCGTGGAAGTTAACACTCCTCTCAACAAACAACTCATGAGTGGTGGGATAGAGAACCATGTATCCCTTAACACCCTCAAAATATCCAATGAAGATGCAACGCTGACTCTAAGGTTCCATTTCCTAACATTTTTTCTTTGGAATGTGGGCCATACCCTAAGATCCAAACACTTGAAAATGCTTTACTGTGTTTTCGACAGCTCCAAGCTTCAAAAGGAGTGACTCCCTTCAATGATTTATGAGGAACTTGGTTCTGGATATAACATGCATAGTTGATGGCCTCAACCCAATACTAAGGTGCAAGAGACTTGGAGTGTAGCATACAATTGGCCATTTCCTTCAAGGAACTGTTCTTGTGCTTTGCAACACCATTCTACTGAGGACTATATGGAATTGTATGTTGTAGTTCAATCCCCTCTGATGTACAGAATTGCTCAAAATGATCACTGACATACCACCATAGTTGATGTGCAAAATCTTGATGGATTTCCCTGACTATTTTTCTGCAAGTGCCTTGAAGTCCTGAAAATGATCAAACACCTGTGATTTCTGCTTTAAAAAATACACCCAAGTATGCCTTGAAAAGTCATCCATGAAAGTAAGCATGTACTTAGTCTTGTTGAATGAAGGTTTTGAAAATGGATCAGTAATGTCATGGTGGACAATATCCAATATTTGTTCAACTCTCTGTGATTTGTCATTGTCATATTTCTCCTCAAGATGCTTACCAAGTATGCAACCTTGGCAAACTCCATCAAAAAACTTTACACATGGCAACCCTAAAAACATGTCTTGACGACTAAGTTATTCTAGGTTGCGATAGTTACGCTGACCAAATCACTCATGCCATAATTTACTCACCCCATTTGAATGAATGAATAGTGCAGTAGAGAGTTGATCAAGAGCAAAATGTGAAAAAGTATATAATCGTGATTGGTGATCTGCTTTCCCAAATGCAATAATGGAGTCATTGTCTACTTCCCTAATAGCCATTGAATTGAGTGTGAACTCAACTTTCTTACCCAAACCAATGTGAGTGATCTAATAAATAGATAGTAGATTGGTGGATAAAGAGGGAACACATAAAGCATCATGAAATGCCCCATCATTCACTTCAACAAATTCATTCCCACTACTTATGTAGAAATATCATCACCCAACAAGATGGAAGGCATAGAACAAGGCTCCAAGGACGAGAACATGCCCTGTAATGAAACTATGTAATGTGATGCACTAGAATCAATAACCCATGTGAAAGGCAGAGGTGCAACTGCAACAAGTGCTTTGCCCTTATTTTTGCCTTTATTTTTGTCTTTGGCCTTATAAGACACCTGCATTGATGAAATCTGATTGGAAGAATCAAAGACACTGATATTGTGCTTCTTGAGCATCTTAGTCAGTTGGTCGATTTGCTTCTTCATGCATTTGGATTCATCATGTCTAAATTTTTTATAGTAGCCACATGTGAGTCACTCTTTCTTGGGTTTTCCATTAAAAAAAGACTCTTTTGAAGCTTTGGACTTAACATCAGATTCCTGACTCTTAGCCACATGTGAGTCACTCTTTCTTGGGTTTCCCATTAAAAAAGGACTCTTTTGATGCTTTGGACTTAACATCAGATTCCTGACTCTTTTTTTAATCTCGGTCCTTCGTGTTCTATTTCTACTCCTTGCTACTAGAAGCCTTTTATTTGTCATGACTCACAATCAAGGCATGTGATTTAGATGACTTTGGTGTACCCATTTGAATTAGTTTGTCTTGCTCCCGAGTCAAGTCAGCAACAAAGTCGTCCAAGGATGACATGGTCCATATAGCTCCAAGGGCATGCTTGTTGGCATGAAAGGTAGAAACGAAGGCAGAATAGTCAAATCCCAACTTGGCAAAGATGGAAAGAATCAATTGATCATCATTTTTGTCAATGTCACACAGTTTCAACTGAAACCTGAGTCATTTAAACTTTGTGAAGAAGTCATGTACTGTATCAAAATCGCCTAAGCTCAAACTGATGAGTTCATTCTCCAACTCATGACCTCTCATTATGTCCTACTTCCCAAAGAGTTTTTCCAATATGGACCGGACTTCATCACGATTAGTGGCAAATTCAATATGAAAAAGCAGGTCGAGAGACATAGACAGGGATAGAAGACAATAGGCTTCCTCACTTTTATTGTACCATGTCACCTTCTCTGCCTCAAGTGTCATTTTTTTTTCTATACCCATCATGATTAGATGTAACCCTTTGCTCCTCAAGAGGATTTGCACTTTGACTTTTCACTCATGATAGTTGAACAGTATAAAAATCGAAACAAAAATTAGATCCATGATGTAGAAAGAAAGTATGTACTGAACTGTGTGTTGTAAGTCTAAGAATATGCAACCCCCTCTGAATTTGCAAAGATTCAATTTTACAAGGCATGAGAATATTACCAATGCGTAGATCTTGAAAAAACTTGCACTTTCAAAAAAATGGCACCTCAAAAAAAGCAACGGGTTGAAAGTTGTGTGTTTGAAGTTCTGGATGGCAGGGCAATCTCCACTTTGCAAAATTTATAAAATTTTAGGTGTACAAAATTTTGTTGACAATTTTTTTAAATCAACTTCCCACAAGAAAACATATGCTATTTTGGAATAAAAGTTATGCAATTTTGAGTTGGAAGTGACCAAGGACTTAACTCCCATGTGCCCAGAGGATGAGACCTATTTTGGGTGCTCCGCCCTCTCACTTTGATTGATGTGATTATGGGGAGTGACATCATCCCAAAAATGCCTACTTTTTGAAAATGAATAGTGTCCCTCTCCACTATCTTAAATTTGATGGTCTCTACGACATCGCAGGCAAATGAAAAAGATGGGCAGAACTGAAGGTGTGTTTTTTCAAGTGGTGGAATCTGAAGTGTCCAGGGAGTTGATGGAACCTGAAAAGTGTTCTGGCAAGGATCAGAACCAAGAACGTGTTCGAGCAGACGTTGAAACCCGACAAGTGTTCACACAGTCGTCTAAACCCAGCAAGTTTTTTAACCAACGTCGAAGCCCGATAGGTGCTTCAACATGTGTCAAAACCCAACATGTGCTTGTGCAGGAGTTAGGCCCGATAGGTGCAAATACAAGTGTCGAAAAACAATAGGTGAAAATGCAAGGTCCCGACCCAATGGGTGCAAATGCAAGGGTAAATGTCCACTAAGATGCAAAAGTTCGCCGATGTTTGTTTTTTTGCCATGGAATGTCCACCAAGAGTTGTTTTTCTGTCATAGAAAGTCCACCAACTATCAAACCTGCTTTTTAGGGGTCAAAATCCCATCGAACTAGAAAACCTCCAAAAATGTGAATTCTGAACAATTTTTCCAAATTTGAAAGAGACCCACTTGGTTTTTTGACAAACCCAAAAATAGTTTTTCCTCAAAGTTACCGAAAAGTACAAATTTTTGTATAATCAAAAAACAATCTTAAAACCCTTAAAAAATGGTTGAAAATGGACTATCTCAAAACTAAGTCATGTTTACAGTCATTCCTAGGTTTTGCCACCTTCTAAATCCAATAGTGTTGTCCATTTTTCACTTAAAATCTCTGCGTATGTAGATTTGCAATGATTTATGATAAACCCCACCAAACCCTAGAAAACCAAAATCAATGAAAATATGGAACAAGCAAGAACTCAATATCTCACAACAGAATTGATGGATTTGTCTACCAGCTCAACTTTGATACCATGTCAAAGTGGGCCACAATCGAGGATCAACTGAATAGGGTCGAATGCACAACACTGAATCTATATGGAGTAGTGAAATCTGAAGAACAACTCACAAGAAGAAACTTGTCTTCACAACAAAAAGTTTTATAAATGAACATTCATTGGCAAAAAATTACATAGGAAAGTACATTATATAGTGAAGAATTAGGTCACCTAAAAATTTAATTAACTCAACTCACAATTAGAAAATGACTTAAGTACATTTCCCTTAATGACCTATTATTAACCTAAGCAAGCTAATAGACTATGTAGGTAAAATCACATAGTAGGAAAAAACCTACACTAACATAACCATAGATAAGGAAACATGGGAGAGATGCATAAAGCATTCAAAAAGGAATCTAAACTCTTGTGAGACAACAATGAAATTGTCGCTCAAATCTATAATACCCGATTGGGTAAACATGAAAAAGTACTAGCCTACAATAGGAGGCTCAAAAACTTGTTGGGAAAACTTAAAAAAGAACTAGCTAGTGGTTTGAAGAAGCAATGGATTGAAGAGTTGGTATCTTCATTGTGGAGGAAGATGAAGGTGGCTCCACTTTTGTCTTACAAAGATGCATGCAATAGGAAAATGGATATTGAAAGTGAGAATAAGGCATCCTCATGCTCAAGAAAAAGCAAAGATGATGATTCAGAGTCTAACGATAACAATGAACCAGGATTATTGATGGCACTTCAGAAGGACATGCTTTGAATGACGAGAAAGCTAAAGGGAGAGACTAAATGTGAAGGCAAGGATCTTTGATATGATAGCTGAAATGAAAATGTTTTATGAGATTTGCCAAGTTAAAGAGCATTTAGTTGAAGATTGCCTATAAATTTGTGGAACAAGAGTGCACAAGTACTTTTGACACAAGGGGAGCAATGAATACCACCCACCATGCTGCCAAAGCCAAACAATTACTAATGTTATAATAATAGTGGTGGCAATCGTCAGATTTGGTACAACTCCCAATGGTGATCGATTCTACATTAATGAAATTGTAATGAGTGTGGCCATTTCTCAAGAGATTGCCACACTAATCCAAACAACACCAAACTTTTTAGTAGATTGTGTGGACCCAATGACCATAATGATGGTAGTTGTCCAAAGCAAGCAAACATCAACATGATTCACGTAGAAAAGAACGAGGAGATTATGGCAATCACCAGAGCAAAAACAAAAAAAGATAATTACCCCAACCCACAAACAAAGAAGGAAATTTTGGGCGAAACAAGGGTGGAAGTCGACAGGGCAATGGTTAAAGAATGACATCACTCACATGAACACACAAGTTTAGTGACAGGCAAACTCAAGGCAGACAAAGTTATTGCAATATGAGCTTTTCAAAACACAATATATGTAAAGGGTAGTTGATCTATTGCAAAGCATTCTAGAACTCAAGATGAGCCTTGTCGAGCCCCCATTGTCAAGGGATTAAGTGATTGACCCTGTGCTTCCGATAACGAATCTAGCCCGATGACCGATAGTCATGCACATGCAAATCCTAGGGAGGAATTTGACAAATACTCTCATTATAGAGGTTATGGCTTGAAAGTTCTTCCAAAGGAGAATTGGTAGTCTTGGAAAGGCCACTATTTGGCCACCAAGCTTCCAATTGGTGGGAGCCAACCAATATGGTATAAAGGTTTTCAGGAGTGCTTATGGCACAAAAGGAAATTATTGGCACCCAACACTTTATATTGAATTTTTTAGTCATCTCATTGTGAAAAAAGCATATGATGCATTATTAGGTCAGTATTGGTTGATAGCAACCAAATCCAACCATAATTGGAATAATACTCTATTGAAAATAAAGGTCAAAAGTATATAACAGAATTGAAGAATCAACCTCATTAGACTCATCGGACTTGTACTTTGAAAAATGATGTTCAATGGATGGAAACTGGGGCACAATGGAGCCAAACGATGAAGGGGTTTTGGAGTCAGAATCGTGCTCTGAGCATGAGACAAAGTCCCTCAATGCTCTCTTCCATTGGCACATGGAAGACTATGAGGCGTTCTAGCATGGTTGTTATTTTGTCAAGATTACGGAGATTGAAGAAGGCGAAGGCTTGAAGCAAGATAATCATAAATTGAAGTCAATGCTGCCATGTCCTTCCAAACCTTCAATGTCACATTTGGCTTACCCCCCAAAGTTCCCAAAATAAAACATCAAGGGTGAAAAGTTTGATGATAAGTTGGCCCACCACTTTGGAAGTGTAACTGACATGAAGTTCACAACGCTGACTATAATGAGAATGAATGTGGGGTCTACGAATAAAATTACACTAGAAGGTGAGGTACGACTGCCTAATGTACAACTGGATTTGAAGTATGGTTGGATGCAAATATGATCTCCCTAGACGAACACCGCATCATGGCACATCGGGTTGTCGAGGCAAAGGAAGTATTATTGCGACCAATACCTAAGGCACATGAATTCTATACTAAGAGAACTCATGTTAAAGAGAACGAAATACAAGCATGATAAGTATTAGAGGCGTATGAGTTTCAAGCCCAGTGAGTTTATATTAAAAATTAATGGTCAATCAGAAGTACAATTGGTAAAATTTAAGGCATTATGGCCATTTATTATCCATCAAATAATGAGTAGAGTGACTAACGAATTTGGACGATATAGAGTGTAAAGGTGCAATTGGAGGGTCCAAATTAAAATTATATCTGCATAGAATGGAAAATATTAATATGATTGATATTAGGCTTCTCTATATGGAAGAAAAAGTACTCAAAAGATTCATTGGGAAAAAAGAGAAAAGGACATTTCTTATTAACAAAGACAAAAGCACATCTAACAAAGTTTGGATTTTTTAAGACAAAACTAAAAGAAAAATGGAAATTATAAAAATAAATCCAATGGTCAAGAGGGACCATATGCTAGGCACACGGTTTGTATGCTAAACACATTTAACCATGCATCTCACACCAGCCAACTCAAGCACAGGCCCCATTGTATGCCCTTATCATATTTAACTTCCAACTCATTGTCATACGTTCAAGCTAAAACCCCTAAATCTTACACTCATAGATATGGTCATATAACCAGCTGTTAATTATGTGGTATCGTGTCCCTTTATTGAGTTTAGAGAGGGTGAAAATCCTTAGCCTTTTTATTTTGGTTTCCTGTCGGCTAAGGGGTGGAAGGAAAAAGGAAAACATAGGTTTCTTTTTTAAGTTGCCAAAGTAGCTTCATGTCGGCAACTTTTCTATTTCGAAAGTAAAAAGGGTCACTTTTTAAATATATTATTTTAACCCTTGGAGCATCCCGCTTTTGGAGTTGTTTTGGAGGGAAAAGGTATAAAGGGAGGTGGAGAGGTCCATTTTCGGCATCTATCATTTATTATCAATTTTTTGAGTTAAACATGCTTGCTTGCACGTTCAGTGATTGAGGATGAAAGCCCTCCTTAGCTTTCAGATTTGGGGACAAAAACCCTCAATTTTTCTTGGTGACTTCGTTTAGGGGACACAGTTGGACAAAACATCATCATTCCAAACATCTAGGGCACATTTGGAGTGTGGCACCGTTGTTTGGGAGCCTTAGGAGCTTGATAGAGCAACTAGGGCTGCCTTTTGAGGTGTGACACAATGTATAGAGGCATTTTGGAGGGCAAGGACCTCACTAGAGGGGTCAAATCTCAACTGGAAGATTGTTCGATTGGTGGATTTTTGTGTTTCGGCATTCATACAATCAGCGATAATTTATTCTTATTTTCACGCCTATAAATTATTCAAAAAAGTTAGATTTGATGTAATAAAAATTGAATGAATTTCCATATTTTTATAAGGGTTTATATAATGTATGAATTTTATTTTCATGCCCAAGTTGATATTTTCATAATTATGCAATTTTTGGTTAGGGTTTCTACAAATTTCAGAATTGTTTAATTTGGCCATAAAAGGGATATTTCAGTGGTATCAGAGCCATCTCCTTGTCAGCTATGGGGATTGAGTTGTTTGGAGGGTTGCCTACATACCAAACGGTGATAGAGAGGTTAGATATTAGGAAAGAGAGAAAAGAAAATGGCCAAAACAACAAATGGAAGGGTTTGAACAACTAGGGCACAAGAATATGGATGATTCAGATGCAGACTGTGTTCGATTTGAGAAATTTGCTCAAAATCAAGAGCATATGACATATGTGATAGCTAAAATAATTTACACTATACAGGGCATGAATACTTTCTGTCCATCCAATGGTGAGGGGAGTGCTTCGAGAGCCAACCCTCTTCCTACACAAAGAACGATTGCTGGATCTACAACTAGGCCTTTCTAACATAACTTCATAAAGAGGAAGCCATTCATGAGGTGGAGATGCAGCCTTCCGTAATGGATGATATTGTTTTCAGCGATTTAAAGTACAGGACTCTTCCACCTAAGATTAAGGAAGAAATGAGCCTAACTAATTTCATGCAGTTGAAGAGGAATAAAGAGGGACCTAGGGCTGATCCAAGACCTTGGAATAATTAAAGGGATTTTCAACAAGTTCTTGGAAAGTTCACGCTTTCTACATTTGATGGATCTATCAAGAGTACCACTCGAGCTTGGATCCAAAAAGTGGATACATACCTTTCTCTCCAACCTATGATGGAAGATGAAGACATCAAATTTGCTACTTTACATCTTGAAGGCACAACACATGAGTGGTGGTACCATGGTTTGGTCACACAAGGGCACAACCTCATCAACTCTTATGATGAGTTCAACAAGAGATTGATGGAGAGGTTCAATAGAGCTGATCCGAAAGTCCATTTTAGAGAGTTAGCATAGCTAAAACAAAAACATTCGTGGATGATTATGTGATTGATTTTCAGAGAGTTTCAGTGATGGTCCCAGATGTTTCTGAAAGGAGGCTTGTGGTTTTGTTTGTGGAAGGGTTGGCTAACCCATTCAAGGGTTTGGTCAAGGCTTTCAACCCTTATTCCCTCCAAGAAGCCACCAACAAGGGTTTTGATCTTGAATCAGCAGCACCTAAGAGCAAATTTCTGCCTTTTGGACAACAAAGCAGACCTCCTTTTGGACAGCCTAGGACTGCACCTTCGGAGCAGCCGAGGACAGCCCCATATGGACAGCAAAGAAGGCCATATCAGCAAGTTAATGGATAACAAAAAGAGCTGCCAAAGACAAACAAAGAAGTGGAATCAAGGAATGAGTTCAGCAGAAATTTGTGCTTCACTTGCAAAGATCTTTGGACACATGGTCATCGTTCCCTTGGCAAAGGGCAAGTTCATTACATTGAGAAGGTATCGGATGGAGAAGAAGAAGGGGCAGCCCCTAATGAAGAGGAGCAAGAAAGTAAAGAAGAGGGTGACCACATGGATGGAACCCTTGCCACATTGTCCGGTGCTCCTAGATATTACCCTTATAGAGTGAGAGGGGTGTTGCAAGGTAAGAAAGTAACAATGTTAATTGATAGTAGGGCAATCCACAACTTCATTGATGAAGGCTTAGCATCTAGATTTGGGCTACAACTTGTAGATTTCAAAGGCTTCAATGTAACCATGGCAGATGGCTATACCATTCCATGCACAAATGTAAATACCCCTGCTGAAATGGCCTTTAATTTTCTATTCTGGGCACTTAGTAATTTCGTCAAACACTTTGCTTGTAAACTTGTTCTTGGCTGGTAAGTGTTTTCAGTTTGTTTTGCTTGTTAAAATAGTCTCAAATGAATATAAATGCTAGTAACTTATCACTATAGAGTCTAAACAATGATCTAATATGAAGATGCAATTCTTTTTTTGTCTTTCAAATACATATATATGAACTTTATATTAAAAACATGCACTTACAGCCAATTGTCATTTTCACAAACACTTGGCATGCATACCAATGTGATATTCTAAATGATCATTACATTGAATTTAAGACTCCCAACTTGTAGTACCTTCATTCAAATGTAAACCCAAATACAATATAACATGAATTCGCCAAGACTCTTAGCGCACAATGAAGATGTAAATGCAATGCCAAGTTTGATATGAAATAACCATCTACAACATACAACATTAATGATTCAATTGACAATGTAAACTATGACATGAGGACCTTGATTATGAAATCGCCCTATGCTAGAGATAAAGAAGCAACCAATATCCAATGCAAAGAACCTTCTCCAAGCTCAAATCGAAGCCCTCTACCAACCACCCTTGTTCTGATATAGGAATGAATATATAAAATAATTTTCAACTTTAAAGACCCCATTCAAGCACTGAAATGATTGTAGGGCCCTCAAGAATGGAGCGCCCAACCTAGGGAATAAAATCGCTATCTTTTGTGGCCTCCATGAAAAAAATCGTGGCTCCCACGTATGTTGACATAAGGTTTGAAATTACATCAGACTGTTATTAAAAATCAGACTTTAATCTCCTTCTCAAATGCCAAAATCGATGCCAATGCCAAGCTAGAAAAATAATACCATTTATTCTCCTTAATTGCCCTACACAAACTCCAAAATTTGCCAATGAAAAACAAGTAGAAAGTCTAAAGTAACTTCATCAACTTTGCAACCCTTCGAAGGATCTTTCGCCACCTCAGTTATGTCAATCAAAGAGAGTTTTCGATCTCAATGATTGAATGTAGAAACTGCAGAAACCCTTGGCTCCACAATAGACATATCAAAAGCAAATATCAATTATTGGATGGTTAGAAGCTTAGTCAAGCCCTCTATTTATTCTTTTTTTTATCCTTTAAGAAGCTTTTAGAATATTATTTTATTTTATTTAAATCACTTTATTAAAGCCTCGTCAAATACACATTATATAACTTCAGACTTTAAAATAAATATGAAGATGATGTCGGAATGCATTGATCTTTAGCTTGCCGAAAAGGTCTCAACGAGACGCATCCAACCCCACTCTGAAAATCTCGATCTGACACTGAACCCAAACTTACTAAAAATAGTAAGTACTCCACAAGGCACCCAAAACTACCACTGATCATGCCAAATGGATCCAAACCAAAAATACACATCCAAATGGCCCATCCAAGGCCAACTCACCATGATTCCCTAACCAAACCACTAGTCCATGAGAAACCAATGATGGACTGACACTGTATCTAGAAACGGGGCATTACAGCAAATAAAATCCAGAATCTAAATATTATTATGGGAAGACATAAGATTATGGATAAATTCTATACGGTTGAGATTGGTGAGACCGACTTAGTCTTTGGGGTGCAACGGTTGCATTCTATAGGAGAATTCACTCAAAACTACCAAACTATGGAGTTGAAGTTCAAATCAGCTGGTAAGGAAATAGTGTTGCATGGTATGGCTAATGGAGCCCCTATGGTAATAACAACGAAAAGGATGGAAAGGGTTTTTCATAGAGGGCAGATTGCTTGGAAAGCCGAATGTTTTGTGAGTTCTACAAATCAAAATTTAGAACAATAGTAGCATCATAAGGATATCCAGCTCATCCTTGAGAAGCATGCCAAGGTTTTCAGTAGCATTCCACATGGATTACTACCAAAAAGAAGTTTTCAACATATCATTGAGTTAGAACTTGAAACTAAAGTGATAATAACCACTAAATACCACCATCCTAGAGTCTATAAAAGGAAGAGATTGAGAAAGCCATCAACGAGATTTTCGGTTGTCCTAGTGAAGAAGGATGGAAATATGAGGATGTACATAGACTACCACCTTTTGAACAAAAAAACCATCAAAAATATGTATCCAATAACTAGGATTGATGAATTGATTGATGATCTACATGGGATCATTTACTTTTCCAAAATTGACTTGAGGACCGGATATCACCAAATTCATGGAAGAGAAGGATGTTCAAAAGATAGCTTTTAAATGTCATGATGGGCACTACGAATTTTTTGTCATGCCCTTTGGATTAACTAATGCTACAACCACTTTCCAATCTTGTATGAACAAATGTCTTTAGGAAACACTTAAGGAAGTTTATGTTGGTCTTTTTTAATGACATCCTAGTGTATAGTAAAACATGGGAGGAACATCTACAACACTTAGACATAGTGCTAGGAATTTTGAAGCAACAAACACTCTTTGTAAAAGAGTCTAAATGTGAATTCGAAATGTCTGAAAATTTATATTTAAGACGTGAATAATGCCCAAGAGGTCCATGTGAATCAGGAAAAAATTCAAGCAATCATGGATTGGCTTCCACTTACCCCCATGACACATTTGAGAGGATTTTTGGATTTGTGCAGCTACTATAGACGGTTTGCCAAAGTTTTTTCTTGGCTTGTTTTGTTGACGGATTTAACCAAAAAGAGGGCTTTCATTTGGTCTAAAGCAACCCCAATAGCATTTGATAGACTCAAGGAAGTGATGAGTTCATGCCCAATACTTCTTGTTCCAAATTTCTCCATTCCTTTTGTGATGGAATGTGATGTTACATGTGAAGGCATAAGGGCTGTTTTAATACCAAAGGAGCATCCTATAGCCTTTGAGAGCCGCAAACTCAAAGAAGTGGAGCATAGGTTCCCCATTTATGATAAGAACATACAAGCAATTATGCATGCTTTGGCCAAATTTATGTAGTATTTGATTTGTGGTAGGTTTGTGGTCAAAATGAATCACAATAGTCTGAAATGTTTTCTCAGTCAAACTGATTTGAGTGATAGGCAACAGAAGTGGGTAAGCAAACTTCAATCCTATGACTTTAATATTGAGTATGTCAAAGGGAAGAACAATGTAGTTGTTGATGCATTGTCTAGGAAGCCCACTCTTTGTTCCATGACTAAAATTACAACAGAATGGAATGTTTTTATAACCGTTGGGTATGCAAAGAATGAATTTGCTACTGTTGTCCTTGAAGGTAAAAGCGAAGATGAGAAATACAAAGGAATAGATGGTCTGATTTTCTACCAAAAAAAAAAGATCTTTTTGGCCCCCTGAATCTAAGATGAAACATAAAATAATGAGACTTATTCATGATATGCCCTTGGCTGGCCATCCAGGATATTTCAAAACATAAAAAAAGCAAGGGAAAAATTCTTTTGGAAGGGACTCAAGAGGGAGGTTCTTCAATACATCCAGGAGTGCCTCACTTGCCAACAAAATAAGGTTGAGCAAGTTTTTCGAGCTAGCTTGTTGCAACCCTTGCCCATTCCAGCTCCTGCCCATTCCCACTCAAAAATGGTAAAGTATCTTCATGGATTTCATCATGGGGCTCTCCATAGGTCAAGGTAAGAACTATATGTTTGTGGTGGTTGATAGGCTCACTAAATATATTCACTTTTCTTCAATTCCAACCAAGTGCAATGCACTTTTAGTGGCTGATATTTTTTTCAATGGAGTTTTTAGACTTCATGGGCTGCCTAGAAACATTGTGAGTGATAGGAAAAATAGGTTTTTGAGTTTTTTTGGCAAAAAATCTTCCATTTAACAAGGACAAAATTGTCTCCTAACACTAGCTATCATCCACAAATAGATGGGCAAATGGAGATAGTAAATAAATGGATTGTAGGATACCTACGGAACTATGTTGCAAGGCAGCAATCGGCGTGGATTAAGTGGTTGTACATGGGATGAACATTGCTACAATACATCATATCACATGTCCATTGGTATGTCGCTTTTTAAGGCTTTCTATGGATACGATGCACTTTTTTTTGTGGATTTGGTCTTGAGAGATGGTAGAGTGTCGGGGTCCAAGGATTTAGTACAAAAGATTCATGATATATTAGAAGTGCTCAAAGAGAACCTCCAACATGCCCAAAACCAATAGAAGTTATATGCAAACTAGCACCAGTTGGAGAGGATTTTTGAGGTGGGTGACATGGTATTTTTGAAGTTGCAACCCTATAGGAAGTCTTCTCTCAAGCATAGTGGGGCAGAAAAACTTAAACCCCGCTTCTATGGGCCTTATAAAATTTAGAGGAGGTTTGGAGAGGTAGCATATGAGTTAGAATTACCTGAGCATAGCCTGATCCACAATGTGTTTCATGTTTTGTGCCTCAAAAAGGCACTAGGACAGCGTATCACTCCTTCGACTGAATTACCACCCTTAGATGATGAGGGCAAGCTGATTTTGATCCGAGAGTCTATTATAGAGGTTCGGGAAAGGAAGCTAAGGAGTAGGAGCATCATGGAGTATGTGGTTCATTGGAAAGGCTTGCCCATTGTGGATGCTTCGTGGGAAGGGGCAGCGACTTTGCAGCATCCTAGCATTGCATTTGCTTGAAGACAAGCAATTTCAAGAGGGGAGGTTTG
Organism: Torreya grandis; assembly: GCA_037957365.1. Lineage (NCBI taxonomy): Eukaryota > Viridiplantae > Streptophyta > Pinopsida > Cupressales > Taxaceae > Torreya > Torreya grandis. The sequence continues at coordinate 3,878,279 of JARHVA010000330.1, forward strand.
TCGTGTCCCCTTCTCAGGTTTAGAGAGGGTGAAGACCCTTAGCCTTTTTATTTTGGTTTCTCGTCAGCTAAGGGGTGAAGGAAAATGGGAAACATAGTTATTTTCTTTTTTAAGTTGTCAAAGTAGCTTCATGTTGGCAACTTTTCTATTTTGAAAGTAAAAAGGATCAATTTTTAAATATATTATTTCAACCCTTGGAGCATCCCACTTTTGGAGTTGTTTCGGATGGAAAAAGGTATAAAGGGAGGTGGAGAGGTCAAATTTTGACATCTATCATCTGTTATCAATTAATTCTTTTGAGTTAAGCATGTTTGCTTGCACGTTCAGCCATTGAGGACAAAAACCTTTATTAGCTTTCAGGTTTGGGGACAAAAACACTCAATTCTTCTTGGTGACTTCATTCAGAGGTCACAATTGGATAGAGCATTCACATTTCAGGCATGTAAGGTACATTTCGAGTGTGGCGTAGTTGTTTGGGAGCCTTGGGAGGCTGACGTAGCAACTAGGGCTGCCTTTTGAGGTGTGACACAATGCATAGAGGCCTTTTGGAGGGTAACGACCTCCCTAGAGGGGTCAAATCTCAGTTGGAGGACTATTTGGTTAGTGTATTTTTGTATTTCAGCATTCATACAATCAGTTTTAATTTATTCTGATTTTCAAGGCTATAAATTATTCAAAAAAATTAGATTTGATGTGATAAAAATTTATTGAATTTTTATATTTTTGTGAGTGTTTTTATGAAGTCTGAATTTTATTTTGATGCCTAAGTAGATCTTTTCAGAATTTTGAAATTTTTGGTTGGGGTTCTACAAATTTCAGAATTATTTAATTTGGCCCTAAAAGCAATATTTCACGTGCCCCTCCAGGGTTGTCATATGACTGCTTTGTTTTACAAACCGTACAAACCTTAACTCCTTGAAATGGTAATAACCTTGCAATCAAGTTGCACAATATACATCTACCAATATGGTTTATACATTGAGTAAAGGACGTTTTTCAATTGGTACCAATCTGCATGCCAGTGAGATTTTGTTGGACCAACCAGCTGTAGCACTTCTTCTTCTTGATGTTCTAGATTTTTCTAGCATTTAAGATATTACTAAAATAATTAAATTTGTTTTTATGGATGAAATGTGCAATGTTAATACACTTTGTGCTATAAAGAGTACACTGCATTTGGCAAGCAGCATTTATGATAAGCTATGCAATCATGCATCAGAAATGAAAGTTTCTATTAACGAAAATTTTACAAGTCACAAAATATGAAGGCACTTGATCCCATTTTAAAACCTTTGAAGGTGTAACTTTTGTACCAACTTGAAAATGCGCTAGGCCATTGCCTTGATTGTGCAGTTTTGTCAATTTTGGACAGAACAAGCCATGCCTTAGCATCTGTAAATTCAAAAAGGAGGAGCAATATGGACGCTATTGAAAATTTGACGAAAGAGATTGTTGAAAGGATTGTATAAGTTTGTGGGATATCACTGAGCATGAACTTGTAGCAGAACAACATCTGGAGCAAGGCACTACTTGTAGCTGAAGTTAGAGAAAGCAACCACTTCAAGATCACGCTTAGTTTGATCCTCAATACCTCCAAGGACATTTTCCTCTTCCCCTCGAATTTGTTTTGTATGGTCGTTGTCCAACTTGTTGTAAAGGGTGGATAATGTGGACTGTCATGTTAGAATTTTCACTATCATCAACCTATTATTAATTACATGTTTTTATATCTGACTTTGTTATGTTGTTAATGATTATGTACTCATATTTAGCTAGTGTTGTATAGAAACTTTAGTATGTTCAGTTGTTGATGGTTGTGTGTTAACCGACAATAGTTGGGTCTCTTGTCATACAAAAAGAATGTTACATGTTGGGGTAAGGGTGTCGTATAACAAGAACTCCCTATGCCAAACAATTTGTATTGTGTACAGTTATTCTCTATGTTCTTCTGTACTATTTTGTGGTATGTATTTACTATATTGTAATTGTTGTCCCCAAAAAATGTCACTCATTTTTGGGACAACCTACGGACTATTTTGGCCCTGCACAAACCAAAATCCTCTCTTCCCCTTTCAAAAATTATTTTGAGCATTCAGGTTTCTCATTTTTCAAGCTTCTCAGAAATCTACGGACTCTGCAGGCTTGAATCTACGGACTCTACAGGTTTGAATCTATAGACTCTATAGGCTTGAATCTACGAACTCTGCAGGAAGAAAATCTATGGACTCTGCATACCAAGTTCTACAAGCTTCACAAGTTGATTTCTACGGACTCTGCAGGAAAGAAGCAAGCTCTCAACACTTGGGCAATTTCAAAGTTGGTTCAACCAAAAAATGTCCATCGGCAAGCTTCTAAGCAAAGATTGAACCATTGAACCGTTGAACCTTGAACCTTTTGGTTCAACGGGTTCAATGGGTTCAAAGGTTCAACGTCAGCAGCAAGAGTTAAGCGCATTTGTCAAGGTTCAAAGTTCAATCACTGCAAGGTTCAACGGCTTCAAAACACTTATTAGAGAGAAGGCTTGAACCATTGAACCATTGAACCACTTTGGTTCAAACGTTCAACGGGTTCAATGGATCAATAGGTTCAAAGGTTCAACCAATGCGATGAAGATCAAAGAGCTTAGAAAGAACAAGTGATGGATAAAGGATGAACCAATGAACCAATTGAACCTTGAACCAAAAGAGTTCAAAGTTCAATGGTTCATGAGTTCAAAGGTTCAAAGGCGGCCTCAGTCAAGGAAAGAAGCAGCAAAAAGTTGGTTCAATCGGTAGGTTCAAGGGGCTGCCCCAAAGCCAAAGGCCAAGAACCCTTGCGGAGGGTAGCGAGCAAAAACAGACAAAGTGAACTCCTTCGAAAAAATGAACAAGGCAAAAGGCAAAGTAGAGTCCTTCGGACAAATTGTTCGAAGGAATTCCTTCGGACATTTTGTCTGAAAGAATTCACCCAGGAAGAGAGCCCAAAGAAAGTAAAGGAAAAGCCCGACTGAAGAGAAAAGCATGCGGAAAAGGGCCCGATGGAAAAAGACAAAGTGCAACAGAAGCCGCCATGTGTCCATTATAAAGCAGAGCGGAAGCCACCACGTGTCATCTTCCGCAGGACTCTCAAAAGGTTTTTAAAGCTTCTGTAAGTTAAGCAGAATACGTCACGTGTCTTGTTATGACTCAGCGAAACATGACAAGTGTTTGCATCCGCGTTCCCCTTTTGAAGTTGCTCGGGCAAGACGTGTTGTGGATCCCATTTTTCGTAAGTTTCTAATGAGTTTCATAACAACAGAACTTGCCACTTGTCAAAGACACAGAAAGGACCCCCCAAAGACTTAGACAAGAAGGGCTATAAAGGACAAAGAAGCAACATGGACGATTCCAAAGGCAAGTTCAATTAAAGCAATGGTTCAACCAGAGAGCAAAGAAGCGCTTAAGCAATGAAGAGAGGAGCGAGACCAAAGGACCAGAAATATCTTCAAAAGAGTTATTTCTAATAGGTGAAACAGTGGATCAAGTAGACTTCTGAGTGCACCAAATCAAGGACGCAAGCCTGTTTTTCTTCCATGAAGTAATGGCGAATTGGACAGTTGCGCAGACATCAGAGAAAGGACCAGACAGTCTATACCAAGGAAGAGACATTAGATGAATGGACACGCCATAGTTGAGGCAATGTGATATTCCCAGCATGGTCCCTCCAAATAGAACTGAAGGCGCATTGAAGACGTTGACTGCAGCATGGGCCTTTTTCATGAAAACAAGTGCCCAAGTCTTTTTTGAAGCGCTATATATTGTAAACTCTTCTTATTGTTACAAGGGAGATCTTCCCCTTACCAGAAGCGAAATTTTGCCCAAATTGAAAAGCATTACTGAGACTTTGAGCTCAGATTGTAGTTCATATTTCTTTGATTGAATGAGAAAGCAAGTTACTTGCAGACTTTGTGTTGTTATAGATTGTGCTATATTAAGAGATTGTTCTTATGTCTGTCTTCTGAAAGCATTCTTGTTTATTTGATTTAACAAGTAGAACAGTGGAGGTGATAAGGAAGGTGTTCTGAAGCCAACTACTTTTAGACTTTGCGCTGTCATAATTGTCTTCAGTGTGTGTTTTTCTTTTTTGTTTCTATGTAAAAGACCTTGGGACGACTTTGTGCCCTCATTGTCTTTCGTATCTCCCTCTAGGGTAGTCAAGGTGGAGACTTTGTGCTACATCTTAGATTGCTGGTTACTTTAGACCCTGTTACCAGTCACTTATTAACAGAAAGAGTCCCGTTGTTTGCAAGAACAAGCACTTCTGAAAGAAGAGAAGTGTCTTTCGTTGCTTCACCAGGATTTATACTATCCAAGAAGGGATCTGGCTCTTGGTTGAATGTTACTTCTGAAAGAAGAGAAGTACTTTCACCAATCACCCAGGATTTTTCTTTTGATCTGTGAGCATCATCTCTGAAAGAAGAGAGATGGATGGTTTATCCTACCCCTGTGTCTTACTTTCTGCTTATATATATAGTATATAGCCTCCACATATTTAATAGGGAACCTCCCTTTGATGAGAGGAGGGATTTGTCCCCTTTGGATGTGGTAAACTTGCAACATTGGACGACCAATCTCCCTATGCTGTGGTGATAGGAACTATTTTGGTCACCAGTTAGCTGGCCGACAAAATATTCACCCAACAGTAATCAATGTTCATTTGATGGTGTGTAGTTATCTTAGAAAACAATTTTCTATAGTATAAGGCTAATTATGACCCATGAGATACCAACCTTGACATGAATAAATTTGTCGCTTAGGAAATTTATTTTAAATAGAGGCGATGAGATGCCACTTGTATAACCTAAATCGAGGAAGACTTTGGAACAATGAGTTATAATATGTTTTTGGTTTATAGTTATCCTGGAATATTCATTTATCCTTGGATTATATGCTTCATTTAATCTTCTGCGTTGGAACTACAAGTTGAGAAAGTTATACAATCTTAATACATCTGATATCCTTTGTTCTAGTGATTATGCTTGTATTACTGTAGCATAGATCAAATAAGTATTTATATTGCTTTTAATCATTGCATTGATTTTAGATTTGGTTTTCATTGAATAGATATTGGGAAGAGCATAAGATGTTCTTATGCTAGGTTAATGGTATTAAAGATATTGCTTTAATATGTTAATGAGACTTAACTAATCTTCTATTAGTTAATGTTTAACTAATGTAATTGTTAACCACTTTAAATGTTTGTAAGCATTAATAAATGAAAAATGCACAAGGAGATAATTGTGTGTCTTCCAATTTCTCTTCATTCATTCAGTAATCATACTTGCTTACATTTGTATCAAAGCCATTGTTCTAGAAGGGTACAAACAAACCATCGTCCAATCTTCAAGGAAGCCCTAGATGAGGGTATGAACAATCAATGTTCAGATTGTGAAGGGTCGTGAGACATAACTCGACATGATTCATAGTGGAAGATAAACATGCAAAGGCAGGCAGAGAGTTTGTGGAAAAACTTAGAGGCCACAAGCAGAGGAATCATGAAAATGCATCGTGATAACGCAGAGGACTCGTGAAAACGTGAGCAAATTCAAACAACAGCGGATTGTTGCTTATAGAAGACAACAAGACTTGAGAATAACATGATAGGGCCCAAATTGCAATGGATAATGCAAACAACACAATGTCGAGGTCATGAAGACATTCGTAAACAAGGGCACGACAACAAAAACTAGTAAAGCATAGTTCAGCAAGGGCACAATCAGTGGAGTTTGTGTGACTGTAGTATGTGTTATCAAGGCATGAATGCCACAAAATAGGAGACCAGAATACATAGTAGAACATAACAAAGTAAGTCCTTTATTTTCAAGAGTATTTTTCAAAGAATTCAGAAAAAAATATTTCCTATTAAATATATTCTAGTTCAGAAAACATTGTTGCATTGATTTCTAGGTCAATCTATTGCATTGATTTCCAGGTCAGTCAAACAAACTTTATCTTTTCTTATTGCATGAAATTCCAGATCAAAAAATTGTAGATTTATGGGTTAGAAAACATTACTTTTCTTGTTACATTAAATTTTTGGGTCGAACTTGTACTTTCCCTATTTTATTGTTTTTTGAGTGAAAAATGGCCAACATACAAACCCTAGTTCTACTAAAAACATAGAAGTTAACTAGCCAAAACTATAATGTTTGGCGTCATAAGATTTTGAAAACTACAAAATATCGTGATTGTGACAATATCATTCTTGGTGACAAACTTTGTTAACTATGGCAAATATCATAAGGAGGCCTTGTTATTAAAACTCTCAATGTTAGATGACATGATTTGTTAGGTCCAGAATGCCACTCAGGAAAGTGCACTATGGAACAATCTAAAGAACAAAATCAAACTTTAGAGAAGAGTCGAGTTCTATATTGCAAAATATGTTTTTTTATACAAAGATGAATGAGGGTGGGTCTTTATTAGAACACCTACTTCGACGAAAGATCTATGAGACCAACTATCAGTGATCAACAAAAAGTTGTATGATGATGATTGGGTGGCACTAGTTTCGAACAGTTTGACATCCTCCTATGACTCCTTCATGGAGGCTCTACACCTAATGATGGAAAGTAACACCCTGATGTTCGATTAGGTTAATACTTATTTGAGGCAAACACAATTCAGTGAGTCCAGTTTTGGCCAAACAAAAAGTGCACTTGCTACTCAGTCGAAGGGAAAGTGGAAAATAAATCCAGAAGCATCTACATCTAATTCCAAATCTAAGGTGAAATGTTATTGTCTTAAAGTTGGGAATGTCAACAATATAATCTCACATAACAAAAATTTGAAGAGGCAAGCGAATGTGGTGGTAGTTGAAGTTGAGTCTAAAGAAGAATATGCTTTCATGGTATCATGCTTAAGATGAAATTACTCCCAGTCAATGGTTCTTTGAATTTGATGCATCCAAACATTTCACATGTCACAAGGATTGGTATGTTAATTTAAATATAAAGGCAAGTTTTTTTAATTCAATTTCATTAGGTGATAGAAGATCACATGTTGTAGAAGGGATAGGAGATATATGCATTGTATTGAATAACGCTGCAAAATTCATAGTCAAGAATGTTAGGTATGTTCCTAAAATGAATAAAAATCTCATATCTATTAGTCATTTAATTGAAAATCCTCACATTTCAATCAATTTCTATGGGAAGAAATGTATTGTGTCTGATATAAAACATGAAAGAATCATAGCTCTAGGCATAGGGCAAAATGGCTTATATCAACTGGTTACCACTGTCAATTGACATGCATTAATTTTGTAGGATAATACCAACATTGTGTGGCATGAGAGATTTGGACATCTCAACCTTTAGTATTTAGCCAGACTCAAAAGATCAAATATGGTTTTTGGTTTGCCTTCTATCCAAGAAAAATAGGATATAAGTGCAGGGTGTTTGGCTAGCAAAAGGAATTGGAAACCATTACCCAATGAAAGTGCTTCGCAGGCAAAAGGGTTGTTAGATCTTGTGCATGCAGATCTTTGCGAGCCACCTTGGAAATCATCTACAATCCTCAGAGCGAGGTATTTTTTGTTGGTGGATGACTCCTCCAAAAAATTGTGGGTCTACATCTTGAAAAAGAAGTCTAATTGTTTTTCTGAATTTTTGAAGTTCAAAGCACTGGTGGAAAACCAAACAAGTCTACGGAACAAGACTCTTAGATCTAACAATGTGGGTGAATTTACTGTAAAGCAATTTCAGAACTACTATAGCAAGGAAGGAATTTATCGATAGTTGACAACCATGTACACTCCACAACAGAATGGAGTGGTTGAAAGGCATAATCACATGATCATGGAAATGGTTCAGTCCATGATGCACAATAGGGGTGTGTCATAGAAATGTTGAAGATAAGCAGTAAACATGATAGTCTACCTCCTAACTAGAATTCCTTAAAAAGCTTTGTAGGACAACTAGAAGTTCCTAATAAAAAGAGGAGTAAACTATATTCGAAGAGTGCAAGCTAGTTTTTTGCTGGCTATAGTGACCAATCCAAGGCTTATAGATTTATTAATGTTTCCACTAACAATATCATTGTTAGTTGAGAAGTTGATGTAAAGGAGACAAAATCCTTCTTTGTTTGTAACCAGCGAGCACTCTTTGAGATACCTAAGGTCCCTGAATCTAGTGTTGTCATTCCTTTGAAAGATGAGGAATCGAGATCTTTAAGTACTTCGTCAAATTCTAGTGCAACAGCCCATGGATAATATTTCACATACTCCACTAGTATATCAGCAACGCCACCCTGCATTGGCTTACTGTCGGGTTGATACTAAGCTAATGCAGGATTCTTCAGTACATCGGAGACCTAAGTGGTTTTATTCAACTCTATAGGATGTGTGCAAGGATTGAATTCCTCAATCAAATGCAAGACTTCAGAGGACAGGAAAGAAAATTGTGGATTCAACTAAGCATATTCATTTTGCTCTTTCTTCTAATCTTTTCAAGATATCAGAGCCATAAAAGTATTTTGAAGAACAAGGCAAACCTGAATGGGAGACTGCCATGCAATCAAAATTGGTGGACACTGCCTTGATGAAGAACCATACTTGAAAAATTGGTGGAGTTACCTCCAAGTAAACAAGCCATTGGCTACAAACGGGTGTATAAAATATTGTGCTAGGCTAATGGTACTTTAGATAGGAACAAAGCGTGTCTTGTTGCGAAAGGTTTTTCCCAACAGAAGGGAATATACTATGAGGAGACTTTTGCTCCTGCTACAAAAATTGTCACATTTCGATTGCTTTTCTCTATAGCAACTCAGTGTTGTTGCTTTTGAAGGATAGCAGGTACCTCATATTGATCTAGTTTGCAAATTGATTAAGTCTATATATGGGCTTAAACAGGCTCCACAAACCTAGTATATCAAAATTAATCAACATCTACAAGATTTTGGATTCATAAGAAGTCTTACTGACTGGAATCTATATGTCAAAAGCAATGGTGATGACATTGTAATACTCATTGTCTATGTTGGCAATCTTGCCATCACAAGTAGTGGGGCCACTACAATTCAATGAGCGAAGTCAAATTTGTGTGGTGATTTTGATATGACTGATCTAGGCCTTCTACACTATTTCTTAAGAGTCAAATTCTGGAAACATGACCATTTCATTTTCATAGCTCAGGTCATGTATGCCACAACTCTTTTAAAGAAGTTTGGAATGGCAGATTGTAATCTTGCTTCTACACCTATGGAGGTTGGGTTGAAGTTGTCATCTCATGATGGTTCATCACCGGTCAATGAATCACTCTATAGATAGTCGGTGGGCAGCCTGATATATCTTATGTCCACACCACTAGATCTATGTTTTATTGTAGCTATCTTTCTCAGTTTTTGTCTCATCCAAAGCTTATTCATTGGACAGCAGCAAAACGTGTTTTGAGATATGTCAAAAGAACTCTTGACTTTGGCATCCTATATCAAAGAGCAAAAGATTTCAGATTGACTGGTTATACAGACTCTGATTGAGGAGGATTAGTGGATACTTGGAGATCTACCATCATGTATACGTTTTTATTTGGTTTAGGAGATGTTTCATGGCAGAGCAAGCTTCAACGTATTGTAGCTATCTCTTCCATCGAAACAGAATATAAGGCAGCAGTCAGTCCCAATTATGAAGCAATTTAGCTACATCCTATTCTAGTTGATTTGAAATTTCCTCTATCTACACCACTTTTTTGTGATAATCAAGGTGTACTAAAGTTAGTGAAGAATATTTACTCTCATGCACATGCCAAACATATTGTGATTCATCATCACTATAGTCGACGGTTGGTTGATTAGAGTGAATCTCCACTTCTTTGCTTCTATAGAGCAGCCTACACATCTAATAACTAAACCTCTTGCTCCTATTCTGTTTGTAAATTTTGTAGCAAATTTGGTGTTGTTTCCGGTTTAGTCATTAAGAGGGCGGGGGGGGCAGGGGGGACGGGGCAGGGCGGATAGGGGAGGCCGGGGCAAGGCGGGGGTATTAAATATATTGCTTTACTATGTTAATGAGAATTAACTAATCTTCTATTAGTTAATGTCTAACTAATGAAACTGTCAACCACCTTAATTGCTTGTAGCTTGTTTGGCATTAGTAAATGAAGGATGCACATGGCATTAAGTGTGTGCCTTCCAATTTCTCTTCATTCATTCAACACTCATACTTGCTTACATGGGGTGGTCCATATGAGATCCCTTGGGCTACCCACAGGGTGGGTAGACAAACTTAAATGGTCACTAGGTGTTCATTTGTAGTCGTGTGAGATGAGATTGGAACTCTCATCTCCATGCGAATATGTTGTCAGGAAAAAAATTACGCTCATGATCACCTTCATTGGAACTGTGTAAGGGTGGTTGTAACACTATCGCATTCAAAATTCTTCATAGAACTAGGAGGGAACCCATCTAGGTTTGGGGATTTGTCTCTATGAAATGAGAAAACAATTAGCTTTAGCTCCTCTTCAGTAATTGGTGCCAATAATGCTTGATCCTTGCTGAGCTCTTCCTATGAGGTTTTTTTGGAAGAAATTTATTGCCAAGGAAAGTATTTCATCTTTTTCCTTCATAGTCCTACCATCCTCTGACCCAACCTAGTCGGCAAGGTCTACACTCACTTCCTCCAAAAGGGGCTATGGCAATCTTTACCCGCTCCTTACTTGCGAGCGACGTAGGGTCCACCAATTCCATTTGAATCCTTTCTTGGTTTCGGCTTTGGATAAGAATCTAACTTTTATTTATGCTTCAGGTTTGGTTGTCGCTTCAACTTCATACTTCGCTTTGATGGATTTTTAGAATTGGCTACCTTTCACAATCTTTGTCTTATTCCATGTTGCTCCACCAATCGAGTAGACCGTTTAGCTTCTTGATCCCCTCTCTGACCGTGTTGCCTCTTGCTACCTTTGTATAGACTCCAAACTCAACAGCATGAATTATTTCTCATATGGCATCATCCTCTTCTTCTTGAATTCTTTGTACCATTGTAATTTGTTTTGTCATTTTTCACGGTTATGTTCGGCACAAAGATATTATAAGCTCATGCAGTGCCTTGTCGACAATAAGTATTGTCAACTAAAATTCACTTTGAACCGATTTTTTACTTGACCCAACATTCTTTACAGATGCAGTGCCAAAATGTTTACAATGAAACTACAATACCAAGAATAGTAAGTACAAAATAATAATTGCATAACATACCATAGCATAAAAGAGTATACGAGTAATAGAAGCTTTGTATTCCCAATAGGTAATGCTCAATACAAATGTGTGTAGTACAAGGAGGCCCTGTTACAAGCACCCTTTCCCCGACTTACATCATCATGTTTATATGACAAGAAGGCCCCACGATTGTCGGTTAAACACAACAACTGAACATACTAACGAAACTCATGACAAAACTACCTAAGACAATCAATAACCGCATAACAAATATGATGGTCTATAGCAGTCAATATTAATATTATCTCTATTTTGGTACCCAACTATAAACATGCAATTCATTACATAATTATCATTCACAATATACAGCGATAGTTACCATTCATCACATCACAATATATAAGGGTATTGTTAAAACACGAGACCACTTTTTCCAAAGACAAGGTGTCAAACTAGAAAGAAATAAATTATTTTAATATCCACTAATGACCAAAAGTATGCTAATGATACTTAAGAATACAACCAATTACAATAAAAAGCGCCAAGGTAAAAGGACCCTAAGATCAACAATTAACTAGGTAAAAGAAGACAAAAACCATAAACCCCCCAACTCGTGTCATTAGGGTACCAATACAAAAAGCCATGTGAGGAGAGCATGAACCCTCGAAGGCCATGGACTGATGAAAGTTAGATAGAGGAATCATTTCTATCATCGTGTATCCCTATGAAAGGGCCAATGCAAGATATGATAATGCTTATCGAGGAGCGTCTACAGCTAAGGGGGCTAGGTTGGGTAACCTAGGAGGAAGCAAAGCACTCCACTTAGAATCCATCCTAATATCCAAGGCCGAAGAATCTCCCGTGGCAGCGAAGAAACTCATAATGTGTGTTTGTCCCTGCAGTCTGGGAAGTGGTCATGAAGCAACAAATCCACAACAGCAAGGAGCAAATCCATGATGTTGAGTAGGGATGGATCCCTATCTCCAAGAGCTAGTGTGTTAGGGTACCTTAGTAGTAGTGTTGTGCAGAGATGAGCATTACCTCACTGACCTACCTACCTCAGTGTGTGAAGCAACAATATCCAAAGGGTTCTCAATTCCGCCAACCTTTGTGATGCCCTGAAAGAAAGAGGGGATTAGTTGGGGGCTTTAGGGGCTGAAACCTATGACTAAAGGGTGACAACCTCCTAAAGAAAACGGGCAAAGCATCATCAATCCGGGTAGCAAAATAAGGTGGATGGTGTGTTTCCCGAGTCTATATAAAGACAGTGTTATCTCCCCTAGATCTCATAAAAAATAGGGCATCTAAAAATAGTGAGTTTAGTAAAGAGACTTTTCTAGCCACAATGTTGGAGTCAGAGGTCCTTGTACAATTGGTTTCCTACTTTTGAAGGGTAAGTAATAAGGTCATAAGTGCAAAATTGTCCAAGCCCATAATGGCACGAAAAATTACGTCATTGACCGTGCCAATTTTACAACCACTTTGGCATCAAGACTTGTGCCAATCACAATTCTAATATTGGTGCTTACATTGCTTCAACAATGGCATCGAAATCTTCACATACCTTCAATCAATATCAGTGATGATGCCTTCCACAATCATCATGTTTACTCTATGAGCACCAACTTGGGGTGATGCTTTCAGCAAATCTTAAGGCATTCTCAACCTTTGCATCAAGACTCAACTGTTGTGCCCACTGAGCCAATGCCAACAAAAACACCAATGTCAACTCTACACCAACACAAACCATGCCAATTGTGATATAGCTGACAGCACATAATGCACACAAGTATAGCCGCCAAATACTCGTTATTTTAACATTCTTCATTAGGTGTCAAATAGATTGTGAAAGGAATCATGGCTTTGGTAGGATAAGCCCAAGCACATGCAAAGTTCTAAGGAAATAGGTATGTAGATGATATGCCTAAGCGAATTGATTACACGTGCATGAATTTAAACTATACATGTCTCTACAAAACTGCAAGTAATCAGGGGTGACCAAAGTTATGGCTATGAGTTTGATCACTTCCCTTCTTAGAGGAAGTTGCCTAAGAGAACCACTTGGTTTATTTCAGAAATGTGCCTTTGCGGCCGATGAGGTAGGTAGATTTTGATGAGTGTTGCGAGTCTGGACATCAAGGCATCCTCGACAATGGGTGGTTTAAATTTTGGAAAGTAGTTTCTGAAAGGTGGCTGAATAGTAGTTTCATTTGGGAACATCAAGTCTGAAATACTTGAATGTAAGTGTAGAACTAGTATTTTTTGTGGCTTCACCTTGTGATGATACTTATATTGTGAAACACGCGCTTATCCAAGGGAAGCCAAACTCAATCACCAACTTCGAAAGAATGAGGTGCTAGATGACAGTCATGAAGATCCTTACATTTTCCCTACTTCAGTTAAAGAATTTCCTGAACTTTGTCATGAAGCTTGGCCAAATTCTGTAAGCAAAAAGCAATATCTAAAGCTGGAAGAGCAATGAGAACTCATAAGGTTGTTTTAGAATAAGGGGTTTTCAACTTCCCTATGACTCATGAGGTTGAGTTTTTCATCACACTATTCCCTAATGGTGCTTCTTGGTCATTAAAAATCATAGAGATCGAGTAGGATAGTATCCATGAAGATAACAGACATAAACGTATAGCAAACAATGTTTTCTCGTGCTCATCTCTGACAGCTCCAAAGCAAGAGCTTCAACAGTGGTGTTCATGATAGGCTTGTAAAACCCCTATAGATCAGAGTCGGTTTCCAAGGTTTGAAGGGTGCTAACAAATTTTGCCAAAAAGTAGGAAATGGTGACAAAACTTTACCCTGTTAAATAAGCATTTTTGCATAGTGATTAAAGTCCCTAAATAGATCTATTCCTAAGAATGAGGTGAATGATTCTAGGAAACTGATAAAAAGAGGTAAGGTTGTTTCCGATTCATTGTTTTATTTTTCCTTTTGTGAGTGTTTCTTTACTAGGGTGACTTCAATAGAAGCAACATTGCAATCAAATTATGCAGACTTCCATGATGATTTAAACTTAAAGGATTGACTTCTGGTTGTTTCAAAACAATTTCAACATGATGCAACGAGAAGTCAATCCTTTAAACATGGCAATTGTACTGTTGGTATTTGATTTGTAGCTTTGAACATTTATTTAAGCACTTGACTTCTCTAAATTTCTTGGGCTTCTAATCTCTTGTCCAGATTCCTGAGTGCTCCCCAGAGCTGACAGAAAACTTTCTCAGTCACCATGGTAGAGCTACACGAAGCTTTCTTAGTTACCAGGGTAGAGCTACAAGATACGACAAATTTCAGAAACTACCTGAATACGATACAGCACAGATATACCTGTACAAAAATATCTGGATACAACCAGAATATGCACTGAAATATCAAGATACAACTGCTATACATCAAGACAAATTTGAATATAGCCTGCATATTATCCCATTTATGGCCCAGATTCAGACACACGGTGACATATCTAGCAGATACAACCTGTATATGACCATGCCATAACATGGCTGTATCTGATTACACGATGACATATCTGCACATATTTGATATGTAATTGGGCTGTATCTGTGCCCGTATACATATCAGGCATGCCATATATTTGATACAACACGATTCCCAGCGCTACTTGGAAACTTAGCTCTCTATCTGATAATAGGAGGGGTCCTTAACAAACCCCATCAGCAGCATAATGTGAAGTTCATCAGCACAATCCTAGAAAAAATGTGAAATAACTTCACAACTTTTCTGATATCACAAATATTCATAACTTTTTCCTATGGAATTGATGTGAAAATTTAAAATGTCCTAGAGAGCTTTAGAGAAATGTCGACAAATACAGGTTACTGAATTTATGATGAATGCAATTCCTCATTGACTTAGTTTTTCGCATTTTATCTCAATTTATATGCTAATGATTATGGCATAACAAGGAAAATTTTTAACTAAAAAAAAAATTATAACTTCAAACGAGCCAATATCGAATTACCTGAAGTTGAAATGCCCTTGTTCTCTCGCCTGTTAGAATTCCTCTTGTTGTATGCAGTTCCTAAAAGTATTTGAGACAATAACAAACACTTTACTTCATAGAGTCGGGCCAAGGATCATTGTTTCTCCTGCATAATAATTCTCATTCACATTCAAAAACGGTTTGATGATAAACTAGGCAATACCTTCTGAGTATCATCCAGAACTGCCTTGAGGAATGCCATGTCATGCTCAAGCCTAACATTTTCAGCATGAACAACATTTGATAGATTGTTTGCTTCTTCCTGCACAAGTTCAGCAGCAATTACCTTTTCTTTCAAAACTTTAATCTCCTTCAAGTTTTCTGACAGTGCCACCTCAGAATTTTGCTGAACTTTTAAAACAGCAGAGAGGCTCTTTTCAGCTGCTTCTTTACTTGTTATTGCAGCAGACAATTGATTTTCAGTAATAGCATTCTTCTTCAATGCAGCTGCTAGCATTATTTCATACTGCTCTTGGATATCCGACAATGCCTTCATCCTCTTTTCTGGGCATGTTACATTTCTTGCTTCACCATCTACTTCCGACTCAAAATCACCACTTTGTGAATCATGAGCTAACTTGGTCCTATTGCTGGATACTACCTCTAAAGGAAGTTGTGCACATTTGCCAGAAGGGCATTGAATTCTTGAACCTGGCCCCACATTTTGACATGTCCCCCGCCAAGCTGATTCCTCTTCTATCTCTGTACTTCCATTCTCATTTGTTTGAATTATTTCACAATTATCAAATTCAGGAAGAACCTGGGAATCAGCTTCAGGAAAAGATGGCACTGCATTTGTCTGCCTATTACTTTCCATCCGTTCAAAATGTTTGCTTCCGTGACACATCAAATGTGGAAAGAATAAACACATGCTCACAAAATGTAATGTGCAATCAATATTGGCAACAACTCAACTGGCTTAAAGACAATGCAAATACGGTAAGCAAAATCACTATCTTACAAGGCCAGCATTTCATCTGAAAGTCTGAATATTCAATATAGCAAGATATGGACAGAAAAATTTATTTCAAGAAGGAACATGATTACCGATGAGCCATAAGAGGTTAGAAAAAGAAAGGGATTATATCAGTGCCTGCAGATGACCAAAGTAGGTCAATGGGACTTAAATTAGCAGATTATTCAAATTCTCAAGTTTTCATTTCTGTTCATGTTTCAAGTGGGTGAAAGGTTGCATGAGTTCAGGGTTGCAGTGGTGAACCAGGTGAGGATATGAAGTACCTCATCCATATGCCAAAAATATTGGGTATGCCAACATATACCTATATCCATACACACATGCATATATGTGTACATATATGTTTATCAACATTATATACTTACATATTGCTAGGTACTGTTGTATCCCGACATGTCCACAATTATAACGAGGCCAATTTGGGATCAGTTTTGTGGAAATGGTTATATTTAAGATTGCAATGGAGGAAGATAGGTAACCAAAATCTCCGGAGATCAACAGCTCCATGATACCAAATCGTTTCTATTTCTGTGCACATGACATTGAAGAAGATGCAAAAGACCTATCGAGATCAAGTTCCATAATCTTAGCTGACAATGTGAAAACTTAACCTGAGGATACAGATCTGTTTGGAGGATCAACACAAGTCAACTAGTACAATCCCCAAAAAAGATCAATTTTCAGAAAAAGAAATTGCATTATCAAGTCCTAAAAAGGTAAAAACGGATGCAAAGGAACTGCAGTAGCTGAAACATAAATCAACACAAGTGTAAAAACAAAGACCAGTTTCTATACAGGCCCATATTCAAAACAAAACCTGTGAACCAAATTTTAAAAAAAAAACAGTCCGTATAGGAAGCTAGACAAAAGTAGACAAGATCCAATGACAAAAACCAATGCATGGTCAACAGACATCTCCCTGTTCTTGAGCAGATAGTTAAGCTGTAACTCTACAAAGGATTCTGCTAGTATATGATCAATTTATTGTTGTAGAGATCTCATCACTGCTTTGCATTATGTCAGGTTATATTGGAGCTAGTATCCACATAAAAGAGATATCGTGAAACAGACTTTCCACTCCCATCCTGAATTATCTAGTAACAGAATTTGTCAAAAGAAGTGAAGGAAAACTGTAAGAAAACACTATAGAAACTAAGTTGCTGATACGGGTACGGGTACGGATATGGGTACGAGAATCGGATACGGGGATACGGCGATTTTTTTTTGCGGGGTTTGGATACGGCTGTACAAAATATATATAAAAAATTAAAAAATATAAAAATATAGACATATAAGCAAAATTAACCACATATTATGCATAGAAGAAACATAATAAGTTAAATAACCACAAAACATACTAATAATTCAATGCCAAATATCATAATATTCAATTGTCTAAACTTAGATTAGTCTTATTTATTATTACAAGTACATAATGCAAATGTTACAACTTGCCAGTATGGACAAAAATAAAGACAAAAGACAATCCCCTCTGCGCAGTTTGGTGAAGATTACAATGAGATGCCCTGGTGTTAAATCAAACTTAAGAGTATGCCCTGTTCTCTTCTTTGAGCTTATTCACGAGTTGAGCTTTTGTATTATACCTGTGCAAATGATCTCACCATATGTACTACACAGAAAGAGTCTTGGAGAACCATATTTTTGGGACATAAAGGATAAGCAAAACAGGACATAATTGATTTCAACCTCTCTCTCATCTTGATCATGTTATAGACATTTATTTACTTTGTTTTGGCAAGGCTGAAAAGCGATCCATTAACTGGAAGACTTGCTGACTTGCTCTGGCAACCTTCACAGCTGCTGTATACAGCCCTAATAAAGAAGATACAGATGAATCAACTGAGGCTCACGTTTTGAAAACAGTCAAACACAGCCAGCCATTGAAACTGCAGAGAGGTTTTCATACTTTGTTTTGTTTTTTTAAAGTTGTGTTTGGCTTTTAATTAAGCAAAATTGCAGGAAATGCCAGGATACGGCACCCAGACGTATCCGACCGTATCCTGCCGTATCCTGGGCGTATCCCCGCACTCCCCCTGCGCTCCCGTATCCGGGGAGCGTTTCCCCGTGCTCCCAGGGCCTTGGGGGGGCGTATCCAGTAACGTAGTATAGAAACCAAGCAGGGTAATACACCAAGGGTTATTTAGCAATTAAATCTTTTGGCAATGACTATAGTTAATAGAAGTTGTCAGATGAAGAAAATTCAAAGGTCTTCGTAGCACCTATCCGTTAATCAAAGTCCCAAGGAATAGATTGTTTTATCAGCTGGACAACAAACCCTACAGATTTCAACAAAGGCGATTTCACCTAAATATGAGATGTCTTTAATATTCAAGAATAAATAAGGACCTAAATCACCCGCGGAAAATAGTAACAAGGAAAAATGCTACATCCTATGAGAGGAATTGGAGTACAGTTTCCCTCGTTCATCGAAGAGGCACTGACTAGGGTCAAAGAAGGTAGAGACCCTGGGGTACATTCATAGCACACTTTGTCTTCTTTCTTGTGTAGACTTAGGGTACAAAAATGGTCCTTCAGCGAAATGAGACCAAATTCCACTTGATGGAGCAACATACATATCCTTGGAGGATGATGTGCTTGAAGCAAATGGCCTCAATGATTTGCGACATGTTATATTCCCTGCAGAGAAGCCACAACTTGAGAGTGATGTGTATCTAGAGAGCATCTTGGCAGGGGACCTAGAGGGCATAATTGATATGGCAGTTGACCCTATTGTATCAGATGAGATATGATTCATGTTCACATTTGTGAATTTTGTTTTTTTCATGCCTATTTGTTGGCATTGCAATGTGTTATAATGTACTTTTGACCCTACATATGATGAGAGATATCAAATATCAATGTGAATATAATCACTCATCTTTTGTTGAGATCTAATTTCCTTACTTTAAAAAGTTATTTTTAATGTATTTTACATTTTTTAAAGTGCCATGGCCATTGCATAATATATATTTCTCTACATTTTTCATGTGTGTGTGTGTGTTTTGCCATCTCCCCATACCCGTCTCCTATTTTTCTAAAAAATAGAGTACTGGTACCTACATTTGTCCCCTAGGAACCATGTTCATAGCACATTAGTCACTTATAGAAATTAAAACTACAAACAGCATGTATCTAAGGGATAGCAACTCCTTCAAGAGATAATTTCTTCATTTTGGACAAATCTATAATAATTAGGATTTTATGTTTGTCATTTGTGGATTTATGTGTTGGAAATCGAAGTAGCAAAAATCATTTGGGGAAAAAATCATTTTTTCAAAAGTTAAAGTGTTTTTCAAAAAATCACGATTTAATCGGGAAAAAACGCTGTGTTGTAGGGATACGCCCCCCAGCCCCACGCCTCTTGTTCGGAGACGCCTCCGGCACGGGGACGCCCCGGGTACTCCCGGAGGCGTCTCGGAGGCGCCCGCCGGCGTACCGGAAACGTCCGGCAAGCCGACGGGCGCCTCCGGGACGTTTCCGGCGCGTACCCGAGGGATTCCGGCAGAAAAATGGCGAATTGTTTTTAAAAAAAATCCATAAAATACTTTAAAAAAAAAACCCTAAAAACTAAGCAACCCTAAATGTAACTCCAGTCCGAACCCAACGTATAGAAATAAAATAAACATTTAAAGATAAGAAACTAGATGTCCATATCTAAATGTAAACTTATACTTTAAGTTATATTTTATTTATATACTTTCAGGGTGTTTGAGAGGGGTTTCGGACTACTAGGAGCTATAATGCAAATTCTAGGTTTTGGAGGACCCTGTTCAGATTCCAGGGTTTCAGGGTTTCAAACTTAGCCATATTTCAGGGTTTCAAGATTTCAAGGAGACATCATAGGAGGTATGAACGCTGCATGAAGGGATGTATGCGTGATAGAATAGTTTGAGAATATCTCTGGCAAAGTGCCACAAGCCGATCCCACCCCATTCCCTGTGCACCCCTTAAGGCATGCACTCATGAGATTCAATGCACCGATGAGCCCTTGTGAGAGAAAGTGTCAGTAAATGATAAAGTTGAAAAATAATGGGAGTGGCATTCATGATTTTGTGGACAATCGAGATGATTTATTCTAGATTTGAATGTACATCTTGTCTTTGAAGTAATGAATGAATGAATATTATATATTTTTAAGTGTTTTATCATTTATAGACAAATATTTTCACACTATGTAGTTTCAAGTGTTTTACTAAAAAAATGAGTAATATATATATATATATACACAGACGTACCCACGACGTATCCAAATCAAGGTTTTTGAAAAATGACGTACCCGCGTACCCGAGACATCCCCGTATCCGTACCCGTACCCGTACCCAAACAACATAGAAAAAAGGAAAAACTAAAAACCGCTGGAAAACATTGGAAAAAAGAATTAAAGTTTAAGATTAGGGTTAAGGTTAAAAGCAGAATTAAAGTTTTTTTTAATTTAGAGTCTAGAGATAGACAATAATATATATATATATATTTTTTATAATAATTTAAATTATTTAATTAAACAAAAAAATTATAACCTAAATCTTTTTAAACCCTAAACCCTAGCTATGTTTTTAAACCCTAACCTTGACCCTAGTTAGGGTTAGGGTTAAAAACAATTAGGATTTTTTTTTTTAAATTTAGACATTAATATATTTTATTTTTTAAAATAATTTAAATTAAACAAAATAATAAACTTATAACCTAATTCTTTTTTAAACCCTAATTGTTTTTTTAACCCTAACCGTAACCTAGTTAGGGTTAGGGTTATGGTAAAAACAGAATTAGGGTTTTTAAAAATTTATACAGCAATACATTTTTTTTAATAATTTAAATTAAACAAAATAAAAATAATAATAAATATAACCTAAATATTTTTAAAACCCTAAACCGTTATTATGTTTCTTAACCCTAACCCGAACCCTAACTATCCTCTCGCTGGAAATCCGGGTACATTTGCTGATGTTTTCGAAAATCCTCATTTCCAAAATAAATTTCTGTCAAAGCGAAGAGATTATGGGGAAGAAAAACCGTTTTCAGGTATATAAGCCCTAAAAATCGCGACCAGCAGTAAAAGACCTAATTTTTGGACGATTTAATCGGGTTAAAATCGCATTTTTCAAAAAAAAAAAAAACAATTTTTTTTTGCCAATTTACGGTGGATTTTGTTTTGACGTTTTTTAGTTAAAAAACGTTTTTTTTCTGGGCGTTGACTGCGAAAAACCCGCGATTTTCCCCTATCATTTTCGCCGTTTAGGGCACGCTTAAGTTTAAATCGTGAT
This sequence comes from Torreya grandis, assembly GCA_037957365.1. NCBI lineage: Eukaryota > Viridiplantae > Streptophyta > Pinopsida > Cupressales > Taxaceae > Torreya > Torreya grandis. Next base: position 3,899,717 of record JARHVA010000330.1, read on the forward strand.
TTTCTTTTGGCGATTATGGTAACTATAAATACTTGGAATAGAGATGTTCTTAAATATGAATTAAGGATGCTAATGTGCAGTTTTTAGAAATGAAATGAAATGTCATTCAATCATATGGCAGATTTGAGATTACTAATCAGCTTTTAGCATGGTCTTTTATAGACAAAACAGTTGCAGTTATACTCAAAATAATCAAATGGTTATTGTATAATTTGGATTAGAAATTTCCTTCAAAAACTACATAGAAAACAAAAAGTTTGCATTTAAGGGTTTGAGACGATGCACCAACGTGTCTTGCATCATCGAGATCTACTAACCACAATTCTACACTTTTACCTCTCTAAGCATGCTACTTTAAAATGTGCAATATAAATCACTATAGGTTCCTGCTCCCTATAAGGCTGTCTAAAATGCATGCATTTGAGACCCTTCTCTTGTGAGTGTTACACTGACATCTGATAAGAGCATCCCTGCATGAATATCGGATTTACATGTGACCATTAAAGTGACATCCAACAATCATATATAGCGTTTAAAAGTAAATGTGTTCTTTATAACTATTTGGACACTAAAGTAGATCACGAAATGGTATTAAAAAAAATTAAAAACATCGGATGGCATTAAATCTATAAAGCCGATGTTTCTCAAGAAATTTCAAAATATTTTAATGCAGTTTTTCTCAGTTAAGTTCCTTATGGGTAGTATGAACTAATATCTAATCTTACTTCCACTCTATCAATATTCTCATAAATTTTCTGGTATTTAAGAACTTCCTTTTGAAAGTATCAATGTATGGATACAGTAACAAAACCTCAAAGATCACCTTACCTGTAGACTTGTGCTCTCCTTCACAGATTGACCTGAATGCTCGTTTTCTCTACTTCCACAAGAATTCCGTTGACCTATTGGTTCTGCAAAAAATTCCTCATCGTGCTGAAATAGCTTGCACAGAGGTAAAATACCTGCAATATCAGAGGTATGGCTCCCAGCAGATGCCTCCAAAAATGATCTTTGACTAGATGTATGGTGGTCTATAGCAGATGTCAAGTTATGCTTGGCAACAGTGATACACAAGCAAAGGATGTTTTCCACTAACCACCACAGGTACAAGTGTACGAGGAGTATGCTCATTCGTGTTTGCTGAGAAATCTTCGCTGGGTGTCAACTCGTTTTGTGTAGTTTTACAACTCAGTTCAGTTTCTTCAGATAGTGTAGTGACTAACACCTCAACCTGAGCTTCAGTATAAAGGGGGTGCCAATTAGGAAAATACAAATAAGTTACTACTGAAGAAACAATGGATTGTCTACTCATATATACAGACCTAGAAGGGAAAATCGCCATCCAAATATAAACTTGTTCCAACCTACCTCATTTGAATATTCCCCATTATAACCTCCAAATGCCACGAGAAATGTTCCCTCTTTTCTTTCAATTGGCACTAAACTGAACCCCTAATCTATAATACTCAATGATTAGCACTGTATCCAAGAACAGAATCCAAAACTAAACTATTTCTTGTGGCAACAGTTTCCAAAAGAGTCTGCATAAATCACAAATCTACATAACAAGACATCAATAATTTCTTCTCCAGAAAACATTAATAATGATTAAATGATTGCAGTACTAGCTAAAATCCTAATTTTGCATCTGTACAAGATGCAACCATTATGAAGAGGCCTGCTAAAAGTTTTCAGATCAACTATCCTGTAACAGAAATATGACAATCACCAAAGAAAACAGCTGTAATCTCTTTATACCATTTCTAGAGACTAGCAGAATCCTTAATTACAATGTACATTGGTACAGGCATAGCATCTCAATAGAGTATGAGGTTCTTAGCCCACTGAAAGATAAAGTTGGGTTCCAAAAGTAAGAGCGCTGCCACCTTGAGAGCTGTTATCAGCAATTGAACGCCAAGTATCCTTTTAGAACCCCTATTATTCCACATGCCCTCAGTGATTCTTCTACAAGAACAAAATAGATTGTGGTGAATGACAGGCAAGAAAATATTATCTGATAAAGGATAGCAAGAAAATATTATCTGGGGAAGGATAGAAAAAGTATCCTTGGTCCTTTCCTCGGTCCTAAGCAGCTTTCCTGGAAGCCCAAGGTAGTTCACATGGTGTCCAATAAGTAGGGCCAAAGGCTCTGAATGGAGGGGCTTAAAGGGCCAAGTAAAATCTATAGCTACCAGCAGAAAAGAGTTAAAACATTGGAGACTCCCAAAGGGCCAAAGAAAATCCATTATCAAGCAAGAAAGGCTCTAAACGACCCAACGAAGAGGCTTGGACAGCCCCCAAAAGGCCATCATCATGGAGAAAATAAAAATGAATGCGCTACTTATCAGTAAAAATATCAGACCGGGTTTTATATGGATATGTGCCAGTCAAAAATCCAATACTTTTGAATCTATGGTTGATGGCAGGATGGAGGAGGTTATCATTTAATTAAGTAGTGAAAAGATTAAAAGCAATTTGCCAATCTCCTCTTCACATTTTGCTTTGGACACTAATAATATGAAGTCAATGTAGGTTGAGCATGTAGGATGTGCCAAAGGATAGGAGGGAGCAGTACACATAATATGCAAATAACCCTTACGATCCATTTCCATATATGAATACGAGGTTTTCACATAAATAAATTGGTGAAGGTTTGATATCAGTTTGCTTGCTACAGGATTGTTAGCTTATAGGATTTTTTTCTCCTTATCAAAATAGCTTTCATTAATCAAATATACACAATATACCATAAGAGCATTTTCCATTATCATATGATCATTAATGCAAAAAAAATTGTCCAGATATCTACCAATATAAAGTCCAATCATAAATAGATACAAAGTCTAAAAGTCCCCTTGCAAGTGGATGCATAGGCATTAAAATCATCATACCCTTGTGGGTGGTCATCAAGATAGCCCATGGAGAAAAATAATTGAAGGATACATTGCCAGTGAAGAAACTGCAAATAATTTTCTGAAGCGCAGTGGCTCCCTTGGCAGTTTTGTTCGCTTCCCACCAATCTTAAGTGTTAGGCTAATGTTGCATCTCAAATATCACTGCTGGTTTAGCTGAAAACTTGTAATTACGTAGTTGTGATGAGCACCATCCATGCCTTGCTAACTTGGCAGGAGATCTGAGCCAGCCCTATGACCATCGGGGCTCAACCCTATTCAGACATGAATGCTGACCCTTTTCATGAGATCTTGACAGCACCTAGTGGAGTGCTAAAGTGAGGTCCAGTTGACTGTTCACAAGGCACTCGCCTCATGAGCCTTGACCTGGAGCAAGTAATCAAGCCCCATTGCAAAGTTATCAGCTTCATTGTTTTCCTAAAGTCAATGATGTACTAAAAGAAAGAAAGAAAGAAATTATATTAATGTTCATGAATGACCAAAAGTAGGTCAATTATAAGAAAAATTATTAACGTTGACTTAAGCCCACAGCATTGGGTCATAGGCAGAAGCAAGTAGTGGGATACAGATTTGACTATACAATGCTCTGTCATGGATCCAATAGAGCATAAAGCCTCAGTCACTAACTAACTAAACAGAAAACAGCAAAGCAACTAAGATTTACCCGTACAGTTACATGCATATTTGACGCTCAACTTCCTTTACAAATATTTCTCTTCCCTCCTCATAAGGTGTTGAGAAATTGCTAATAACAAAACAGAGTACTGGTAATTACTATTGGTCAATTATTTCCAGGACCATTAAGTCATTGACAACAGGATCAATATGGCCCCCTTTGGGGTCGGGGCTATTGCTGCCTTCATCAATTGGGAGCAAGGCTGCAAAGCATGGGAGACAAGCATTACTAGAGGCCTGTATATTGGGACAGCCCTGGTTGGAGCAACGAATGGTGGTTTCCATAGAACTTTATGTTTTCAATGTTCATGGCTTGCCTCTTAAGTTGTGGATGACCTCCTGCTTGTTCCATTAGAATCTCGGAAAGTATTCTTTTTGTTGGTTCTAACAAGAGGATTTTTTCTATTGCTTCTATCCACTGCTGGCATCGCTGGAATTTGTTAATTGAATGTACCAAACATTTATCCAAGACATCAATCCGGTTTTGTTGCTGCTGAATACAATTCGCCAGATTAGCAATGCATCTTTCTACAAAAGAGTTGGGAATGCCTTTTTTCAACAATATTCTTGTTCATTTGTTGGATGCTTTCAATAATAGTGTTCACTGTTAATATTAGCAATAATCAAAGTATCGTCCCGAGGGTTTTCAAGGTCGTTGTAGCAGCTATCACTGCCCTCATGAGACCCATGGGGTTGGCTTTGCATCTGGTACTGGTTTGTTCCATGACATGGCTTGGCAAAGACCTGGTGCAAAGGAGAGTAGCTACTGGTTTGCTCCGGTAGGCATATTATAACACTTGGCCACAGGGGAGGAAGGATTCTTGACTTTGGCATTCACATTATAAAAACCAGCTACTAAATAATCTTGGGTGGGTTGGGATTTAGTTTTGGGAGCAAGAGGGGGAAGTTGTGCCCTAACATTTGCCATTGGAATAGGGGAAAGATAATAGTAGGCTAAGGGCAAATGGCACTGACATTATGCATAACTGGGAGATGAACCTGCAGAGGTTGCAAAGATTTGGTCACCTGAGGCATGATGACAGTGTGATCATCGTCAATCTGAATATTCTGCTTCTTCATATCAGGATAACCTGGTCTGGAATTTTAAGACTATATGCTAAGATGATATAGCTTAATCCATAGTATTAAAACTCATACTCGGCAATTACCCAGCAGCCAAAATTTTTGACCTGTATTCGGGACCCGGCAATTAAACGGCAATTACCTGGCAGTTTTATCACTACTTTAAAAATATATATAAATTCATAAAACACATAAAAAAAATGAAATGAATGTAGAGAACGCATTACTCAAAGTTAATGTAAGCAGTGGCACCATAAGTTTTAAGCAACGTGGAAGCATAAAATGTACCCTTTTGGAATTGCAAGACTTATAGAATATTGTGAGTCATGACAAGGAGAGTATCTACTATCAAACCTGAAACCAAGATACACAGCTATACCAGGTCTAATAAAAAATCTTTGGTGATTCTCACTTTTACAGTCTCAGTCAAACTGTGAAGTATTAGCAGTTAACACTTGACAATCTAAGATTATCCAACTTTTTCAAGTTTCAGCTGTACACTTCACAAACCCCAAAGACAGCTAGACAATTTTCAAATCTTTGACCATGTTTTACAAGCATTGCCAGACAGTCAAAATCAGTACCACTTCTAGAACCACAAAACACTAGGTGACTAGACCTTCTTAAGGTTGATGACAAATTTGATTACAGGGAAGTCTACCTAAGGAGCTTACTTACGTAAATACTTTCCACAAAATATTAACCTGCATTGCAACCCTCACCTATATTCTCTAAACTCAACGCATATTCCCGTGATGCCTGGGATGAAAAACAGACTTGAATCAAACCCTAAAAAGTGTAAACCCCGTCCACCATCCATGAATCAAACCGTGCAAACCCCGAACATGATAGGCACTGGCAGAGCGACAATAGTTGACGAAAATGGAGCTAAAATCGCGTAAAACCCAAACGCAACCAAAATCACGAAAAACCCAGACACAGCCAAAATCGTGATAAACAAAAAGCAAAGTGGGGATTTAGGGTTGTCATTTTTTACTTCTACTATGTTTTTTAACCTAATTCAATGCAAAGTTTCTATCCAAAACCCACGGTTAACACCGAGTTACCACGGTTAGTTACTCGTTGTTAACCGCAGGTTTCGTGACCCTAAACGCCCGTGGTTAACTGTGACGGGTAACCATTTTGCTAAATAAAATAGGTTTTTTGTGGGTACCCGGAGGGTACCCGTGTTTTTTAATACGGAGGCTTAATCTATGAGACTTTCTTGGATTTCTACTTCCTTTGATAAACTTGCAAAGGCTTCTCATTTGAATGCATAGACTTGCATTTGCAATATCCATGTTGCCTTTTCATAGCAGCTTCCTGAAGCCGAGGACTCCTCCAAACTACGAATTTGTGTGCAGCTGCTGCAGGCACTTGAATATGTGAATGAATGAATGAGGATTTTAGAGTTGCAGAAACAATTCCAAGATAGATTGCAGTAGTTGATGTATTTATATGTAAGGATTTGATAGATTGCAGTAGTTGATGTTATTGAAAGCAGATCCAAGGGATAGATTTTACACAGATCTTGGCCATCATTAATACAAGATTAAGGGTTTGATGGATGAATGCACATAACTTCAACTCAAAGGGAGGACATATGATTATGGGTTTCACAACTAACGGCTGATCTTACCCAAACTCCCATGTGACTATGGAATAGTGTGCCATAAATATATTTCATTAAACCCAGACTCCACCCTAACCCAGGTAACACTAAAGTCTGTTGTACTTTCGCCTAACTGAATTCAAACAATAGATATTAACATTGGACCTGCAAGGAAAAATAGGTATTCACTGCAATTCTATCAGGGCAAGAAAGCAGAAATATCCCCACATTGCATTATTTCCTAAAAAGTATAAGGTTTCCAAACTTTGAAAAATTCATTCATACATGAAAATCCCGCAAAATAGCAGATTTCCAGTTAATAGGGGAGTCACATAAAGGTTGCAAGGAAATTAAGCCCATTTCCAAGGAGCCTGGGTTTTACAAAAATAGATGCAATAGATTCACACTTGCCATACACGATACGTTGGACAGCTGCAATTCCTATCTATTCTACCATTCACCCATAAGCAGGCTGCAATTGAGAAAAGGGCAAGAAAAACATGCTCTCCTTGATGTCAAAAGGTCTTTCCATGCCAAAAATTTCTTAAGTCCCCTTCCTGGCAAGGAAACTTATGGTGCCAGACAAGCGGCTGAATGGAATGGAGAGTTGATGACCTGCTCCTCTTCCCTGTCACCTCGATTGGCCTGCATTCGAGTGGATCAGAATCGAACATGCTTCCAACATATATGTACTCTTCTTGTTCTAGGAAGCTTGTTGAATACTGGCTCTTCATGCTGGTGCATTTTATCCAGAAATCAATGGTTGTTGGCTCATCACCATAAGCCCTTTGTTGTGCATGGTCCCTTTGCAATGCATCATGAATTGGCTTGTCTCCTTTTGCCTCGTTGAAGACTCTGTCAGACTTATCCTCTGCTTCCTCTTGGCCTTCTTGAAGAAGGGTGACTGTTGTGATGTCTGAAATGGAATCACAAATTGATTGCTCATCCCACAGAACATCACATTTTTGTCTAAGGCTCTCTTCTTCATAGCTATTCTCAAGATGAACAGGCCTCTCCTTGTCTTGCTCAAAGATCAGAGTCTCCAGTTGTTCAAAGACATTCATTTGATCCTCCTCCAACTCAGGCTCCATGGTATGGTCATCCTCCTCATCAAAGCAACAAGGAAGTTCATCAAACAAAGGAGGAGAGAGCTCACCATGCTTATGTTCCTCTTCGTATTGCTGAAACATCTGCATGTATGCATGCCCTGCGTCTTCTCCATTGCTAATGATGTCTTCCAAAAGAGCCTCCATGATGATTTCCTCTTCATTATCGCTCATGATAGCCTCCTGGGAAGCTGCAAATTGGATCTTTTGCTCCTCACTCGCCTCCTGCAAAATAGGTTCCTCTTTGAGAAGGGATGAAGTGGAAAAACCATGTGAAAGAGGAGGCAGTCCTTGAGCTAGAATCGAATGATTCTCCTCTTTCCATTTGGCCAACACTTCATCTATATCAGGTGTGGCCTGATAGCTCTCTTGGAGGTGTGTAGATGGGGTGTGTTCAGACGGGTCCATCACACGTTGGCTGAGGAATCTCGCTTTGGATTCCAACTCTGCAATTCTCCTAGCTAGATCTTCTTGGAAGAGCCTTTCTTAGAGGTCACAATCATCATCATGAGCAGGAGCAGCCTTGACTTCTTCAAGGTTTTGAGCAAAACCTTTCTCCTCTTCCTTCCTGCCCCATGATTCCATTGTTTCCTTCCAGCTCATGATCTTGGGATTGGAATTTTCCCCTTGTGTACAGGGAGTAACTTTATCCTCTCCAAGGTCCTGGGCTGGTTCATGACTTTCCTTCTTCCAACTTGGAATTTGGAGATCATGTTGAAATACTTGAGGTTGGGGAAGATTTGGGAGGGTCTGCTCATTTACAGGAAGAGCTGTCTAAAGAGAGGCATGCTGAAAAGCTAGGTGCACGAGATTAAGAGCAGGATCGATTGATGCATCGGATGAGCTAGAATGAGCAAGTGCTATCTGATAGAAAGGATTTGGTGCACAAGTGGGGGCTTTCTTTAGAATAAGAGGGGGCACGCAAGGCTGGCTGCCTTGCATGAATGGATTCTTCCATTTTGCTACCTCCTCTTTATACATCAGCTCCTGCTGATATCCATACTGCTCATCCAATCTGTCAATCTCCATTACCTGCTTCTCAAACTCCAGTGCCACTTCCCTTATGGTTGTGAGACAACTAGGAGAGCTGCTTGAGGGGAATGCATAAATAGTCTGAGCTTGATCAAAACCATACGAAGGAAAACAAGGCCCATGATGCTGGACGATGGAATTATACATACAAAAATGTGATTTCTTGATGGCACCAGAACTGTTTAACCAGCTGATTCAACTCGGATTCGCCATTGGTGTTGATGAAAAAGCCACCAAAGGCTGGTTGGTTGAAGAACACACCAAAAAATCCTTCAACTCTTTGGACAAAACTTGTCCTAGTTGGTCCCACCGGGCGTGCCAAACACTGTTGACGCAGTGGATTTGCACCCTGACAGGAGGCTGAGCTCCTGCTTTCCACACGAAACAATGGAAACTCCCCTCTTGCCTGTGGGCCTAGCAAAACTGGGGGGAGAGTCTCTAGATAAGGGCTAGCTCCCTTTGATGTATCTTTTAGGTCCTGGATTTCCTACTGCTAACAAATAAATGAAAAATTAGGAGTTGAAAAGGGAGAAGGATGCTGAAAACAGAACCTAAACCTAAACTAAAAGGTGATACACCAAAAAAGTCGACCCACTCAGCTCGAACATACGCTTTTCACCAAGAACAAGCTCCCATACACTTCATTTGACATGATGAATCCTCCTGCATCAGTGAGCTAGGGGTCTGTGGTTATACAAGGAGGAAGAAACTACTAGAGGCGTCCTCAGACACACTATGACAGCCTATTCGCAGGCACCTACACTCCTCTAGGGACACTTCTGGCAAACTTGCAAAAGAAAAGCTCACAATGCACTAGACATGCTGAAATCATCCTGCGAAAGCATAAAGGAAAATGACTTAACACAGAACAAAGGCATAGACACATACGAAAGTGCAAGCTCAAATAGAGGTAAAAATGCTAAGTCTCGATTCAAGGTAAAATCCGGCAGAGTTCTGCCTTACAAACCCAGATATTTTTTGGGCAAAGCTTTGCCTTACGGGCTAAGAAGATGATTTTTTTCTCAAAATGAGAAGTTTACAATATATAGAGAGAGAAGGAAAAGACTTTGGCGCCTTCCTACAAGTGGCCCATGTGCATCCCCAGCATTGGGAAGAGGAAGCCGCTTGATAGATAATGTTGTGTCGGCTCCTGCTTTGACTTTGGCGTTCAAACATTAATGTGAAAGCATGGGCCGCGCCTCTTTTTTGCAAACAGACTGCTCCCTTCAAGGCATTCATGCGGCTTGTCTGCTCATCAATGCAAAGTGAAGAAAAATGGGTTGCGTCGTTCACTGTTCACGCCTCTTGATGATCAATTCGCAGACACTATGTCAACCACTGGAGTAACTCCTTGAGTTGACACCTTCCTTCACCACTTGGATTGCTTTGTCCGTTTCTTCACTTGGCTCTTTTCTGGCTCCTTCGTCCTTCGAGGCTATCTTCTGCTAATTCTTCGTGCCTTTCCCGTTTGCTTTGGCCACTTTTCGCTAATCTCAACAAGTGACACGTGGCGTGTTCCGCTGTGAAACAGGCGAGGACACATGGCAGCATCCACTTAACTTATAGAAGCTTTATGCACCTTTTGAGAGTCTTGTGGAAGATGACACGTGGCGGCTTCCCCTGAGCTTTAGAAACAATACATAAGCATTCGGGACTCATTCGGATTCATCACGGACAATGACACTTGGCGGCTTCTGCTCTCTTTTGCAGTTCATCCGAGGCCCACTACAGTCTTTACTGAACAAAAGGGAGAAATCGCAGATGTTGACACTTGTCAGCTTCTGCCGAGCTTTACAAGGGACATGTGGCACGTTCCGCTACTTTTAGAGGCAAATTATCATGTGTCTCGACAGACGACACTTGGCAGCTTCCACTCTCGGGCTTTTTCTGGTGTAAAATTGACGTTCGCGGGCTCGTCACTGTTTGAAAACCAACGGCTAGTACATTTCTCTGAAATTGACGGCCTCAGAGACATCACTGTCCTTGGCAAATCCTTCAGTTCTTTTCCTTTGGGTTTTTCTCCCGCGGCCTTTTCTTTGAATTTCTTCGGACTTTTTGTCCGAAGGAATTCCTTCGGACAAAAGTCCAAAAGAAATCATTCTTGCCTTGTCCTTCCATCTCGCAGGATTTTTCTCCAAAGAATTTATTCAGACAAAATGTCCGAAGGAATTTTTTCAGACATTTTGTCCAAAGAAATTCTCATTCTTTGCCTTGTCAAATTTCTGAAGGGACTTTACCTTTTTTACCTTGTTCACCTTTTGGTCCTTTTTCAAGCGTTTCCTGCCCTCCGCAAGGGCACTTGGGTCAAAAACTACCCTCTGCAAGGGCATTTGTCCTTCGGGAGACTCTCTTGAACCTTCTTATTGAACCGTCCCTTTGAAACAACCCGTTGAACCGAACGTTGAACAAAGGCATTGAACCGACTGTTGCACCAAGCCATTGAACCAAACCGTTGAACTTTGCCGATGAACTAAAGAATTGAACCAAAGTGATGAACCAAAGCATTGAACCGAAGCATTGAACCGGTTCAATGGTTCAATGGTTCAAAGATGCTAACTCTTGGAAAGATCATGTCGTTGAACCCCGACGTTGAACCACTTTTCCAACCTTAAGGAAAAGTGTCTTGAACCATTTTAGCTCTCTTTCCTTATGAATTTATTCGGACAAGAGTCTGAAGAAGCTTTGTAAAACCTTGCACTCTTTGAACTGGTTCTTCATCTGCCAAAAGACTCCCCTGCAGAGTCCATAGAAACACCTGCAGAGTCCGTAGAAATGCCCAGACTTGTGCAAAATCAAAAAATGAACTGGCTCAAAACAGTAGGGAAAAAGGGGGGACCAATTTTGGCCTGCAGGACCAAAATGGTCAACAATTACATTTTCAAATCTCCAAAATCTGATATCCCTTATTTTTGTTGGAGTATCTAATAAACATGCACTTCATCCCTCTTGCATCCAATTTGTGCCTATGTTCTTTTGGAACTAGGGTATAACAAGTTGACACAAAAAAAATTAAGATGACTGACTTTTGTCTTGAAATCGTACCAAGCTTCAAAATGTGTCTTCCCTTCAAGTGCTGAAGTCGGAGATCGGTTTCTAAATTACACAGTACTATGCATTGCCTGAGCCAATATTAGGAATCCAAGTTCTTGTGCTGCAATGTTACATAAGCCATACTTTCAAGTTTCATGTTCATTCTCTCAACAACTCCATTTTGTTGTGGTGAGTGGCCTGTTGACGCAGTGGATTGCACCCTGGGCAGGAGGCTGCGCTCCTACCTTCCACATGCAACAATGGAAACTCCCCTCTTGCCTGTGGGCAAGGCAAAATTGGGGGGAGAGTCTCTAGATAAGGGCTAGCTCCCTTTGATGCATCTGAGTTATTCCAGTAAGCTGCTAATACGTATATATGTATATAAAATGAGGGGGTTGAAAAGAGGGAAGGATTACAGGAAAACAAAAAATCTAATCTAAGAGGGTGATGCACCAAAAATAAGTTTGACCCACTCACACTCACACTCTAAATCACAAGAACACATACATACACTCTAACTGGTAGAAGGACCAGACTACAGAGAGCTTGATAGGAAGGCTTTAATGGAAACACACAGTAAAAGGACATACCATAGGCGCTATAGGAAGAGCACACTGTCTAGTAATCTCCTTCTGCTTTTGCGTTCCATGAACAGCTCTTCTTATCACCTGCAGAAAGGGGCGTTTCGTATATACCAGGTACATTGGTGTCAACCCTGTGAAAGCATTAGAAACAATGACTGGACACAAGACTGACACTTAGACGCACTTAGAGATATATGCAACCAGAATAGAGGTAAAAAATGTGTATTCTATTGATTCTAGGTGAAAAATAGCAGGGCTTCGCCTTACAATGTGAGAGATAGTTCCTTTTCAAAATGAGAAGTCTACAATATATATAGAGGAAGAAAAAAGGTCTTTTGGCGCCCATTTACAAATGACCCATGTGTGTTTCGAGCATTGGAAAGAGAAAGCCGCTCAAAGATAATGTTGTGTCGGCTCCTATTTTGATTTCAAGCGCTTAAGATATATTAAACATTATATGTTAAATTATGGGCCGCACTGTTTGTCTATAAACAAGACCACTCCTTCAAAGCATTCACGCGGCTTGTCTGCTCATCAATGCAAAGTGAAGAAAAATGGGTCATGCCATTCACTGTTTACGCCTCTTTTTGACCAATTGGTAGATACTGTATTAACTGCTGGAGTAACTCCTTGAGTCGACACCTTCCTTTGCCACTCGGAGTGTTCGTCCGTTTCTGCACTTGGCTCTTTTGCCTCTTTCTTCAGTTGGTTGTTGAGTTTGTTTTCAGGTTCCTTGCCACTTTTGAAAATCAACGGATATTCCATTGTCTTAAATTTGACGCCTACGAGGACGTCATTGGTTCACTGTTTCAATGGTCCGAGCGGCCTTTGGGTTCTAATTCCTTTGTGTCTCTGAATTAGAAGCACTCCGTCTTTGACATTTGTCATAGTCCGCTGCTTTGAAACTTATGAGACGCTTGAAACACGGATGCGGACACTTGTCGCGCTCTGCTGAGTTATAACGGGACACGTGGCACCATCTGCTGCTTTTTAGAAACTTTTGATGTCCCTCGAGAGTCTTGCGGAAGATGACACATGGCGGCCTCCGCTGAGCTTTGGCAACTATACTAGAAACATTTGGGACTCACTCGGATTCATGCGGACAATGACACTTGGCTCGTTCTGCTTATTTTAGAAACAAAACCCCGTGGCCCACCATAGCCTTCACCCAACAGTGAAATAAAATGAAGAACTGCAGATGTTGACACTTGGCAGCTTCTGCTGAGTCTTACCAGGGACACGTGGCGGCTTCCGCAGCATTTAGAGAGACACATCGATAACTTTCGCAGTTGCCACTTGGTGCCTTCCGCGTGCACTGAGAAAAGCTTATTGAAAGAAGCTTTTGAAACTCATATGAACCCGAAACGCGGATGCCAACACTTATCATGCTCTGCTAAGCTATAAAGGGCACGTGGCACGTTCCGCTATTTTTAAAAACAAAGTAGAAAGGAGCTCGGGAGTTGACACTTGGCAGCTTCTGCTTGACTCTGAGAGGCACTATAGAGATCAACGGTTATTTCATCACTGTGAATTTGGAACAAGTCGTTGAACTAAAGCGATGAACTGCCTAAGTGTTTGGAACCTATTTCTTGCCTGCAGAGCTCGTAGAAACTCTCTGCAGAGTCCGTAGACACCTCCAGACTTGTGCAAAATCAAAAAATGAAACTGGCCCAGATCAGCAGGAAAAAGGGGGGACCCATTTTGGCCTGCAAGACCAAAATGGTCAACAAATTGGTGACTCCTAGAGGAAGCATGCCTGCTATGCTTAGAGACCAGTTGCCTTAAAATCCATTGGGCACGGAGTCAGAACGCAACTTAAAAAAGTCAGCAATAGCCCCGATAGATCCAAGAACAAATATGAAAGTTTTACCCCAAAAGGAAACAAAAAACCACACAAGACTAAAGAAACTACTAGCATGTGCCAAAAGCACTTAGGGAAAACAGGAAAAAGCAAGGAAAAAAATACAAGATGATGGGACAGGGGTTCAGTGATAATGCTTGAGATGTATCCCATTAACTGGGATATACAGTTCTTCACCATCCAACCTGGAGAGTTGGAATGCATTATGCTGCTTGCACTGAGTGATGACGTATGGACCACTCCATAGGGCATCGAACTTTGCGTGCTTTCCAGGCTTAGCTCAGTCCTCATCCCATTTCAAGACAATGTCTCCTTTAGAGAAACTTTTAGATGAAGATTTCTTGTCGAAGTGTCTCTTTCTCTACTGTTGGCGACTGGTCATAGAAGCCATAGCCTGGTCTCTTGTCTCTTGGAGCTCCACCAGCTCGCATAGCCTAACCTCCATGCTATTGCCTTCTTCTGATTGCAGCTGGTGAGCGAGGTCTAACGCTGGCAACTCAAGTGAAATGGGAAGCCTAGCTTCCCTTCCATATACAAGCGTGTACGACAAGTTACCAATTGCCCTCTTTGGGGTGACCCTATCTGCCCACAGGGCTATTTTCAACTTGGCATGCCAAGTCCTCTGATTCTCCTCCGTTGTTCTCTTGATGATCCTGATTAGATTCTTATTGGTAGATTCGGCCAGCCCATTCCCCTGCGGGTAGTAATTGGACGAAGTGCTAAGATAGATACCATGTCTCAGTGCCCATTCACTTGTTTTAGTTCCCAAAAAAGCTAATGCGTTATCTGAGATTATGGTTGCTGGAACCCCGAACTTTGCTACCAGGTCTTCATAAAAATCCAGGACTGCACTTTCATTGGCTTCCTTCAAAGCAACAACCTCTACCCACCTTGTGAAATAATTCGTGGCGGTCAAGACCCACTTGTGTCCAGCACTGGAGGGAGGGTTAATCATCCCTATGAAGTCAAGGTCCCATTGCATGAATGGCTGCTCTACCTGAATAGGCTGTAACGGCATGGCAGCCAACCATTGTTTCCCATCAAAAAGTGCATATTTTTGGCACTTTCGTACCCAGACATGGGTGTCCCTGAATAGAGTAGGCTAGAAGTAACCAGCTATCATTATTCTTGCAGCTATAGGCCTAGGAGCAAAATGACCGCCGACTAGCCCATCATGGAACTTGGACAGCACTCTGTCGGCTTGCCCTGGGTCTATGCATCTTAAAAGGACTCCTAAAAGGTCCCTTATGAACAACACTCCATCAATCAAGACATAAGAGAGACACTGGAGTCTGAAATATCTCCTCTTGGTCCTATCAAGGCCCTACGGGCACTCACCAGTGAGAAGGAAATGCCTCAAGTCTGATGTCCAATCCTTCATGATAGCTGGTTTTTCTGTTGTAGCTGCATCATGAATTAGTAGACAGTCCTCCTTTTGTTGCTTAAAGTCTGCAGCAAGGTGTTCACACAGGCCTCTCCCTCTTACCAGCTTGGTGATCTTGATATCCACATCATATTCCATCAACTTAGTGATCCATCCCGCTCTCTTTTCATTCAGGTCTTGGTTGATCAAAAAATCTTTGATGCCGGGATGTGGAACCATGAGGTGAATTCTGCTATTTGATAGCATATGCTTGAATTTTTTCATACTCCATATGACAGCAAGGGCTTGCTTCTCCACATATGTATATCTGACCTCAAAACCCTCTAGGCCTTGGCTAAAAATGCAATTGGTTGCTCAAGGTTATCACCATTTGCTCGGGCAAGCATGGCGGAGATTACCTCTTCATTGCCGAAGGTGTAGAGGTTGAAATCTTTGGTGAAGTCAAGGCTGATCAAAGTAGGATCCTGGGTTGTGGCCTGCTTGATCTCTTCAAAACTGTCATTTCTTTGTACTGTCCACGTGAACTCTTCACCCTTCCTCAGCATAGAAGTCAACGACTTGACTACCTCCGCAAAATTCGGGATAAATCTCCGAATGAAATTTATTTTGCCGAAAAAGCTTTGCAAGCCTTTTTTGTGCTTAGGCAAGGATAGCTCCAGGATGGAGCGAACTCTCTCTAGATCAATAGTTAAGCCTTCCTTGGAAACAATGTGGCCAAGGAGTTTCCCCTTGTGGACAGCGAACACGCATTTCCTCGGGTTGAGAGAGATACCAAACTCTCTACACCTCTCAAAGATTTGTCTGAGGTGTTTCATGTGTTGGCTCGCTTCCTTGGAGAAAATTGTCACATCATCAAGATGTACCAGCATGGGGTTATTTATCAGGCCTCGAAAGGCCATGTGCATGGCTCATTGGAAGGTGGCACCAGCATTAGACAGTCCGAATGGCATTTTCCTGTAAGCAAACGTCCCCCATTTGGTAGTGAAGGTTGTCTTGTGTTGGTCACAGTCTTGCACCAAAATCTGGTTATATCTTGAATACCCATCCAGGAGGGAGAAATGCTTGCTGCCTATCACCATTTGAAGGATCTGCTCCATGCTTGGGAGAGGATAATGGTCATTCAAAGAGACTATGTTGAGATCTCTGAAGTCAATGCATAGTCTGATCTCCCCATTCTTTTTCCAGACAGGAACAAGATTGGCCAGCCAAGAAGAGTGTTTGATTGAAAATATTATCCTGGACTCAATCAACTTGGTGAGTTCCTTCCGCATGAGAGGTTCAATCATTGAGTTGACAGGTATTTGCTTTTGCTTGATTGACCTGGCGCCTTCTTCCAGCTCAATGGTATGTTG
Source organism: Torreya grandis (assembly GCA_037957365.1). Taxonomy (NCBI): domain Eukaryota; kingdom Viridiplantae; phylum Streptophyta; class Pinopsida; order Cupressales; family Taxaceae; genus Torreya; species Torreya grandis. Next base: position 3,916,348 of record JARHVA010000330.1, read on the forward strand.
GGCCAGACTTGGGTCAAAACCTTTCAAATCACTATATTCCCAAGCGAAGACATCAGCAAATTCTTGGCACAACAAGATGAAGGCCTGCCTTTCACGGTCCGTGCACATTTTTCCAAGTGCAAGCAGCTTATCTTTGAATATTTCAACCTTTTCATGGTGCTCCTCCTTCGTTGCAATGCATGCCTTGTCGCTTTTCAACTGGTCATCTCCATTGAAGATACTCTCTAGAGTGACCAAACCTTTAGGGAGCTTATTGTTTTTTAGCTGAACAATTTGGCTGCCATATTGCTATTGTAGCTTAACCTGGTTTTTCATAGCAAATTCAGCCTCTTCTTGCAAGAAGAGTGCTATTTGCTGGTCGTTGTTAAAAACCTGTCAGTTGGTGATGTTGTCAAGTACAGAGGGCCAGATCACTACCTTCAAGTGGCGCGAGCTGTGGTCTCAGCTTATTTTTCTAGGGATATCAAACTGGGCACCAACTGCTGCCAGCCTATCTGCTTGCTTGTTCTGCTCTCCAGGAATGGAGGTAATATTGAAAGCAAAGAAATTTTCCACTAAGTCTCATACCCTATGTTTGTAGGACTTCAGTAAAGAATTCTTTGTCAAATTTTGGCCTCTTACTGATTGACAATTAGCTCACTGTCACCAAAAACTTGCAGCTCTTTGATTCCTCTTTTGCTCGCCCACTCCAAACCGTGGATGAGGGATTCATACTCTGCAACATTGCATGTGCAGAAAAATTGGAACCAAAAAGCCGAAAAGTATTTTTTCTTTCAAGGAAAAACTAGCACCGCTCCACCACCAGCTCCCAACTTACTTCTTGAACCGTCAAAGAATCGCTGCCATAGACCTGAGCTTTTTTGGCTCGTTTTAATCAGATTTGGTACAAAAGTACCCTCTTCATGTATGCAATAAATTCTAAGGCCTGCCTCCTCTATGAATTTTTAAGGATCATGCTCAAAGTTGTCACTTCCCCATTCGTCTAAGAGCAGGTCTGCAACTCCTTCAAGGGCAGAGGATGGAGACTGATCTACTTGGAACTCTTCTTGGTCAATAATGGCGTAGCTGACATCTGCCGCCTTGAGCGAGTATGGTTCCAGATGATCTCTGTGGAGTGGCTCGGATTCAATCTTAACTTTAGTCCCATACTTGGTTCTAAAAACCAGATAAGACAAGTTCACTGCTAGGTAGCCGCCTATCTTGGATGTAAAATCCCTGGATAAGCAGATAGCAAAGTAAAGAGGGACATCCGCCACTACCACATCATGAGGAACTGAGAAGGTCGGGCAAGCGTGCAACGTCAAGCTTAAACCTTTCACCACCCCAACTGTCTTTGCTGGTGTTCCATCTAGCTGCAAGACTCCCTTAGTCATTTCTTCATATTTCAACCCCAGCTTGTCGGCTCTGCATTTGGGCATTACCAAGGTGCTTGCTCCACTGTCAATGATGTAATTGTGCACCAAAAAATCTCCTATGACCAAGGACAAATAAAAAGGGGAACCTTTTCTTCTTTCCTGACTTGGCCTAAGGTGGAACGCTGTCCATTCATCATCAAAACATTATTGGCTCTTGTTGGGACATCTTGTTCATTCAACTCATGCAATTCCTTTTGCAGCATGTCTTTTTGCCCCGATATTGACAATGAATCCCACAAGAAGATGTTCATGTGCAGCTTCTTCATCTGGTCAACCACATTGACATGAGGGTTGCCTTCCTTCAAATTTTCTTAGGAATTATTTACAGCCTGAGGTGCAGGTCGAGGAGCTGAAGATACAACCAGCGGTCTGAATTTTGGGACCTTTTGATTTACATGTGATGAAGAAGGTATTGCTGACGTTTGGGCAGCAGCCTGAGCTTCTTCCATTGCTCTCCTTTTGAATCTTGTGTTGGCTGCAACACAGTCGCCCTGATTGTCCGCAACACCCACGTAATTGACTGAATAGAACTCACCTTTCAGGTGATTCATGAGTGTAGAATCAAGCTGAGTCTGACTACTGCTCGTGCCGGGTTGCATTGAAGCCTCAAAACCTTGGAATTGGGCGGCTGCCTGATTGTCTTGTATATTTGGGTAGTGACCCGTCATTTCATTTGTATAAACAGCCTGCTCTTGACCATACCCCATGGTTGAGCAACTGGATTGTTCTTGTACCAGATTGTTTTGAGCGGGCACCATAGCCTTGGTTGATGAAGGGGCGCCTAGATTGTAGCCTTGAAAAGGTCTAGTCTGTGTAAGCTGACCTTGTTCTTGATTGTAATTTTGGAAAGGGGGTCTATTTGTTTGACCATACTGCTGGTATCCTTGGTTTGGTCGGTTGTTTTGAGCTTGCTGCCTTTTAATAGCCACTAGTTCATTTGTCACATTTTGCAACAGAATCTTGACTTCATGGAGTTCATTAGATGGAGTAACAACTGGCTTTTCTATGCTAGGCAGAAGAGCTAAGGTGGGAGCAACGGTCTGAATTAGAGGTAGCATTTTAGAGAAAAGTGGCATGTGGGGTCTAAGAGCTATTTTTTCAGCCTGCACTAGGCAATTTTTAGCTACTATAGCTATGTCATAGGCGGCAGGAAGCACATGTCCTCCCATGGACTGTATCATAATAGCGATATCGTTGTTCAACACTCTTAAGTAATAAAGGAAAGCATAGCTAGGAGTTGGCTTTACCAAAATGGGGATTCTATCCCATGTCTTCTGAAAACGAGTGTTGAAATCTTGCATGTATTTGTGTGGAGCTCTTTTCATTGTAGTCAGCTGCTCGACAAGTGAGAGGTGGTCGCTCTTCTCCCCAAAATGGTTCATCAAGAGAGTGCCCAATTTATTCCAGGAACTGACTGAATTTATGGTTAAAGTCCCATACTAGTCCAGAGCTTTGCCCTTGAGAGACAATGCCAGCAATCTGATTACAATATTCTCCTCAGTGACATTGTGAATATTGCAGAGGTTAGCAATATTTTTGATGTGTTCAATAACTGTAATGGGCCCCTCTCCATCAAAGGGAGGCACACTTTTGAGGACTGTTCTTGGAATTGGGTCATAACGCTGGAGATTCAAAGGACTCTGACCACGAAAAGTCACAAAGGGTAATGCCATAGCTATGACAGGATGTAACTGCGGCCTTCTTGCGTAGGTGTTCTTTATAGTAGGTTTGGGAAAGTGGTTTGCTGAATAAGGATGGGTCCTCTCAAACCTCAGTCGCTTTGCTGAGTTCAAAGGCAATTCAATGAATTCGAAAGGGACACCCTTAGCAGCGGACCGCATGGTGATTTTAGGCATAGGAGGTCAGACTGGTCTTTGATTAGACACTGAAGCTCTTACTAGTGGAGTCTCCAGATGCTAAAAATAGTTGATTTTGCTATAACAGGACCAGCATCAATCCTGAAACTTTACTAAGTGTAAAAATTGAGTCCCACCGAGCGTGCCAAAAATTGTTGACGCAGTGGATTGCACCCTGGGCAAGAGGCTAAGCTCCTACCTTCCACACACAACAATGGAAACTCCCCTCTTGCCTGTGGGCAAGGCAAAACTGGGGGGAGAGTCTCTAGATAAGTGCTAGCTCCCTTTGATGCATTTGATTTATTCCAATAAGCTGCTAATACGTATATATGTATATAAAATGGGGGGGGTGAAAAGAGGGAAGGATTACAGGAAAACAAAAAATCTAATCTAAGAGGTTGATGCACCAAAAATAAGTTTGACCCACTCACAATCTCACTCTGAACCACAAGAACACATACATACACTCTAACTGGTAAAAGGACCAGACTACAGAGAGCTTGATAGGGAGGCTTTAATGGAAACACACAGTAAAAGGACTTACCATAGGCATTGTAGGAAGAGCACACTGTCTAGTAATATCCTTCTGCTTTTGCATTCTAGGAACAACTCTTCTTATCACCTGCAGAAAGGAGCGCTTTGTATATACCAGGTATGTTGGTGTCAACCCTGTGAAAGCATTAGGAACAATGACTGGACACAAGACTGACACTTAGACGCACTCAGATATATATGCAACCAGAATAGAGGTAAAATGTGTATTCTATTGATTCTAGGTGAAAAATAGTAGGCTTCGCCTTACAATATGAGAGATAGTTCCTTTTCAAAATGAGAAGTCTACAATATATAGAGGAAGAAAAAAGGTCTTTTGGCGCCCTTTTACAAATGACCCATGTGCGTTTCGAGCATTGGGAAGAGGAAGCCGCTCAAAGATAATGTTGTGTCGGCCCCTATTATGATTTCAAGCGTTTTAAGATATATTAAACATTATATGTGAAATTATGGGCCACACTGTTTGTCTGTAAACAAGACCACTCCTTTAAAGCATTCACGCGGCTTGTCTGCTCATCAATGCAAAGTGAAGAAAAATGGGTCACGTTGTTCACTGTTTACACCTCTTTCTGACCAATTGATAGATACTGTATGAACTGCTGGAGTAACTCCTTGAGTCCACACCTCCCTTTGCCACTCGGAGTGTTCGTCTGTTTCTGCACTTGGCTCTTTTGCCTCTTTCTTCAGCTGGTTGCTGAGTTTGTTTTCAGGTTCCTTGCCACTTTTGAAAATCAATGGATATTCCATTGTCTTAAATTTGACGCCTACGGGGACGTCATTGGTTCACTGTTTCAATGGTCCGGGCGGCCTTCGAGTTCTAATTCCTTTGTGTCTCTAAATTGGAAGCGCTCCGTCTTTGACATTTGTCACAATCCGCTGCTTTGAAACTTATGAGATGCTTAAAACGTGGATGCGGACACTTGTCGCACTCCATCGAGTTATAACGGGACATGTGGCAGCATCCGCTACTTTTTAGAAACTTTAGATGTCCCTCGAGAGTCCCGCGGAATATGACACATGGCAGCTTCCGCTGAGCTTTGGCAACAATACTAAAAAAATTTGGGACTCACTCGGATTCATGCGGACGATGACACTTGGCTTGTTCCGCTTACTTTAGAAACAAAACCCCGGGGCCCACCACAGCATTCACCCAACAGTGAAATAAAATGAAGAACTGCAGATGATGACACTTGGCAGCTTCCGCTGAGTCTTACCAGGGACACGTGGCAGCTTCCGCAGCATTTAGAGACACATCAAAAACTTCCGCAGTTGCCACTTGGTGCCTTCCACGCACACTGAGAAAATCTTATTGAAAGAAGCTTTTGAAACTCATAGGAACCCAATATGCGGATGCCAACACTTGTCATGCTCCGCTGAGCTATAAAGGGGCACGTGGCACGTTCCGCTATATTTAGAAACAAAGTAGAAAGGGGCTCGGGAGTTGACACTTGGTAGCTTCCGCTTGAATCTAAGAGGCACTATAGAGATCAACGGTTATTTCGTCACTGTGAATTTGGAACAAGCCGTTGAACTAAAGCGATGAACTGCCTAAGTGTTTGGAACCTGTTTCTTGCCTACAGAGCCCGTAGAAACTCCCTGCAGAGTCCGTAGACACCTCCAGACTTGTGCAAAATCAAAAAATGAAACTGGCCTAGATCAGCAGGAAAAAGGGGGGACCCATTTTGGCCTGCAGGACCAAAATGGTCAACATGGCCATTTGTGAATTTCCTTCTAGTTCCGTGCTTTTTGCAAAATTCTTGAAATTCATATGATGGGTATTCGCCCCCATTGCCTATCCTCAAAGTTCACATTTTTGCATGAACCTGGTTTTCAACTATGTTTTTTAACAACACGAACTTAGCAAATACCTGTGGTTTATTTTTCAATAAACACATCGAAGTCATTCTAGTGAAATTGTAAATGAAAAAAAGAAAAAATACATCTTCCCCTTGACTGGGAAAAAAGTCCGTATCACAGACATCATTGTGAACTAACTGCAAACACTTGTTGGCTCTCTGAGTTGATTTTTGGGGAAATTTTTCTCAGTTCCACTTTCCCAAAACACACGCTTCACAAAGTATCTTATCTTTCCAAAAAGTACCACTAACCATACATTTCCATTGCAAGAACCTACCTATGAATGTTTAGGTGTCCATACCTAAGATGTCACTATCTTTGTGGGGGGAAACCTTCTTGCTTTAACAACTACTACATGTTCTACATTCCTTGGAACAACTCGACAGTGCATTCGAACCAAGTTTCCAGCTTCTATCCTATGTGTCGGGTCTTGTATACATGTCACTGAAATGATCTTTAGAAGTCCATCCTCGAGCACAATTTGATAACATATTTACCAAATGATTATCAACAAGAGTAAGTGCATCTTGAATCACTTTCTTTGAATCATCTGGAAGTCTTACCTTCATGGAACTAATTCCAACTGCTCGCTGAATTGTTTTATCAGCCAATCTGATTGGAATTAACTTTGCCTTCTTATAGGTCACAAAAAAACATTTATATTGATCATATGTTTCGTTGCACCAGTATCTATCAAATAAATATCATTATAGTCATCAAACCCATTGAACAATATCTTGCACAAGCAACGACTTCCTCATCTATTGCAATGAAAACAATTTCATATTCCCCATCCTCACCAGCAAAGTAAGTATCATCCTGATCAGAATAATCTTCATTCTTTTGAGCATAATTTGTAGTAATGCCTCTTGGGAGGTTTCTCATTTGATATTCGACACTCATAGGTGTAATTTCCTTGTCTCCAACATCTATAACATGTCACATCCTTCTTACTCCCACCTCTTCTTCAACCACAACCACAATCATCACTTCTTCCTCTTCCTTTGTTGTAACTATCTCCTCACTGGCCTCTATCACCAAGGTTTGAATGCATGTGATCACTCCTCCCATAATCATGACCATCTGTTCCTCTTTCAGTGTGTCTGTGACCAACTTTATCTCTTCCAATGTGATTGTAACCAACAATGCCTCTTCCTCCTCTGCTAGAACTTGTATTTGCTGCAAAAGTGTCTTCTCTTGGCTTGCTCTTAAATGGAAGAAGACTATTAGCATGTTCAACCAACATTTCACACAAGGTGTCAAACTTGCCCTTGTTCAACTTATTTGTCAATTGCAATGTTTCAATGAAGTTTCGATGAGAATGGAAAACCATTCAAAGTTACCGTGATCATGGATATGTCAACTTTATTAAAACTTGTGTTTTCAACGAGTCTAAATGTTCTTTAGCCTAGAGATGTATTCACTGATTTCCCCATTCTCAAAAATCTAGTGATTGTATAGTTACAGCATTAACTCAATTTTCTTGTATTGAGGTTGTTTGTCATATAGGTCACTAAGTGTATGCTGCACTTTCCAATTATTCCTTGAGGACTTTAACATGGACATAGGTTTTAGATGTACATGAACGCTAGATTTTTTATTCTTCAACTCAAAAGCAGCTATTTAGCAGGCATCTAATGGGATGGACAGACCGTCTTTCTTTACAACTAAACTAGGATTGATTTTTTATCTAGGCGACACTTCAGGACAATCCTTCGATAGAATAACGAAAAACTAGTACGCCAATTTGTTGAGGTCATAAATCATTGACCATAGCTCAAAACTGTTCCATCCAAAATGCATTGGAAAGCTTGGAATGAGTACAACATGGTAAATAGGGGTGGAATTTGTTTTGGCATATTTTAACAACCAAAATCCACTTTGAAGGGATCTGAAATCACAACATACTAAAATGTAGCTGAAATTTTCGGAAAGCCAAATATTTATATTTTTATGAGTTTCAAGTCATGAGGAAACCTCTAAACTTCTTGGGGGTAACACTTGTAACATGACTTTTCACATTCCAAGTGGAATCACTTCATAATCTATTTTTTAACTATTCATTTCTTCCTAAATATAAATATAAAGGAAATGTCAGCAAAATGTAAAAATTTAGAGAAGAATAGTCTGATAACTTCACACCTCTTCTCATAGATTGTTACCTTCTTGTAAATTACTTGGATTCAATAACACTTCATTTACAATGCAATAATGTGTTACTGTTGTGCCCAATTCTTTTATCCAGTCCATAATTGTTATGGCAAATTATATTTCTGAAAATCGGTGTATTGCCCCATGGATTTCAATTAAAATCTGAATCAGTCGTATTAGAGCAATTCGTTTCATTCTTGTATGTCTCATTGAATGAGGTCAAAGTATAGGAAGCACGGTCTCATCATCATGATATGCAACCCTTTGGATTACCTTCCTTGTCGCTCTAAATGATCTTGAATGGCAAAAGAAGGAATGAGAGATCCTTTCCAATTGTGCTCAATGAAGCCCTTGAAAAGTAAAGGCAAGAGATGATGGCACAATTCTTCATTATTATTTTGTAGATCATGTGTGAAGTGTCCATCTGTTCATCAAACATAACCTACAAGAATATAACACCCTTTAAGGTACAAGGGAATTTTGACATTCCTCTATTTTAAGGAAAAATTGATGCAGCCAAAGTCGACAAACAACATGATCAATTGGAATTTTATTTTTCGATATTAATTTTCAGTAAATAATTTTTTTGACAATGAAACAATAACATTTGCACTCATAACAAATGTAATCCTTGTTAAAAATGGTAGGATTCATATTGTCTTCGAGAACAGGCCCTCATTCCAAATACTCACAATGAAGAAAAGCACGAGTAGGCTTGGAGCCCAACAAATCTTGCCCATCACACCTCCTCATCGAACAAAGAATGGACTTCTTGCTCACTTCAAGAGGAAGGGTATTTGTTTACCATTGCTCATGACAATTGACCTCTTTCTCATATTATTGATGGACTTTTTTTGGTTATTGGTTGTTGAAATTACATTGCACTCTAAAACAATGTAGTGCTTTGATTTCTTTGTTCGATGTTTTGTCTTTGGTTGAACTGTTTTATCATCCCCCGTTGAAATTATTTTGTTCATATATATAAAGTTTACCTTTTTCAAAAAAAAAAAAAAACTTCGAGAAGATGATGGCAAGATATCTCTCAAGGCTGTCCTAGACAAACATGGGATGAAATTGTAGATGCCATCAAAGAGGAATAATAACTAATAAAGAATTATGATGACCAATACAAAACATTGCATCAATTGCACCAGAGCTGAGACCAAAGTGTGAAGGATAATACCAACGCATTTCATGTCTTGTCGGCAAAAGTTGGCATACACAATAGGGAGTACACCGAATTCTCAAATACAACAATTTATGGCTTTACATCCAAGACGCGGAGTTTGCAATCATTATAATCGGCATATCGCTATGTAGTCAAGATCAAAGAAAAAAACTAATAGAAGGGGAGAAGAGACACCGCCCTTGGTAGTAAACCAAATAGTAAATAGTCGGGCCCACACCCTCGATCAAACCCTAAATTGAAGAAGGATTTTCTAGACAAAAGCTCACAAAAGAACATAGGAAAGTAGTGTGATACCCATAAGAGCAAGCAACATTCAAATTAAAAATGTTGCACTAAATTAGCAATATTAACTAGATTACAAACCCCACCACCAAATTCCTGATCCAATTCAAATCCTAGATCATCATCAACATTAACATTGATGCTATGCCTCTATCAAACAAGGGAAAGGATATCATACAAGTCGACCCTTAGTCCATTGTTTCCACCACACGAGTGTCACCTTTCGAGCCATACCAAGCAAACTGCCTCTTCCAATCCCAAATGTGGGTGAAGGAAACATCTCTAAATTTTATTGTGGACACTCGCAATTAGAAGAATCTAATTTGAGAAGATGGTGTCGAAAGGTTAAATTTGTAAACAAGACCTCACCCTCAACCATACACAATCAGTTGAGTGAACCGAGGCAAAGTTATACATGTCGAATAACAATGTCAACTTCCATACGTAATTAGGTCGTTCCAAGATGAAGTGTGATGGGACGTGGTATCTCTTTAAGTGTGATGTTCTATTCGGCCAACCTTTTATGTGGCAGCAGTATGGTTTCTATCAACCCATGGAACCCAGTACGCCATCTTTTGATAGAATACTGAAAAACTAGTTTGCCATCTTGTTGTGGTCATAACTCCATTCAAAACGGCATTAGAATGCTTAGAATGTGTACAACATGGCAAACAGGTGTAGGACCCAACTTGGCATAATTTGATCCCAAAAATCCACTCTAAAGGGCTAAGAAAACGCAAATTACAAAAATTTAGAAAATACTGAAATTTTGCATTTTTATGAGTTGTGAATCAAAAAAAACCACTCAACTTCTTGGGAGAATACTTATAACATGAATTTTCACATTCTAAGTTGAATCCCTTCATATTCTATTTTTTGACTATTTATTTCCTGCTAAAAATAGATGTAAATAAATTATGATTCAAATGTAAAAAATAGCAAAAAGAGCTTTGTAGCTTCACATCTATTCTCAGATATTGCTACCCTATTGTAAATTACTCTTGGCTTGAATAAAGCTTCGTTGACATTGCCATATTGTGTTATTATTGTGCCTATGTCTCCAGATACTGCTTCACAAGCCCCAAGATACAATATGGTTCATTGCAAGGTACGATATGCGAGGGTATGGGCAAGGTATGCTCTGCCCTTGCAAATATGTCAGAATACGTCCAGGGACGTATCTAGGCATATCCGCAAGGGTAAGGGCGTACCCTGCTTGTATCACCTACATTTCCACTCATAAAAATGGGATTTATTTATTTATTTTTTTCAATTTCACTTCATGAAAAGTCGAACATGGAATTCAAAAAACAATTAAAAACAAAATAAAGTAAATGCTCCACCCTAAAATTGGCTTTCACACACATTTTATCAAAAAAAATCAACACATGTACCTTTTATTGCATTTTTACCTCTCATTGCACATTTGTTCTCTCATCTTCATTTTTTCAATGGCATAGCATTGAAACTCCTTCCTTTTGCTCATTTGATGCTATTACCTCTACCCATTTGGCACCAAAGAGTTTAAGAAGCTTGCGACAAAGAGGATTGCTAGTTTAAGGTAGTTTTTTTCAATTTTGTAGTTTTTTTTTTAAGTTTTTAAATATTTGTAAGTTTGTAACTAGTTTTAATTTTTTTTGTTATTCTTTTAAATATTCTTTCAACAAATGCCAAATGCTTTAAATTTTAATAGCAATATTATTATGTTTTCCCAAGGTCTATAGGGATTTATTGGAATGTCTCGCATTGCAAAGACTAGTTCGGCTGGCCAAGCGGTGTCCTCTAAACCTAATATGTGAGTGCCCCTTTGGAAGTATTTGATGTTGTTAGAACAGCTGCCATGCGGAAGGTGGTTCCTTTGGCTTTGCTCAAAGTGTAACTACCAATACAAGAGATCGTATAATCGGGTGAAACTCCATTTGTGTGTGATTCCCGACATTGGGAACAAAGCTTGTGGTGGGCCAAGCATGAATGGAAAACCAAGAAAGGGCTTGCCACAAAAAAAAGATCCTTGCATACATAAAAGAAGAAGCAAATGTCATTGTTGGGCAAAAATCGAAGCATCCTCTGAGAAAGAAATGATCATCACCTGTTGATCCATCTCGTGGTAATGTAGTGACCCCATCACACCCATTTTTTACTACACCCATCATGGCCGCAGAGGAAGAGGATTCACCTCTTAGTCGCAAGAGAAGAAAAGATGCAGGCCCATTAGAAAGGTCATTCCAAAATGAATTCAAGGACATAGCAGAGTAGAGCATTGTGCATTGTGTTTACACATGTGAGTTGTCATTTAATGTTGTTAGATCACCATACTGGCATCATATGGTGAGATCTACCAATGCTGCCCCTAAAGGGTTCATCGACCCAAGATATGAAAAGGTGTGCACCACCTTGTTGACAAAGGAAATAAAACAAGTTAAATATGCATTGAAGCCCATTAGAGATTCGTGGATCAAAATAAAGGTGTCCATCGTTTCTGATGGATGAAAAGATATGACAAATAGGCCACTAATTAATATGATCGCAGTGAGCCTTAAAGGGCAATGCTTTTGAGGGTCGTTGATTGGGAAGGGCAAGTGAAGGATGCACGATTCATTGTCAACATCCTAATAAAGTCTATTAGAGGTTGTAGGACATCAAAACATTGTCCAAGTTGTAATGGAAAAAGCTAAAAATTGCAAAGTTGTGAGCATGTTGGTTGAGGCAAGGTATGGGCTCATATTTTGGAAACCCTGTGTCGTTCATTCCCTTCACCTTATGTTGCAAAAATTATGGACCAAAATTGAATAGATCAAACAAGTCTATGATAAAGTGAGTGAGATCCAAATGTTCCTAAGCAACCATCACATGTACCAAGGCATCTTCAAGGTCTTCTCGAAGTTGCAATTGTAGAAGGCAACTTTTTATTTAATCATCCATGAATCATTTATATTTTTAGTTTAATTTTGTTTGTGATTTGTAACATTTTTATTTTTAATTTTTTGATTTTTTTTTTGTTTTAATTTTGTATTTGGTTGCTAAGACTTGGTTCGCCTCACACACACTCATCTTGAGAAAACTTGTCAAGGTCATCAGTCATTGAGTAGCATGGTTATCAACAACCTTGGAGTGTATGGAGGCGAGAAAACAATGAGAGGGCCACAAAGGTGAAAAGGTGGATGCTTGATGACATGTGGTGAGAACGTGTAGAGTATTTGCTCGGTTTTACTAAGCCCATCGTGAGCATGTTGAGATATGTGAATATGGATCATCTATGTTTGAGTGAGTTTTATGATGGAATCGACTCAATGATTGAGAAGATTAAATCCATCACAAATACCAACGAGCAAGATCTTACGGAAAGGTTTTTAAGGAAGTGCAGTATCATCTCATTGAAAGGTGGAACAAAATGACAACCCCATTGCATCTACTTGCTTTTGCCTTGACGTCCAAATACTACAGCACAAAGATCCTTTCTTTGCCCAAGAGGTCGCACCATATAGGGATGTTGAGGTTAGTGAAGGATATAAGGTGGGTATTCTCTAGACTCGTCCTCGATCTAGAAGTAGAAGACCAAGTTATGGAAGAGTTTACACATTTCATATCTTTTGTGGATCACTCCCTTGGCATTATTTGTGACAATTACAAGAAAGAAGCTCAATTTTGGTGGTACCTCCATGGGCAAGCATCCATCAACCTCCAACCACTTGCAATAAATATTCTATCACAAGTAAGAATTTAATTTTTTTTAAATTTGTACCTTTCTTTTTGATGTTTTGTTTTAACTTTTTACTTTTACAAATTCTAATTGACTTTGTGGCTTGCCTCAATAGGTTGCAAGTTCCTCCTTAATTGAGGGGAATTGGAGTACCTAAAGCTTTATCCATTCAATTAAGTGCAACAAGTTGACAGCAAAAAAGGCAAAGGATTTGGTCTATGTGCATTCCAACTTGCGTCTTATCTCACACAAAGAACCTGATTACAAGGAAAAGGCAACAAATTGTTGGGATGTGGACCCAAAAAATGCTAACTTGAATGCCTATGTTGCTTAGCTTTCATTGCTTGACACGGAGCTAGATGGTGCTTCACAAGACCTACATAGTGGAACTAGTAGGAATGGCACTACTGGTGCTTGTAGTTCTAATGAACCACGTGATGATGAAGAAATTGCAGCCGAAGACGAAAATGGATATAGTGAATCAGGAATATGCTGATTTGTCTTCATTTTTGTCCATACATTGTAACATTTGCATTATGTACCTGTTACAAAACTAATCTAAGTTCGACCATTGAATATTATGATATTTGGCATTGAATTATGAGTGTGTTTTGTGGTTATTTAACTTATTTTGTTTCTTGTATGCATATTATGTGGTTAATTTTGCTTATATGGCTATTATTGTTATTTTTTATTTTTTTAATATATATTTTTATGTGACCGCATCCAAGCCCCCAAAGAAATCTCCGTATCTGATTCTCATACCCGTATCCGTATCGGCAACTTAGTATTGTGTCCAATTCTTTGATTTAGTTAATAATTTTTAAAGCAAATTAAATATCTGCAAATTATTGTGTTGGTCACTATGTTCCAATTAAAATTTGGATCACTTTTACATCTCTTTTCCATTCTAAATAATGATCCAGTAACCATCAAACTCAGTGAACAATTGTGCAAACTTCAACATGGCACAGAAAGCTTCTAGATGCTATGCAGAAATGAAAAGACACACAGCGACAATAATTATGAAATAGCTGCTATTGAGGCTTGGCTTTGGCCTTCAAATAGCAATTTATGTACAATTTATTTACCCAAAAAAGAAAACTTTTTTTCTTGAAACAGTGTCTCCTCTTAGACAATATGTCCTCGACTATGTGCCCTCCTTTTTTCTGCTCTGCGTCTCTCAAATTCTTCTTCGTCTTTCTCAACTTTCATCGTGTGATACTCATAAAATTCATAATCAATATCTTCAATTGTTTCTCTCCACTAATTAAATTGAATTTCAGCTTCAGCTCTTACTTCAAGCGAATTCTTTGTTTTAAATTTACCCAATCCTGAATCTCTTCTCGGACAAAGTCTAGTCTTGTTTGATAACTAGGACCTACAATTTTTTTCAGAGACATGGTAAAAGACGTCACCCTTACCCTTCTCCAAAATATTTTAACTTAACTTGAACTTTATCAAAAATAAAATATAGTGTTCATAAACTTAACCTTTGTACGCACACTTTAGTTTTTATCCCGTGAACTCACAAGAGTTTAAAGTCAGAATCAAGGGGCCGATTTGAACCCGATGTCATAAGGGGGTAAAAAAATCTTCAGATCTAACACCTTTGCTATGCCGTATTACATATTTTTCTTCACGACTAATGTTAAAAAAGGTCGGCGATTCATTCCCCTAACCTTGCACCATATTTGACGCAGCAGTAGGCTACACATCCTGCAGCAGCAACAACAGGAGCAGGCAGCAAACAATTGTGAATTCAATGATATTTCTTTCCCCTAGCCCAACAAAAAAAGCAGTGTTACAGTTTCTGATTGTTAACGGGAATTATTACACCAGCGTCAGGCCAGCAAACTCGGGGCATTCTCCATGCAGGAGTGACAACAATTAAATATAGCTGTTCGCCGTTAATCCCTCATTCCCAATGAAGGGTTAAATAAAAAACCACAAAAGTGAAATAATTCGAGATATGAAATGGTAACTATCACTTGACAATTCCTCTTCTAATTTCAAGCCTAGGCTAGAAAGGAAAATTACAAAATTACTAAAATACAATGGATCATATTCCTAACATAATGTTTCCTACCCAGAAATGAGTCCCTCCCTCTTCCATCGGTTCCCAAGCAACAATGATATTAGAAAAGGGATCACTAACTTCCAAACAAGGGAATCGTGTAATTTTGGCTTTACATAGGTAATTTAGAAGGCCTCACCTTGAAAACCTTGGGAGATAAGAATTCGTTGCGTTCTCTTTGGGAATTCCACTACCATTTTGCTATTCATTTATGTCCTTGTTTTATCACTTGACATAGATGCAAGGCCTCAAAAGTAGCTTGATATTTTTGGCCTATTTATTAACGACCCTGACTTACATGTCAACCTTAAAAAGACAGATACCATGCTATTCCATATATCTAAGAAGGAAGCGTTTACAATTAATCTTGCTTACAGAGTACAACTAGTAGAATAGAAGCATCTTACTCTTGATTCAGGGTGATATTTTCTGCCCTATTTTTCAGCACAAACCTTGCAAGAAAATCAAGACCTTGTAAGGGTTATGTAAAATTAACAATATTGTAAAGATAATATTTTCAACCCTAATCCAAAGATGTTTGGACTAAAATTCTCCTCCTTGCACTTTAGTGACCCTTTTCTCTATAGGCATGAGACTTGGACTCCATATATAAGGTGAACAAGTTGAAGCCCTAATTTTTCCAAATTTTGGAAATAAGTATGGTTTCTGAAACCAAAAATCCACCAAAGACGTGAGCCCTTGAACCCTCTTCAAATGCGAAATGACACGAGAAACAATTAATTTAAATAAATGAAAAAATACATAATTGTTTATAACTATAAGCTTCTACTCACAACATACAGATTTTAAAACAATACCTATAAACTCGATTAGCCTAATACATAAAAACAATGCCATGACTCCATGCAAGTACAGATTCCTATGGATGAGGACAATAACATTTGCCACTCCTATTTATTTGTTAGGAGTAAAAATTTATACTTACACATTAAAGGTGTTGTGACTAGCATTTCACTCCAAAAATAATAATGTTTTCCTTGCGCGTGGACAAAAGATATCATCACCAAGGTACTAGAACTTGGTATAAAATTGGGTTGCAAGTAGTATAGGTTATCACAGTTGTTTCCTAGCATTTAATGCAACAAAAAGCTATTCAAATGGATTTCCAAGAGTTTTCTTCCACAAAATCACCTTTTTGTCTCTAAAATGCATTGCCAAGCAAAAAACATGTTGGAAATCGCAAGAAAAAGTTTTGGCAGCGCTTCCATTTCAGCAAACATTGTTGGAAATATATCCGACCATTTATAAACAGTTTCAATTCCAAAGTGGTTTCCAAACTAGAAATGGCAGAAGGGGGAGTCAAAGTAACTTGCAACTTAGTTGGAGCCACAATGTGAGAATTCTCATTACTATGTGTAGACACCTAATTTTGGTACAGCAACCTTTTCCATTGCGCCTTTCCCATGCATTTCCACTCTTGGTCCACTTGTGTACATTTTACTATTTCCGGATTCCTTTTTCCTCTCACTAGCATGTCTCCGGCCTTGATCCAATTGGATATCCTCAGTTTCATGCCAGATTTGTTTATTGTCAGCTTCAAGTACTAGTTGTCAATTCTCTAAGCAGTCTTATCTCCATTCTGAGCCTTTTTGCCTCCTCGGACAATATCGATGTCTGCGGATTCTATCCTAGACAAAATTGGCAACTTGTCGAGTCTATCCCTCAATATTTTGGGGAACCATTCAGCCCTGGCCTGATTCCACACAACTTGACTTTTGTTTATGACAATATGCCATGGTTGGCCTTTGTTTGATGTGTCCTAGAGAGCCTGATATATACAAATCAATCCTAGTAATTACCAAGAATTAATCAAACAGAAAACTTCCTTAAGTTAGAGTTGCACATTGATTCCATTCATTGCTACACTTGTCAAGGAACCTACACATTGATCCTTCATTGCCTCTACATTCAATCCGAGTCGTGTGCCATCAATACCAAGGTTATGTATATGGTTGCATTTGATTATCTACGAGAGGAGGTGAAGCCCTTTCTCTCACTTGGGTTGGAAATTCACTCACGTGTACAAGAGAACTACATTGACACGGATTCCAAACATGTGGGGTATGTAGTTGCAACTCCTCAAGAGGTCACCTAAGGAAGCTAACTTTCACACTATTTGCTATTAAATTTGATGATTAGGTCGAGTGAAAGAGAAGCATTTCAGCGCATTCTTCCCACCAATTCTGCACAACACACCTACAACCCTCTTCATCATCACAGTGTGGACCTGCCCAGAAAATTGCAGAAGCTAGAAAGCAACAAGGTACACAATCGGTACCAGGTACATAATTGGTAGCAGCACAGGGACACAATTGGAGGCCTGCAAATTCCATTTCGAACAGAATTGGCAACCTGCCAATTCTGTCCTATTTCACAATTCAGATCCAGATTTCCAGGATGTCACCACAATCAGCTCCAGAACCATATTTCAGTCTCAAATTTCAAAACTTTAACCTGTGTGTCTATTTTCATCTCTCTGTCTTTTTGTCATTTCCGTTGGTTGTTCAATCGTTGTCATACTTGCAGTTACTATTTTGCGGCATAGTTCAAATATGGTTACTATATTTTATTGTTTTATCATAGATCTGTCTTGCCCCTTAGTTTTAATGTTTGTACATTCAGCATTTACCCCATAAACCACAAATGGTCGAAACATTATGTCATCAAACTGCATTCAAGCAAGAAAATATTATCGCACCCATTCAACTTAGTTGAATTTGTAGCTTATCCTCTATCCCAATGATCTTCTACATTGCAACCATGATGCACGTGCTTTAATCATGGATGATTATGATTTATCCATGGTATATTTCTATCTCCATGTAGTTGGCTATGCCCAACAACTAAATTTTGATATTAAGGCAGATCATTGTTTGCTAAATCGTTTCACAAAAGAGATGCACACTTGTTGAATATATAGCTGGGAACTTGAATAAGGGAAACATTTCATTTTTATGTGCTCTCTTTATGACAAATTAACACGTGGTATCATCTTTTATTCAAATATTCACATTGCTCATTATGGCCTTATATAGTGCAAGGAATAGAAATGGTTTGCTCTGCACCTGCATGAAATGCTACATATTTGACCTAAAATCCTCCATTATTAATCCTCCCATGTTGCCAGCCCCACACTCATCACTCCAAAATTGCAATCTGTAAATGGTTTATATTACAAGCAACAAAAGGCCCTACAACCCAATTACCCCTATGAAATTGGTTAATAATGTAGACCACATAAGCCTCACGGAGTTGTCAGCACAAATATCGTTGCTACTTCTTCCTTGACATTAGATATTAGGAAGGTTGCATGTTGATGCTATGAAAATCTTTGTAAGTTGCTATTGATTTAGGAATCTTTCTTGCTACACTTCTTATAGTCCTCAACTCGTTTTACTCATTTGTGTTTCCTTTTTCTTTATTATATAATATAATTCCTGTCCAATACCCTTTATTACATCTCTTGCATAATTTCCTGCTACTGCTTTTCCAAGAGGCATCAGGCACTTCCATTATACGCTGTTCATTGTGATTTTTCAGCTCTATCATACATCGTTGGCCATACATGAACATTAATACTCGGGCACTTCCATTATATGCTGTTCATTGTGATTTTTCAGCTCACGAACATTAATACTGGAATTGAATCATATCTATTTTTCAGAGGTCTCTATTCCATTGGCTCTTCAATAGGATGAGTTAAGATCCTTGTTGGCCGGAATACAACTGGAAGGCTTTTTCATATAAAAGCCTCAATCCGATCTTCTGAGACTGTGGATAGATGCATACGTAGAATTCAACATGCTAACAACCGAGCAACCAGCTCAATGAAATGTCAGTCATAAATTTTATTTTTAAGTGTGATAATGACAATTGACTCTTACCAAAAACTGAAGCACAGTTCACTTAGTCTAATCTAAGATGATCACCCTTCTACTGTATGTATTGGTTAGGGAGATCCTCTTGTTGAGAGCCTAGAAGACTCAATAGATTCTAAAATTATTCAACTGGATAATGAAGTTGTGTAGCTCCAATAGTGTACTGTGTTTGAACTTGATCTGAACGGATGAATGGTCAACTTTTAACATTGATATTTAC
The DNA here is from genome assembly GCA_037957365.1 of Torreya grandis. Taxonomy (NCBI): domain Eukaryota; kingdom Viridiplantae; phylum Streptophyta; class Pinopsida; order Cupressales; family Taxaceae; genus Torreya; species Torreya grandis. The sequence goes on from JARHVA010000330.1 coordinate 3,935,546, forward strand.
AATGATGATATTCTATATGTATTTGATCTCTCTAGACTCCACACTTCATAGTTATATCATATTTGGATTTTCGATCTGGATATGCTTATTAATTTCTGGTTGGATTGCCTCTAGGTGGTTTAGTTATCTACTCTATTTTGCTGTTTCGATCATAGTTACCCAAGTTTCAAGGACGGGGGGATGAGGTTTCCAGGATGGCAAAAAAAAATCCCAAATTGTGTGGATGGTGGGGGTACAGCTATTAAAATAATATATAAATGTTTTAACTTTATTCAAGAAAATTTAGTGGTTTAAGATTTATTTCATGTTTTGAAGGGTACATTTGGGATTAGGGTTCAATGCTTTTGTAAATATAACAGATGCTTTTTCTGGGCGGCGGAGAGGGCGGGTGTGGGGGATGTGACAGGGCAGAGGGAGAGGAGAGGCATTCTGTTTTAAAGTAAAAAGCACCAGAAAAATTAAAATTTAAAAAAAATTAGGGACATCCTCTCCAAGTCCCCAAGCCCCCAAAATGTTTGAGAAGTCCCCAAAATGTTCGGGACGTCATCAAAATCTAGGGGACATGTCCCCTCTAACACTTATTTCAATATAAAAGAAAAACAACCACCCCTATTCATCATCTTCACAATTTAACAGAATGCAATTTTATTTGTCGGCCATTTGAAATTACAGATGAATCTATGTCTTCATGCTTTGATTTGATATGTGATGATATATTCTGTTATTGATCATGTTGTTCTTCCTACTTAAGCATCTATAGGATTCATATACACTTTGAATAAATATATGCATTTGGAATTCTCTTTGTGGCCTTGCAAATACTGAAGGAGGTACTAAGTTTATAACAATGCAACATGCCAAGGTAGCAGCAAAGTAAATAGAATTTGTGTAATTGTTGTACAATTCCTTTGCTCTTTAGCATTGTATGGTAGCTTCAGGCCAATAACATGACCTACTTCTAGTTTCATGAGAAACATTTTAGATTTTTCTATAGGATGTTTTTCAGTTATTGGAAACTTATGTTTTTTGCTGTCCATTGTGGGCAAAATGACAAATTTGCTTCGAGTAGCATAACATGATTATTTTGTTTCTAGTGCACAAAATATTTTTAGTTTTGTAAGTTTTAAATGGATGCAATCAAAATGTCAATGCTAGTTGTTTTCATATAGAAAACATTCCCTCCAAATTTTTTACATTTGTTTAAGGCATTTGTATGTTTTAAATAACTTTGCAAGGACGTATCCTCTCTTTTCAAAACTGTGTTTGTCATAGTTTTCTTCGAAAATATTAACTTTACCGTTTTTGTTTGAAAGATGCTTTAATTAATGAAATACACCATTAATGCTTGCAGGAGCCACATTATTTAAAAGAATGAAGACAATCTTGTGATGCTGTGTACTATCTTACTTGATTGATAAGAACGGAGTTGTTTGCTGATGTTAGCAGGTTGGACCATGTCATAATTGAAATGTCAAGAACCAATGTTTCCACGCACCCTGTTAATAAAACACTTATCGTCATATATAAATTTACACTATCTTGAAATAAAGATCATTAAAATGAAGTTACTAAATATAGGAATGCAAGAAACTGAAAGGTGTCTGAGAAAGCAACTTCTCACTGATAATGTTGCCTTGTCCTTGCAGATCAGTTACACAATGATATACAAATTAATTTTATCCCTTTTCCTTTTAAAGTACTTGTAATGTATAAACTGCAAACTTTAGGATTTATTAGAAGGATCATACTTCAAAAAATAGTCCTTGTACTCATGCAATGTGGGAGCCGGTTGTTTTAACTATACATAGAAAAAGGGCACGAAACAGAATACATACAAATTGTGACAATGTCTCTATAGGCATCACAAATTGCACCCATATACCAAAAATCCTGTTATTACATAATCACTTGAAATTGAAAACCACATTTACAATTAGACCAAATCATATTCTGTTTACAAAAATTAAACCATCTGATGAACCCGCGGCTTTGTGAAAAAATATATGGTGTCAAAGAATTGGAACAACCACACCATAGCTGTTTTGTGATGTGTCATCAGAACCTAAATGACTGAGAGCTGCCAGAGTGGGGGTGTTTTATCATTTGTTTAGCTCTTTCCGAATCAAAAGACAAGACCCAAATGTAAGTTTGTTTGGTTGCACATCTTTTCACTCCCTTCAGCCCCAGGATGAGAGTAGAAAATTTTTCTTGCTTCCATTCCCCTTTATATTAAGAGTCAAGGACCAAGCTAAATCATCCTTGTCTTCATATAAAAGGCATAAAACCAAGCTCTCCAAAGGTGGAAGCTTCTGTCTCTGCATGTTTGGAGAGATCCCTAGAGTGTAAGGATACCATTGCAGTAGAGGGCTTTGGTTTTCCTAAGGTTCAGGTAGTATATGATGCTCCCATGAGTAGTGAGCCTTGGGCCACCTCCCCTCTTTCTCAGGTGGTTGATGCAATGCTCACCTCGGAGCAGCTGGGTGATGAAACAACCTTTCTTCCCTCACCCTTCTTGACTCCCATGCAGCCTCGCCCTCTAGTGGCGCGTGCAGTGGAGTCCCACAAACAAAGGCAGACAGAGGTCAAGAATAGAAAGGAGCAAGGGAAATCGCCTCTCTCTAATCATATGATTCTCAGATCAGGGACAGGTCTGGGCTAATTTGACCTGGGGTAACTTGTATTAATGTGTTAATCTTCCTCCACCACATACACTTTGTGTTCTCTTCTTTCCCGATACTTCTCTTCTTCTTATTCCTTCTTTGTTCCTCTTCTCTCCTTTGATCCTCTTTATTTTCAGATGTTTGGTACTTTCAGGAGTTGAATTTCATGGGTGAGGGCCCCAAAGGATACCCTCGTATTAATTTTCAAAAAATAAAAAACTTATAATCAAGGCTTGTGTTTTCTCAATTTGAGTATCAAGTCCTCGATCCTATGGTTAGACTTGTGTAGGACTTTGTTTGACTTTTACACAATGTCTATCTATGCCCATTGATGTATAAGCTTCATAAATCAAATTGTGATCTTTCGTGCACATGGCATGTTGGTCTTCCTTTAGGTTTTCATCATATACTGCCAGCGTTTTATTCAGCTATGTGGCATTATCTTGCAAATTTTACTTGCATGTATTGATTTTAGTTTTGATTTCATCCTTTAGACAATTTTCTTATTTAATAGATCCCTCTTGGGAGCCTGCATAATTGGATGAAGTCCAACCTGGAGGAAACAACCATGGCACCGAAGTAAGCTTACAAGTTTGCTCACAAACTTTTCCAGGAGGTAATGTACCCCCTACTCCAGAACCTCTTCCTAATGTTTTACTTGATTTCCCTGCTCATGATAACACTTATAACTAGCTCAACACGTATACCCTTATTGGATATTTTGTGGGGTGTATCCCTGCTAAATCCATGACTTGTAGTTGGGTGCAAACTTATTAGCACTCCCATGGAATTAAGCTTTTAAGGGTTCAAAATCTGACCAAGGGATTTTTCTTGTTTAGGTTTGAAAACCCTAAACAGTGCACCACCATTCACAAGCATAGCACATGTCATGTGAGAAGCTCTTTGCTTGTCTTTTCCCCCTAGAGACTATGTCGTCTTTGACAAAGCCAAACTTAAGGTCCCTGTTTGGGTTGAATTTCCTAGGTTACCCAAGCCTTTTGGGCCCTTTTTGGAGCAGTTAGTTAAATTGTTAGGTCATTTCATTTGTTTTGAAACTGACCATTTCTTTGTTGCCTACCCTCAATGACGCATATGTGTCGAGATTAGCCTTGCATAAGACCTCTGCAAAAGTATTGATATACAGATTGGCGAACAACAGTTTACCTAAAGGATCAATATATCAATCTCCCCGATAGTGTCAAGATTCAAACCACATGATCAAGGACTACCCTATTATGGCCGCTTTGTATCATCCACCCAAAGTTGTCTGAAACCCCCCGCCCGACAGTGGGAGCTAGCAATGGACAACAGGTGGTGAGTCGAAGAAATAATCCTAACAATTGTAACCTTAAAGCCCCTATTGTCAACCCTAAGCCTTCCACTTCCACTATTGCAGTCATTATATCGCCACCAGCTCCACCCCAATTTTCTCAGTGAAACCTTAGTTCGACTATAACAAGTGCATCTCAAGCCATTAATGCAATTCTTAAGCCTCAATAATCCCTAACTCCTAGCTTCTCTCTCTTGCAAACACAAGAAACACAATCATCGAAGGCTCTTGTCCCAATTCCCCAAGCACGAGATAATACTCCTCCACTCTGTCAGGGGACTCGATGCTTATGAAGTCCTTCTCCTGGCAGAGATGAGGAGGCCTTTTTACACACGAAATGGTGGCTTTTTGTGCTTGCAGAGTTTCTAGCCAAGAGCAAACAACTAAAGTTCTTGAGTAACTACTTTGCAGCATTGGAAGGCCAAGAGGGTGAAACCATGAACCTTGACAATTTCCAATGAATTTGTTCTCTTGGAATGCCTGTGGCTTAATTGACCCAATCTATAAGTACTTATTCAGGACAATTGTAAAAAAAATTGCGATATGCATATTTGTTGGCTTCAAAAGGTCAAGATCCACGGTTTCAATCCCCTGATGGCAACTAAAGTCATTTAGCCGAGTGCTACTTGTCATATGTCTACACATGATGTCGGAGGTGGCAAGCGGTGTCATTACAATGATTGCACCACTTTATGCATCATTTGTGACAGAGTGGGGTGTGGACCTCTCTAATTGTGCACTCTGGACGGTTTTCAATTTTGACAAGCAAATCCTTAGGCTTGTCAATTTGTATGCCTACAATGATGTCGTTGAGCGGACAACTCTTTGGTCGTGGCTAGAGGAGCACCTCCCTATGGCCCAGTGGATCTTCTGTGGAGATTTCAACATGATTGAATCCCCTGAAGATAAATAAGGAATCTTACCCATGAGATGGTGTGCTGGGGAGAGGGAAGCCTAGTTCTACATGCCCAATAAGCTGGGATTGTACCACCCGAACCGTCACCATAGGGCATCCTCTCCCACATCCTGGTTCATCTAGTCAAACTTTCACCAAGGTAATGAAAGAGTCCTTAAAAAACTTGGCAAGGCTTGTCTTTTAGATCAAAACATTTTCTCACTTGCCCAAAAGTATGATAGACCTACAGTGTGATTCCAGATGTCCTATCTGACCACCAACCAATCAATTTTTTTTAGAATGGTCTACTCCCCCACTCAAAAACTACAATAACCAATTTTATCTCAACACATCCCATTTGCAACATGCTACAACCCTTGCTCATACAAAGCGAGTGGGGAACCTAGTCCCTTGCCCCTCTAGAGATTTTGGGTGTATTGATTGGTGGGAGACAACCATCACTCGTACCACCACTTTTCTCCACTTCTTTGGCAAACAATTGGCTTTGATAAGAAAGAGAGCCAACTTAGCATCTGTGAGAGATTTTAACCGCCTCTCCCAAGAGTTGGAACAAGCTCCCTTGGATGGTGGGTTTCAAAACAAAGTGGCAAAATTAATACATCAAATCCAACTGGCAGAGGTTCATCAAGCTCGCAGTGCTCAGATTCGAGCTTGCATCCATTGGCTGAAAATTGGTGAATGAGTCTCTAAAAAGTTTTTTAGTAAAACTAAGAGCTCATAATTCAGTTGTGCAAATAAAGGTTGTTAACGAAGATAGTGAACATATTAATTGTCTCCCAAAAATCCTACAACTCTTTGTTAAACACTATAAACAAGTCTTCCAAGCTTAGCTCTCTACTGAGTCTCAACAAATGGCTATGAAGAAATGCGTTGATGGCTCTCACATAGCTAAAAAGTGGTATGTGATAAGAATATTTCTGTTAAAGACCATCAAGGTGCCATTTGTATGGCTCACAATAAAGCCCCAAGCATTGATGGCTTCCCTTGTGAGTTCTATCAAGCCCTCTAGGACTATATGGGACATGATCTTCACAAAGTCTATCTGGAAGCTCTGACCAACAATTCTCTGGGCAAGATCATTAATAAACGTAATATCAAGTTCATTCCTAAAACTAGGGACCTTGAAGTTATCACCAATTGGAGACCTATAATTCTTCTGAATGTCTCCTATAAGATAATTGCCAAAGCTCTGGCCCTCAAAACTAGATATCTCCTCCCCCTTATTGTCAAAATTGAACAAATTGGTTTCATCCAAGCAAGATATATTCTAGACAATATTATTGTTGTGTGGGAGAGAATGGAATGGGCTTGTGCCTCCAAACAAAAATCTCTATTTATTAAGGTACATTTTGAAAAAGCCTATAATAGAATTGAATGGCCCTTTTTCTTAGCCATACTACAAGCTCTGGGGTTTGGTCCTAGGTTCATTCACTCTGTCCAAACCCTCTTAAAAGATGCCTCAGCTTGTCTCATCATTAATGGCAACCAATCTAAGAGTTTTGGTCTCTTTCAGTCTATCACATGGGGTTGCCCTCTTGTCCCTTCGTATATTTTTACTATTATTGGGAGATTATGCTTCTAGAGGTTTTGTCACCCTTCCCATGGCACCCCACCTCCAGTGCCTAAATGGGAATTCCACTGATGACTCCTTTCTCACTCTTCAAGAGGATGAAGTTGTCCAAAATGCTATGGAATGTCTATGGATCTTTTGTTTGTCCTTTGGCTCCAACTTTCAATGGGCCAAGACTAATTAGTCCTACTCTTGTCTATAGAAAGTTTACTTGCAATACCATTGTAAAACTTGTACAAAAAACCCTAATTAGTCCTACTCCATGAAGAACCATCAGCACTAACATCTCAAAGGCTGATCCACAACACCTTCCCTCCTATTAGACGAGAGATGGGAAGTCCATGCAACTCTTTATCACCAACTTATTCCACATCGTGACAACCTCAAATTGAAGCAACAAAGAAACTCTCTCCTAGCAAAAACTAAAACAAAACCAACAAAGCCAAAAATGAAAGTAAAATTGCCACTAAATCAGCATCCCTATCCTCGAGCTAGGAGAAAACTCAAGATAGTTTTCTGCAAGTGCCTTTAGAAAACACTTTCCTCATATTGACCAAATAGAAGAATATCCAGCTTTAAGTGTAGCAGGTTTCTTTCCATCTTTGGAAATAAAAATCTTAGAAGAGGATTTAGTAGGTGATGTCGGTTCTTTTTCCACCATTTTTCAATGACCATTAAAAACTAGAGTATTTTCCATATTTACATTCGAGTGCTTATAGTTTGAAATAAGGCTAGTTACTTTAGCCATGACCATGAAAAAAAACAAAAAGTCACAAAAAAATAGCATTCTACTAAGGTTTCTCCTTTATCCTCATTTAGACCCTTGGTTTACAATCCTTCTCTCTCCAAAAACGCACTTACATCTCCAAAAATATATTCCCCCTTTAAAAAATGCTTATAAAAATAAGAAATTGCATTTTATTTTAAAACGAAGAGGGGGATTGGAACCTAGAAGTTATAGGTGTGGAAAGCCTTGAGTCTCCAATTCCTCTACAAAGCACATTACAACATGAATTGAAAAAATATCATGTAACCAACATACCTCTAAAAAAAAAATTAAATTTTTTTTGTTTATACCCGGCAATAATAATATGACACACACTTCACATGACAAGCTAATTTCAAACCATACGGTGCCTTCCACAAGATAATTTTCAGCAATCAATAGTCATGCCCAAATGTTTACTAGCAGAAAAAAAAATTACATCCATATACCCAAAAAAAAAAAATTTAATTAAATTAAATTAAAAAAATCAAAATGCCCCCAAAAAGAATTTCACATTGCCTGATCATGAACTGATTCTCAACCCCTATACGTTTCTCAAACCCCCATTTTATAGCATATCATTTCGAAGTTATCTCTTCAGCTTTCCAGCGAAAACATTGTGCTACAAACAGAGTTCTCAGTCAAAAGATATGTCCAGAATATGGACATGTATCCAGGGTTGTTTTAATGGCAGAAATGTAAATTACAGCAATATAGATTTTAGTGCATGTATGCGGCAATAACATTGTTTTACATTTGCTATGATAAATTGGAAAATAGACCAACAAGGGTCTGATACCACTGGTAGATTCAGGCCCAGATATAAATATGCAGCTACAGATTAACATGCTCAAGTTGAATTCTACACACATCTCACTAAAAAATGACACGAAGAAATATTGCATTTAGCTACAAGTGCCTATGACAATTGGGTCTCAAGACCCTTATTTATACAAATGTTAAATTCAACAAACCAAGTCCAGTCTTCAACAAACAGACCAAATATAGACTCCAAACAAAACCCATGCAGCAACCTGGCCAATTTTAACACAAAGCTAACAATAAAGACTCTCCGTGATCTTCTTGGATTCAGGTGTTTCCAAATAGGTCAAGATTGTGAAGCAAGGTCCATATTTAAGTTGTCCAACAACCTGACCTATCTTACTACAAACTAACAATAAGGACTCTGCGTAATCTTCTTGAATGAACGTATTTCAAAATAGGTCAAGACTGTGAACCAAACCCATGCAGCAACCGGCTCACAAATAGACTAAACAAAGTTCATATTTAACTTGTCCAACAACCTGACCAATCTTACACAAACTAACAATCCTCACTCTCAGTGAACCTCTTGAATGCAGGTGTTTCAAAATAGGGTAACATGCTCCATCTACAGTTATTATTTATTCATAATCAAATTAACTAAACTTAAACTTTGGATGAAACCTAACAATAATACTGTTGACCATTTTTGGTCCAACAGACCAAAAAATCGGTCCCCTTCTTTCCCTGCTGTTCTGAGCCAGTTCATTTTTTGATTTTGCACAAGTCTGGAAATTTCTACGGACTCTGCAGGAATTTTCTACGGACTCTGCAGGCCTGATTTCTACGGACTGTGCAGATAGTTTTTTCGGCAGATGAAGAACCAATTCAAAGAGTGCAAGGTTTTACAAAGCTTCTTCGACTCTTGTCAGAAGAAAATCACTTGGTTCAACGCTTTGCTTCATCGCTTTGGTTCAATGGCTTGGTTCAACGGCTTGGTTCAACGCTTTGGTTCATCGCTTTGGTTCATCGCTTTGGTTCATCGCTTTGGTTCAACGCCTTGGTTCAATCGCTTTGAACTTGGAAATATTGAACCATTGAACTGTTGAACCATTGTTGGTTCAAGCGCTTGGTTCAAGCGGTCAAATGTTGAGTAGAACACAGTATTGAACCATTAAACCGTTGAACCAATTGTTGGTTGAATCAGTCGGTTCAATCGGAAGGTTCAAGGGAGTCTCCCAAAGCCCGAAGGACAAGTACCCTTGCGGAGGGCAGGGAGCACTTGTAAACGGTTCAAAGGAATGCCCGAAAGGAAAAAATCCCGAGAGCGAAAGCTGCCAAGTGTCGTCTACCGAGACACATTATAATTTGTCCCTAAAATGCAGCGAAACGTGCCACGTGTCCCTTGTAAAACTCGGCGGAGCGAGACAAGTGTCTGCATCCGAGTTTCAAAGCTTCTTTCAATAAGCTTCCCTCAGAGTTCCGCGAAGGGCGCCAAGTGGCAACTGCGAAAGGTTTTGATATGTTTTTCTAAAAGCAGTGGAACGTGCCATGTGTCCCTTGTAAAGCTCGGCGAAAACCGACAAGTGTCAACATCCACGATTTTCTTCCTTTCGTTCCGTTATTGAGTAAGGACTGTGGTGGGCCTCGGACGAATTGCTAAAGTAAGCAGAGCGTGACAAGTGTCATCATCCGTGTGAATCCGAATGAGTCCCGAATGTTTCTATATTGTTTCTAAAGCTCAGCGGAAGCTGCCATGTGTCATCTTCCGTAGGACTCTCAAAAGGTATCTAAAGCTTCTATAAGTTAAGCGGATGCTGCCACATGTCCTTGCCTGTTTCACAGCGGAACACGCCACGTATCACTTGTTGAGATCAGTGAAAAGCGGCCAAAGCAAGCGGGAAAGACACGAAAGAATTGCTAAGGAGGATGATGGACCCGAAGACATCAAATTTGCGGAAATGAAATAGTTGTTGATCTTCACAGACTTAAGCGCGAACGCGAAGGAATTCAAAGGCTTAAGGCCAAAAGGAAGAAATCGTCGAGGAGGGAGTCCAAAGAGCCAAGTGCAAAAACAGACAAAACAGTCTAAGTGGCGAAGGAAGGTGTCGACTCAAGGAGTTACTCCAGCAGTTGACATAGTGTCTGCGAATTGGTCATCAAGAGGCGCGAACAGTGAATGGCGCGACCCATTTTTCTCACTTTGCATTGATGAGCAGACAAGCCGCATGAATACCTTGAAGGAGCAGTCTTGTTTGCACAAAAAGGGGCACGGCCCATGCTTTCACATTAATGTTTGAACGCCAAATTCAAAATTGGCAGCCGACACAACATCCTTTTTCAGCGGCTTCCTCTTCCCACGCTCTCAACGCACATGGGCCAACTTGTCAAAGGGCGCCAAAAGTCTTTTCCAAAAGGGGCGCTTTTGTTTTCCTCTTCTCTATATGTTGTAAACTTCTCATTTTAGAAAGCATCTTCTTAGCCTGTAAGGCAAAGCTCTGCACAAAAAATCTCTGGGTTTGTAAGGCAGAACTTTGTCGGATTTTACCTTGAATCGAGACTTAGCAATCTTTTACCTCCATTCGAACTTGCACTCACGCATATGTCTGTCTTCATTTTGTGTTAAGTCATTTTCTTTTATGCTTTCACAGAACGATTCCAGCATGTCTAGTGCATTGTGAAGTTTCTTCTTTTGCAGGTCTGTCAGAAGTGTCTGCAACAGAGTATAGGCGCATGCAAACAGGCTGCCATAGAGTTTCTTAGAACACTTCTGGTAGTTCTTCCTCCCTGTATCTCCAGAAGACCCCTAGCTCACTGATGCAGAAGAGTTTCCCATATCAAATGAAGTGTATGTTAGCTTGTCCTTGGTGAAAAGTGTAGGTTCGAGCTAAGTAGATCAACTTTTTTGGTGTATCGCCTTTTAATTTAGGTTTAGGTTCTATTTTTCAGTAATCCTTCTCCCTTTCACCCCCCCCATTGTTAGCAGAAGGAAATCCAAGACCTCATAGATACATCAAAGGGAGCTAGCCCTTATCTAGAGACTCTCCCCCCAATTTTGCCAGGCCCACAGGCAAGAGGGGAGTTTTCATTGTTGCGCGTGGAAGGCAAGAGCTCAGCCTCCTATCGAGGGTGCAATCCGCTGCGTCAACAAATACCATTTATACGTTGCCTGCAGCTCAACATGTTCTCATCTAGGGATGAGGTTGTGTGTGTTGATTGATAGAGAGTCAAAAGTAGGGATGTGATGGGTATACAACAAAAACCTGATAGAATAAACTAGATGCGTTAATTCACCATAGTAGTTAATACAAATAATTTTGAGTGAGTTAATAGAACTCATGTAGGTTATTTATGTTTATTATTGGTTAGTTTGTTAGTTATTGTTAGTAGGTTGTATCTCCTGTTTGTTATTTGGTATATATTTGTTGTAATTGTATTTCATAGGGATCTTTGGTTACTTCTCTTGCTATATATAGGGCCTATTAGGAGCATTGTATTCTGTATAAATTCCACTTTGTAACAGTGGATTTGCCAGTTAAATAATATGAACATTATATTCATGCTCAATTTGGTATCAGAGCTCATCTTTGTTAGATAAATTTCAGTGCAAGTCATATTGCATTTGTTGATCCTCCTGACTTGGGCCGTACAGGTCCTATTTGCACTTGCAGGGCATTCCAGGCATTTGGTACATTACTGATGCATCGAGCTCTACATCATATCAACTTGCATCAGGCTCAACATTCAACTCGGCACTGCCAACTTGAATTGGACCTGGTATCATCCACTTAGTTTTGATCTCAAGATGCATTGTTCTCGGCAAGCTACATTGAGCTCGACACCCAGATCGGCAAGCTTGTCACCCATCTCGGCAAACTATTTTGCATTGGTCCAAGTTTGCCAAAAAGAGATACGAACACAAAGCTCAGAGACATGGATGTGTCTGGTAATGCATATGGATGGGTAAAACCCAAAGATTTGAGAGCTAACTTGGATTTGCATGGATGGAGTGATCAAAGCTCTCTTCAATCTTGACGCATTTCATCTTGCACTCGAATCGAAGCCACGCACTGCCAAAAACATTTCACTTCAACCAAACAGCCCACAGTTTCTACCAAAACAAGGTTGGTTAAATTTTTTATTACACACGCCTTGTGTTTTAAAACATAAATGTATGTTGTCACTTTTACATGAGTGAAGCAATTCATAGCCCAATGGCATCTGGTTTTTGGCTATGTCCAGGGACCAAATCCCTTAGACCATTCTTTTTGGTCAATTTTATTTTGGTGGGAAAGTTTTTAAAAATAAAAATCAAGGTGATATATTCAAAAGGGGGATATATATATATATATATATTTCCCACAATAGGAAGCGGGCAAATTTTGTAAAGAAAGGGGGGTTATGTTTTTCTCTCCTAACGGAATTATCTTTTACACAAATTGTAATTTGTGAATTGTAAAAATGCATTATAAATTCCTAATTTTCTCAACAAAATCAAAATAATGAAACAACAAAACACAAAATGAGATTATCAAATCTAAACATTCACAACGTTCAATATCAAAGTTGCCTCTTGTTTACATTTATGGGGTAGGCCATCGCACTTGAACTATTGCATCCATATCCTAAAATAGCTACAATAACGACATCCGGGCATCATCTCTATAAATTGTCGAGGGGTAATAAGGTTCAAAAACTTTCATTAAGTTATCCCTCCATTACCCACTCGCCACGATTGTTTGATATAAATCCTAACAAATGGAATATCCAAGTGATAAAAAAGTTACACCCACATACAAGGATTTCCACTAAGCAAGCACCATTGATAGACAAATCCTTTTCCCATTTTGTCCCGGTACCACATACCACTTTCCTCTCACGAGTAAACGTCTCTTTCACGTATTTTCAGATATATCGAAAGGAAAGGTTCTTCCACATACCAACAGGTATATAGGAAGAGCATGTATATCAAGAGGTGTGGTATATCGGATTAAAAATATTTAGAAAAAGGGGCCTATTTTGAGTGATAAGAAACCTGTCCATCTCCCTTTATCGACTTGTTCACAATGGTCACAAATGGACTAAGATTTGTTCTACTAGGCACTCAGCTTCTTCGTGGTAACAACTATGCAACATGGAAAGATAAAGTTAAAACACATCATGAATTTGAAGAGACATGACCAGGTGTTGATCTCTCATTGACCCGACATGCCATTGACACTGAACAACAATGGAAATTTGACAAAGCCAATCAGAAGGAAAAGAGTATAATCATGGTTGAAGTCTTGAATGAGGTACAGCCTTATATCCACAATACCACTACAGCCAAGGATGCCAGGAACAAGATACAAACGTCTACAAGGCGAAGAATCAAAATCATATTTTGCATCTATAGAGGCAACTACATTGGCTCCAATTGAAACTAGAGAAAAAAGTGGAAGCTTTCCTACGTCATGTTACAACTTTGCGAGCCTCACTTCTAACATTAGGCAAGATAGTGATAGATGCCTCTTTGGTTCCAATTGTCTTTAGAGCGTTGGCACCTACATACAAATTTTTTTTACCACTCTAAATGTCACAAATCAAAAATCAACATTTGAGATGTTGGTTAAAATGTTGCAACAAAAAGAAGACATGCAAAATGCAATGGAAATGGATGAGGAACATGCCCTTGCATCGCATCAGAAGGGGAAGAAACCCATGAAGGGTTCAAAGCAATTGTATAAGTAACACAATCAACAGCACCAGCACAGGAACAAACAACGTCCACATAAAGTTTGTTAAATTTGTGGTAGGCAAGGCCATGAATTGAAATATTGCTGCTATAATGCATATACACAGGGCTCATCTAGCAAGAAACCCACTTCACATAATTCATCACACGCATAGAGGAAACAACCATCACCACGCCAATGGAAAAAGCAACCATCACCAAGCCAATGATAAAATAAACCTTTCAAACTACAACAACATAGGAATGATGCTAAGGAAAATGATTCGTTAGATGAAAGATCATCTATCTGCCACTCAAACATATGAGAAAACCTCTCCTCAAAATTCAGTCTAGTACATGGATTTCGTTGCCACAAGGCACATGATCGGAAGGATTGGTTCTCCACCTTGAACCAAACAACATCACAAGGAAATGTGTCTCTCAATGATGATGATACACCATACATTGTTCAAGGCCGTGGTGATATCTCTCTCAATCTTGGCAATAGTACTTGCACAATTACAGATGTTTTGTATGTTCCGAGACTCACTAAGAACTTGTTGTTTGTAAACCAATTGCTCAATCACAACTTGAAGGTTGACTTTTGATCAGCAAGATGGTTGGTAATTTTCGCTGATTAAAAACAAGTCTAAAGGCTCCAAAATTGTGATTCAAGCTATTGGCATCGACAAAACGTTCCAAATTGATGTGGCACATAACGACCATCAAGCCCTTGTTGCAAAGGCTACAAACATAGAAAATTTATGGCATCGCAGATGCAGTCACCTGAGTTATGGGTATCTCCTAGAATTGAGCAAACAAGAAATGGTCAAAGGCCTTTACTTAAGCACAAAATTGATATTTGTTCCAGTTGCTTAGATGGCAAACAACGAAGAACTCCTTTCAGCAAAAGTGAATTTTGGGCTCCTCATCCCTTGGATCTGGTGCACATTGATCTGTGTGGGCACATGATGCCCAGCGTTAAGAGGTTACAAACACATTTCGCTTTTTTTTTAATCACTCACGAAAGATGTGGGTATATTTATTGAAAACTAAGGATCAGGAATTCAAAGCCACTACTGATAATGAAACTAGTCGTAAAATTAAGGCCCTCCTCTCAGATCATGGGGAAGAATACACAAGTAAAAATTTAATTGCATACCTCACAAACATGGATTACATCAGCAATTCACTTCTCCTTATACACCAGAGCTTAATGGTGTTGCATTTTAGTAATTGTATCATTGTAGATATGTTTCGCAGCATGGTTGAGGATAAACAACTACCTTGTTCATATTGGGCAAAAGCATGTCACACAGTGGCCTACCTATTGAACAAGTCACCCACCAAAGCCCTTGATGGTATTACACCATAGGGCTTGAACTGGGAAGAAACTAAAAGTTTCTCATCGTTGAGTTTGGGTTGCAAAGCATACATGTATGTCCCAAAAAAGAAAAGAAATAAATTGAGGAATGCATTTTTGTGGGATACAGTATAAAGTTGAAGGCGTATCAACTCCATCTAGAGCCTAAGAAGGTGCTTATCAATAGGGATGTAGTGTTTGATGAGAAAGGCAAGATCAATTCTCCTTCCACACAGACCACTGATACAGGCATTGGACCTGTACATTTAACAAATGGGAATAGTGGTAGTGCAAATGATGATGGTCAACTAGGACCTCCAACACGACCACCCTTTGTTCAATGTATGCCCAAGTGGTATACTAGCACTATACGAGATGTGAAATTACATGGAGTCCCAAACACATCAACTACAGGACAGAAGACTCGTAGTATGGCTCACACATAAGTAAATTTGGCCCTAGTGAGCATAGTTGCAGAAACATTTGAGACCTCAACAGTCCATGAAGCCCAAGAGTCCAAACCTGAGAAAGACACCAAGGATGCAAAGTATCAATCTCTCATGAAGAATAACACATGGCAGCTTGTTGATCTTCCACCAGGGTAGAAACCTATCGGATGCAAATGGGTCTATAAAACACGGGAATGTTGCTGAAGAAAATGATTCTTCAAATGAAGATCATCTATCTACCACTCAAACACATGAGGAAACCTCTACTCAAAATTAACTCTGGTACGTGGATTTCAATGGCACAAGGCACATGACCAAAAGGAAGGATTCGTTCACCTTGAACCAAACAACATCATGGGGCAATGTCTCTCTCAACAATGATACATTGTACATTGTTCACAGTCGTGGTGATGTCTCTCTCTATCTTGGCAATTGAACTTGCACAATCACAGATGTTCTTTATGTTCCAGGACTACTAAGAACATGTATGTAAACCAATTTCTCAATCACAAATTGAAGGTTGAATTTGATCATGGAGATGGCCAGAAAGTTTCTCAGATTAAAAAAAAGTCTAAAGGCTCCTCAATTGTGGTTCGAGCTTCTAGCATTGGAAAAATGTTCCAACTTGATGTGCCACATAACGACCATCAAGCCCTTGTTGCGAAGGCCACTGATATAGCATATTTATGGCATCCTAGATACAATCACTTGAGTTATGGGTATCTCGTAGAATTGAGTGGACAAAAAATGGTTAGAGGTCTTCCCACACTCAAGCAAAAAATTGATATTTGCTCCAATTACGTGGCTGGCAAACAATGAAGAGCTCCTTTTGGCAAAAGTGAATAATGGGCTCCTCATCCTTATAGATCTAGTGCACACTTATCTATGTGGGCACATGACTTCCAGCATCAAACAGTACAAATATTTTCAGCTCGTTGTGCCACATAACGACCATCAAACCCTTGTTGCGAAGGCCACTGATATAGTGTATTTATGGCATCGTAGATACAATCACTTGAGTTATGGGTATCTCCTAGAATTGAGTAGACAAAAAATGGTTAGAGGTCTTCCCACACTCAAGCAAAAAATTGATATTTGCTCCAATTACGTGGCTAGTAAACAACGAAGAGCTCCTTTTGGCAAAAGTGAATAATGGGCTCCTCATCCTTGGATCTAGTGCACACTTATCTATGTGGGCACATGACTTCCAGCATCAAACAATACAAATATTTTCAGCTCATTGTGGGTATACTGATTGAAAACTAAGGATCAGGCATTCAAAGCCACTATTGAAAAGGAAACTAGTCTTAAAATTAAGGCCCTCGCTCAGATAATGGAGAAGAATACACTAGTAAAAATTTCATTGCATACCTCACAAAACATGGAATACATCGGCAATTCACTTCTCCTTATACACCAGAGCATAATGGTGTTGCATTTTAGTAATCGTGTCATTGTAGAGATGTTTCGCAGCATGGTTGAGGATGCACAAGTACCTCATTCATATTGGGCAAAAGCATGTCACATAGCAGACTACCTGTTGAACAGGTCACCCACCAAAGCCCTTGATGGTATCATACCATAGGAATCTTGGACTAGGAAGAAACCAAAAGTTTCTCATCTTCGACCTTTTTGTTACAAAGCATACATGCATGTCTCAAAAAAGAAAAGAAAGTAATTGGTTAAGAAAACCAAGGAATGCATTTTTGTGGGATATGGTAAAGAGTTGAAGGCATATTTGTGCCTTCATCTAGAGACCAAGAAGGCACTTATTAGCAGAGATATAGAGTTTGATGAGAAAGGTGAGATCAATCAACCTTCCACACAGGCACCTGATATAGGCATCAAACCTATAGATTTATCAGATGATATTAGTGGTAGTGCAAATCAAATGGTCAATCAAAACCTCCAACACCACCACCCATAGTTCAATGTATGCCCAAGTGGTGTACTAACACTATACGAGATGCAAAATTGCATGGAGTCCCAGACACATCCATACAAAACCAAAGACTTATAGTATGGCTCACACAAAAGTAAATTTGGCCCTGATGAGCATATTTGCAAAAACATTTGGGTCCTCAACAATGCATGAAGACCAAGAGTTCAAACCTTGGAAAGATGCCATGGATGCAGAATATCAATCTCTCATGAAGTACACATGGCAACTTGTTGATCTTCCACCAAGGAAGAAACCTATCAGATGCAAATGGATCTTTAAAACAAAATACAAGGCAGATGATAGTATAGCCAAGCATAAGGCAAGACTTGTATTAAAGGGTTTCACTCAAAAAGTAGACATAGACTATGAGGAGACTTTTGCTCCCACGGCGATGATAAAGACAATTAGAATGATCTTTTCTATGGCAGCATAGTTTGGGTGGTACATTCATCAGATGGACATAAAAAGTGCCTTCTTAAATTCAAAATCTATAGGAAGAGGTATACATGACACAACTAAAGGGTAATGTCACACCCAGTCAAGAACAAAATGTGTGCAGACTTATAAAGTCATTGTATGGTCTCAAACAAGCTCCCAGAGCCTACCACATAAAAATAGATGAGCATCTCGTTCAGCATGGATTCCAAAGGAGTCCATATGATCCAAACCTCTACCTCAACGAGAAAGGGGGTAGGTTGTTATAATAGTTATTTATGTCGACCATCTAGTCATCATTGGAAGTTCAATGAAGGTGATTAATGCAACAAATAATGATCTCAAATCGTTGTTCGACATGATAAGGCTCGGGCTACTACACTATTGTCTTGGTCTGGAAGTATGGCAAAAGGGGTACCATATAGTATATCAAGATAATTCTCGAGAAGTTTCGAATGACGCTATGGCAACACCTATGGAGACAAGACTTTATTTATCTCATACAGATCCATCATTGCCAATAAATGCCACTCTCTATCGACAATTGGTTGGGAGTCTCATCTACTTAATCTACATTAGGCTGGATATGATCTATGTTGTCAACGATCTTTCACAATTCATGCAAGAGACAAAGGTAAGCCATTGGAAAGCAGCGAAGCGGATATTTCAATATATTCAAGGAACAATGGAATATGGCCTAGAATACAAGAAGAATGATAAGTTCTTAACAGGTTACATGGACTTAGATCATGCAAGTTCTATTGATGACAGGGAATCCACTTCAATGTTTGTATTCTTTATTGGATCCGGTCATATGTCATGGGGGAGCAAGAAGTAGAACTTTGTTTCTCATTCTTCTACTAAGGCAGAATATTGCGTTGCAGGAGGCATTGTCTGCGAAGTGATATGGCTACATCGCATTCTTGCAAGATTGGGAGTACCTCAGACTCAGCCAACAGTTTTGTATTGGGACAATCAAGTTGTTCATAAACTTGTTTGCAATCCAGTGTTTCATGAGCACACGAAGCACATTGAAATTCAAGCCCATTTCATATGCGACCATGTTCAACAACATAACATCCAGCTCTAGTATTGCCCCGCTCAAGTTCAGTGTGCAGATGTCTTCACAAAGTCACTGGCACGCAATAAGTTTGACATTTAGATGTTCTCTCTCATGTACTCTCCAAACTATGATGAATCAAGGAGAAGAATATTAGAATAAAGCAAATGGTGATTAATTCACTAAAGTAGTTAGTATAAATAATTGTGAGTTAATAAAACTCACAAAGGTTATTTGTGTTTATTATTGTTTGGTTTATTAGTTATTGTTAGTAGATTGTATCCCGTGTGTGTTATTTGGTGGACATTTGTTGTAACCCTTTTTCATAGGGATGTTTGGTTACTGCTATCCCTATTATATAGGGCCTATTACGAGCATTGTATTCTGTATAAATTCCACTTTGAAACAGTATTTTTTGTTAGCTAACTAATATGAACATTATATTCATGCTCGAAAAGACTACATATAGACATAAGATATGAGGCCTTATCCATCCATGATCTATAATTGTGAAATCACTCAAAATGTGGTAGTAGGTATCCTTGTTAATTGCATCATATGTAGATACGTGAGATACACCTATGTAAATGTAGCAGTAAGAAAATTATCGATCTTTTTATAGTGTGCCCTGACAGACAATTTTTATGAAGTAGATATTTGTTCAAACTATTTTCATCTATTTTCACAGATAGGCAAAACATAGCTACCTTCAATTTTACTAACACATGATGTGTTAACATCAGAAAATATCCTAATATTTTTATGGTATGAGATACTGACAGGTACATACGCGTCTTTCGTCCCTTCCCTCCTGTAATATACCACTTATCACCAGATAGAGCTGCACCACAACCCGCCCTTGGGGAAGGACTGAATCCTTGAGTTTTGATTTTGGACCATCCCATCTGAAACCAGAAACAAAAAAGAGCAATTGCAACATGAATAATCAAGATATAGCAGCACCCATTTAATGCTTTGTTATTACCAAACAGTTTTTCCTGGTAGCAAATAAACTACTGCAGTTCCTGTGGATTTGTGATAGTATAGGCAGGATACGACATCTACAAGGTTAATATGCTCATTAGAGAGATCCACCATTTTATTAACTACATTAATGAAATCAGAGTTTCCATAATCCGGGGATGACAATATGTTCCACATCAAATAGATAGCATGTTTTAGAAATTTATGCACTGTTTCAAAATCCAAAGAGAAAAGATCGTTCAAGGCTTTGGACTTTGATGCCCCACCAAAGATCAGCAAAAATTTATCATCATATAACGAAGCTACATGATTAGATCTTGGAGAAGGTCCACCTCCCCTGTAAATATTATTAAAAACAGTGAATCAGAACACATCTTAAAAATATTGCATATAAAGACACAAAATTAAAGATCCAAACAATAATCAAATTATCTTACTTTTAATCTATGGAAATTGTTTATACAAACACAACATAAAAAATTCACACATGCTGTTCTCAACTTTTCACAAAAAGAAGAATTTTAAAAAAGTGTTAAAACCATAAAATTGTTCCCTATTTAATAATCTCAATAAATAAGTACACAGAGTCAATTGAGAATCCGCACGTTGTTTGTAGAGGAAGCCACATGAGGGATTTCAAATCAAACATGTGCAGATCTTTCAGCTTCCTTCCCTTAGCATCTTCACCCCCAAACATAATAAGCATTGAACCAGCTTTAGTCACACTTTGGCCACTACGAGAAACCTACAACAGAATTCAAGCATCAACAAATCCTTTACACTTAGAGATATCCATGTATATTTTCAGTAGCATGCTTAGCAAGAAATCCTCATTCCAAACAATAAAACCGAATGCAATTGGAACTAAGTAGCTTGTAGATTGCTAGCTGAATAAATGAACAAGTCAAAAATTAGCATGCAAATGTGACAGTCAATGATAATATTATACTTGGTCCAATTTGCATCTTATATAATTAAGTGTTAGCTTTATGCTGTGTATGTCAACAATCATATTGTGCCCATGAAAATTATATAATAACAAAACTTGGAGTCACTAAATATGATATCATGGAGTCTTATTGTATGTACAAACTATCATATAATAAGTATTATATTGTAACAAGTGATGCAATTAGTATAAGTCTCACTAAACTGTTGCTTCCAACTGTCATGTCTAGTCAATCATGTATAGGATGTCCATTCTAATTAGAAACCTACCCACTATCGATTTGGAGTCCCCCATTTATTTTGTGTCTTTACGGTCAAAGTTGCACAGAATTGCATGTGGGCCACATAGGTTATTTAGTGGACTTCGTTTCTATATAGAGATTTCCTGCCATGAACTTTCAGCACCCATCATGCTAACAATAATACATATGCAGTTCATACAACTGTTGTATTAATTGGTGTGATTGTATTTCTATATGTGAATGTACCAATCACTGAGTTAGTTTCCATTCTATCTTTTATTACTTACATCACTGACTTGGAAACCATGAAAGGGTAATATCTTGTTACCAAATTTGTTGGGTGTTGGTAAAATTTAGGAAAGTACAGTTCCAGCACTGAAGAATTTTCAAGCTTGACATGCAACAAGGGTTTCAGATTGAACTTCACCCATCACAAAAGAGAAACAAAAAAGAAGACTTCTGCCATGTCTAGAGAAACCAGGTGAGAACATGTACAAGGGTGGTGCAAAACACCAAGAGAGTCGCAACTCGCAGCAAATGGAAACACAAAGGTACGCGAAAGGAGGGGATCACAGTATAATGTTATCAATGTGGGTGGTAGGGACTAGAGATCAGTGCTGATTAGGATAGTGCAGAGACAAGGGTGAATAAAACATCCAAAAAACAATGGCATTACTCAAAGTTAGAAAGAGCCTTCCAACACTACGTAGGAGCTTAAGCGAAGATGTAACAGCACTTTGTAAAGCTCATTAAACAATAAGGATCACTAACGAGAAAAAAGACAAAAAACTACATATGAAGGTATTCCCTACCACATTAAGGGATACTGCAAATGGTTATATTAAGGAAACAAACCTGGTCTAATAAAATATGGCTCATTATGGGATCAACTAGGGAACATAGGCTCTTAATAGGTACCACCGTACCAGTGAGGCTGAGAAAAAAATATTTAATCTGAAAACATCCAGGAAACACCAGAAGCCCTGCGAAAAGGACATGTCCAAGAGTATCCACAAGTCTCACGGCATTTCCTGGTCATATCCAGGTTGGATCCATGGCCAAAAACTTTTTTATTTTCTTTTTGGATTTCACTTGACAAAAATTCAAATATGGACTTCAAAAAGCAATAAAAAAATAAACATTGTGGGTCTATTTATTTCAAAGTTGAGAGTGTTTGCTACCAGTTGTTGAAGATTGTGGACCTGTTTCATCTTTTGTGGGAAAATACAGTGGGCTCATAATCTCTCTTTGAGGGAAGTATTGGACATCTTATTGTCAAATGATGCCTATTCAAATGGTTTCCATCTCTTGTTTCTTGTATGGTCATACTCTAGTCTTCATCATGGTGGTCATCAAGAATGTGTATTTATCATTTCCTGCAGTGCTTTAGAAGGGTTGCACATCATGCATCTTCTCTCTACATGCGTATGAGTGTATAAGAAAATTTGTTTGTAACAACAATATTAAAGTTGACTTATCCATTCCCTGCCATCATACAAACTTGGTTAGGATGTTCGGGGCAAGTTATCTATTGTAGGGTATGTAAATTTTAGAAGACTTCTTTACTATTATTTTGACATTAGCCATATTGGTATATGTAAGACCTTTACAATGACCCTACTTTAATATATTGATTTGTATTGATTTTTGTCCATATTTTGTAACATTTGCACTATATACTTGTTCTAAGACTAATCTAAGTTCGACAACTGAATATCATGACATTTGGTACTTGAATTATCAGTATGTTTTGTTGTCATTTAACTTTTTTTTTTACTCTATGCATATTATGTGGTTAATTTTGCTTATCTAACTATATTTTTAATATTATATATATATATATATATATATATATATATATATATATATATATATATTTGTACGGCCATATCCAAAAATGTATCCAGGCCCCCCCAAAAAATTGTCATATTAACGTAATCAAATCCCTTATCCATATCCATCCTAGTATCAAGATCGGCTATTTAGATCTCGACCCTTCGGAACCCCTATGCAACCTTTAGTTCTTATTCCTGAAAATCAGTCATAAGTGGAAAATTATGCAGCATCCAAGTTTTTGAACTGTAGCAAATTCAACACAAGTATATTTTGCAGCTGTAAAATCTGTTAAAATCAGCAGTTTCAAAATAGGAGAATTCAAACTTTAACGAATTTCCCCAATATGAGACTTGGGTGATCAACCACCCAACAAGGAAGCTTTGCAAATCCATATCCCAACTATTGAGATGGATTTGATTTGGGGTCTTCTGCAACGATTTGATAGTAGAATGTAAGTATAAATATGCACACCGGGGATCTTGTTGGGGCTTCTAGAGTTGTAGTAGGAATAGATCTGGGT
Organism: Torreya grandis; assembly: GCA_037957365.1. NCBI lineage: Eukaryota > Viridiplantae > Streptophyta > Pinopsida > Cupressales > Taxaceae > Torreya > Torreya grandis. Next base: position 3,959,042 of record JARHVA010000330.1, read on the forward strand.
GTAGGAATCATTATGAGTTTTTTTTAGTGAGTTGTGAAATAAAGCAAGCATAAGAATCATTGTAGATATGTTGTACGTTGTCTCATAATGATCTTGGTGGCTCCAAAGAAAAGAATGATTTGTTATCTTCCTGATTTTAGTACCCTGTAATGAAGCACAGCCCCAGATTGCTAGAGTTTTGATCCCTAGTGGGATTCTCTAGGGTATTTCATGTCATTCATGTTTGTGCGATGTTGTTTAGGTTCATTCTTTTATCAATTGTTCTTTTTTTCTCAAATTTTCATTCTTAAATTGATCCCTTCATTTCCAACACTTTGGCAAGCACTTCAATTCTTTGTTGAACTGTTTCCTAAGCAAAGAACTTAATTATAGTAGTCATTTAAGTGAATTCTGTCATAATTAAATTGAGATGTGTTAATAACTTAGATTAGTATAACCAGCCTAACTACATATCAGATTGGTATCAAATCTTTATACTGGGCCTTGTTTTGTGTGGAATTTGTATTGTGACCAAAAGCTTATGCCCTTGACAAGATCAGCAAGAGCAAGACACAAGCAAGAGGTGTAGGTGAATTGAATCCCTTGCAACAAGAGAGATCCGTGGAGGGATGGAATCAATAATTGAAAGGAAGCTTGGCTCAACGGGATGAAGACAGGATGCCTCAAGAGTAGGAAGACACACAAAAAGAGATTCATGAAATTGAAGGCTAATTTGCAAGCTGGAGAAATGGATGGAGGCTTTCATTGGAAAGTTTGGCATTTCATTTGAGACAGCCAAAACTTACAAGGGGCCAAGAGTGGAGCCACTTAAAGACAAGGAAAGAGAGCAGCCAAAGCAATGCCCCACCACAACCACCCTTCAAAACGGAAGCCAAGGTGGAAATCATGGCATGCGGAGGAGAGGTGGATGTAGAAAAGCCCAAAATTGACTTGCCCAGCTTGATGTACATTTCAGTTTGCACCAAGTGAAGATAAACAAATTTCGTTTGCACACCTTAAGCATTCTAGCCATGCAGTCACTTGGTTGGAAAGATATGCTCATTCTTTGGTTATGAATCAGTTACCATCAGTTACTAAAAGGGAATATTTTGAGAAACTAACCAAAAAAACTGTTTTATGCTATTTTTAATCAAGAACAACACAAGATTAAATGGAAATACTACAGGCAAAGGCAAGGACAAAATGTGCAGGAGTATACTTCTGAATTTCAGATTCAAAAAATCCAATTGAGATTGTGCATGCAAAACTTTGTAAGCTAGTGTAAGTACCTTGGAGAGTTCATAGCCAAATGAGGAGGCAACTCTTGATGGCCAAGCCTAAGAGCATCGATGAAGCATGTGTTGAAGATCACTACCCTGAGATGGATAAGGAGAAGGGACCCTAAGGTCCATCATCTTCCTATTTTAATTAGCAATGTGCAACAAAGCCAAATGATAAAGGTAAATGGAGAGATAAGAGAACCATCACTACTATTGCAGTGCCTAAAGAAGCTAAAGATAGTAACACCTAGTGTTGATGGTCTCGTATCGCTCCACATCCAGCCAAACCAAAAGTTGGTGTTGATCTGTCCCTTACTAGGAAAACACTAGAGCTACTTAGGAATATAGAGTTGGGCATTATCAGCCCATTATAAAGCAACCTTAATAATAATTTTTACAGCCTTCAACTAGGGTAGTTGACTGCTGTTAAAGTGGACATATCTGCCCAATCTTGGGCTAAAATGGATGTATTTCAAAAGGATTGACACTTTTGAGTTTGATGCTAGTATAGCTACATTTGCACTCCTCCCCTATGTTGAAAGAGGAACCCAATACGGTCATTGTTTGGCCATCTGATGTACTATCTCATAAAATTATATAACATAGTTAGTTATAACGTAATACACGATGCATTTTAAAAAAACAATATAGTGCCTTCTATAACTACGACAACCAGTAACCACTACTTGATCATCATTAGCTTGTATTTTCAAAAACCAGTAAAAGCAGTGAATGTTGTATGCTAATGTTAACCACATCTATTTTTAGTTTTTCAAGAAATTATCTCTATGTTTGATTTAACCTTGATATAAATTTCTAATCAGTACCCACAATCTATACAATGTCAAGAATGCTGTTAAAAAATAGTTTGACAATGTACCGGGATGTCCCCTTTTGCTTCAATGCTTGACCAGCTTTCACTCTCCATATCAAATGCCCATACTGAAAAATACAGGAAAAATATAGATTCGGTATTACTCTCAAAACAAAGACAATTAGATTCCAATTGAAGAGAACCAAATAGATTAAATAATGGTTCAGAAAAAGTCATCTACCCACCAGAAACAAGAGAACCAAACAGCTAAAAAAATGGATCATACAAAGCCAGCATATACCCACCTGAAACATGATCAGAGGGTGGAATCATCTGCCCTCCAATCAAAAGCACCATTTTACCCCAGGAAACGTGCATAACAAAGGCATATTATGCACCTAATCTCTGATGTAAATAGCTCATTTTTTTGAGTCTTTGTGGTTTCTAGAAATATACTATCTTGTCAATTGCTGGGATTAGTCTATGATCTTAGTGAGTTAGCTTTAAAAATGCCTTTGTTGTGTCTTGTAAAATCTTATTTTGAGAGTTTGCAATGTTCTCTCCTAATCGTCTTTGTGCTTTAGTTTTTAAAGAGTTCCTCAGTTTAGGCTCGCTACTTGAGAAAAAAAATCACATTCAGCATACCATAACCTTATTTTCTGCTAAGGTATTGTGGACAGGACTTAGTTATGATTTGATTTTTTCAATCAACAGATATATTCATAGTGTTTCGTTTCAATAAAAACTTAAGGAAGTTTATATGGATTAGCAATTAATGGCTTCTGCCAACGTATTTACATCATCATTGACTACATATGTCATAGTAAAAGTAGAAATAAGAACCGAAGTTAATACAGAGCTTTCATTTTATGTTATGAAATACTATAATTATTTAGAAAGAAATAAATTACATTAATGTCCACAGATGACTTAAATATCGTCAATGGGACTAGAGTATACAATAGTTAACAAAATAAAGTTCTAGGAAGAGAGAATCCTATAAGCCAAAAGCAATAAAAAGTACATAGGACAAAATAAAACAACGTGCCACTAACAAATGTGGTGATGGAACCAATACAAATAGCAATGAAGGGCAAATGAGAGCCCCCAAAATAATGTGCCAATGAAGACTAGAAGACCTCATCGAATATCTTTGTTTGTACTCAAAGTGGAGAAGCTGTTTGAGCCATCATCAATGACTATGAAAAGATTTGATAGTGCTCATCTGGGAGTACCCAATGTCGAAAGGGCGAGGCTAGGAGATCCTAGGAGGAAGCAAAGCACCTGCTCTAAAATCTCCCCTAACATCCAAGGCCGATGTACCTACCATAAAAGAAAAGAAAGTTGTAATATGAGTCTACCATTGTGGTCTGGAGGCGGATAATAAGTAGCAGATCCATGTCTTTGAAAAGGGACAAAGCCATGGTGGAGGGAAGGAGCAAAGCCATGATGTTGAGGGAATGCAAGATGGGGGATCTAAGTAATTTGAGTACTAATAGTCTATTGAAAGAAGCATCGTCTAACTGATCTATCAGCTATGATGTGTGATGTATTGTTGTCCAAAGGAAACTTAGTGCTACCAATTGTCTAGATGAGCTAGAAGAAAGAGGTGATCAACATGGGGGCTCTAGAGCCTCTAGGCTTCTCCTGTAGGGATCTGTGTCAGAGGATGATGACTTGCAAAGATAAAGAGCTAGCCACCGCCGGTCTAGGTATCTGAAGAAAGTAGCTAGAGTGTTGCTTGAATCCCTATAGAGGTAGTGATATCTTCCCTGAATCTCATAGTAATGGGGCATCTAAAAATGAAGTGTTCCTTGGTCTCCACCTCCTAGAGGAAGCAAAGATGGCAAATCTAGTCCTGACAGAGAATGTGGTGATCCGTTTCAACCTGTAACTAGTGAGAACACACTCTCATCTAGCCAAGGGGAAACCTTGAGTCGGGCGACCAATAGCGTTGGAGATAGTGAGGGCGACAAATAATACCATCCACTAATTTTCGTAAATGCTCAGTGTAAAAATCAAGTTTGGAATTGAGTGGCTCAAGGGGGAGATCTAGGTGGCCTAGATATATTGTTTGTAGTTTGGCAATTCTAGTGATGACATCTTCTGTGTGAAGAAGCCAAGGGGCATCTAGGGAATACATGAAAGTGGGTAGCCTACCAAAAGAGATGTCAATAGAAAGGAACAACCTAGACTCAAAGTACCAACAATGTCGGCATCTGGTGGAGACCAATGAAGCAATCCTCTCTAAAAATCCAAGTGCTAAGTAGGGATATCTCTCGTGACTAGAAGCTAAGTCCCCCAAGGATTTGAGTCTGTGGTTGTAGAAAGTAAGCTTGAAGATAGTCTCAAGGAGTAGCAATTGGGTGGCAAATTAAACTCGGATAATGCTTTGAGTAATTGTCCACTTACAACGAATCATGCGTTGTAACATGAGAGTCTGGACCCTCTCAATACATGCCTTGTGAACAGCCCCAAAGCCAAGTCCCAAACCTCTAAACCATATAAAATTGTAGGTTGGATGGATGTAGCTAAAAGGCTTAACTTGTAAGGGATGTCTTGGAACTGGATCTAGAAACAATGACGTTCCAAGATAGAAAGAGAAGCATACTTCATACCAAAGGATGGACCAAAAAATTGGAACTCCAATTATATATAGGCTAATGTGATCTCTAGAAGTTCCCCTTTGTAGAAAAATGGAATATGGAGAGAAAGCACTTGGAGATATTGAATGTCATGACCTTAGTTTTACTAAGGTTGACCACAAGCTGTCAAAGTTCGTAGAAATGGGCAAGGGCATAAACCTAGTGTTGTAAGCCCTTAGCAGAGTGTGAGAGGAGAACAAAATCATCAACAAAAAGAAGGATAGCTATAAGCACCTTATGCAAAATACAACCATCATCCTTATGGGTATATTGTTGAGGAAACTCCTTTATCTCATCAATGTAGATGTTGAATAGGGTCGGTGAGAAAGGACATCCTTGCTTGATCCCAATGGTACTATTCATATAGTTAAAAAAAACATGAGAAGTACGAAACTGCCCAATAAATGTCTCATTAAGCCTCCAAGCAGTGGTAATTAGAGAATTTGGGATGCCAATAACTCTTAACTTCTGAACAAGGTATCTCGAAAGTGAGTCGAAGCTTTCTTGAAGTCAGCAAAACAACAAAAGTCTTTGGAAGACATGGGACAAGCTTCTTCAATAATAGCCTAGAGTGTAAAGATAATGTCAATAGTCTGGTAATCCCTTCTGAAGCCAACCTTCCTCCTAGCTCTAATATTATTCCTTTCCAACAACTCTAACAACTATGTGTTTAACATTGTCACATAAATTTTGGCAAATGTATGCCTAATCATAATGATCTTGTAGTTGTCAAGGATAGAGAGATTCCTGGACTTATGAATAGGGTGAATGATGTGTTGGGACCATGATTGAGGGAAACTCGAATACACCACCTAATTAAATAGCATGTCAAGGGGAAAGGAAAGGGAATCCAAACCATATTTGATGAACTCAACTTTGAGACCTTCACAATTCGTTGCTTTTCTAGTAAACTGCTTCAAAATAGCTCTCTTGACAAAATAAGTGGAGAAAAAAGAGGAGAATGGTGGAGGAGTGGGGGCAATGGCAACAAGATGGATTGGGAAATCATAGAGGGAACTAGCATAGGAGACCCATGCTTCAGATGTGATGTCGGAAACTATGGCTTTTCTCAAGAAAAGAAAACACCAAAAAGTCTTAATTTGATTGATGGAGATCAGCAAGGAGTGTAAGGCGTCTAGATGCAAGAAACTCTCATTTCTTACAATGGAGAAGCAAACGGTACTCTCTATAGAGGGTGCATATGAAGGGAGAGTCATGGGTTAGGGAAAACCAAAGTCTTTAATGAAGGGATTTACACTCATCATCATACCACCAGTTCATAGGGTAGGTTTCGTGGCAGGTAAGGATCTAGAGTAATGTACAATATAGAGATAAGAGTCAAGAGCAACGTCCTAGAGGGTTTGACATAAGAGCTCATACATGGAATCGGTGATGGGAAGAGGAAGGTAGTAAAATCCAAACATAAGAAGGGAGAGAAGGACAATGTAGTCAATATTGTAGTCATCATCAAAGTGGATTGTGGTATGTCTAGTGTTGGGGGGTCGTGGTGGAAGGATTGGGGGATGGGGAGGCAGGCAGGGGGAAGGGAGGAAAGATCCAATATGAAGGGTGGCATTAAGACGACATGGTCAACAAGGGGGAACTAAGGAGAAATAAGGAAGCCACAGATGTGGAGGATGAGGGATCTACTAGTGAGAACATAGTCCATATCACTCGCAACACTAACATGGGGAAAACAATTAAATCTACCAGAGTCAGGTAAGTGAGGAAGCCCATTGAGAATGTGGAGGCTCTAAGAGTCACCCAAACTAGAGAAAGTGTCTCCCATATGCAATAACTGTAGAATTCCTATCAGCAAAGGCTCTTTGTAAACCAAACTCCTCTAGATCCAACTCATGAAGACATAACTCATCATGTGCAAGGACATGAATAGGTGTCTAGAGGATCCCCATATAGGTATTACAATTGCCCAAAATAATGATATCACCAATAGTGGAGCACTGAGAGATATCTAGATAGAGCTCAAGGTATGGGTCCCCATGAACGTGAATGGCCAAAGGAGATGTGGAATGGGGGAAGTCACATACAATTATGAAGGCATCCCGGAAAGACGGCAAACCCCTATGAATCTATATCCAAGTGCATCTAGAGTGGACATCATAAGCCATAAGTGAAACTCTAGACCTAAGGCTATCTCGAATGAGGCAAGCCACACCACCTGAACCACTGGCACCATTTGATCTACAAATCTCAAGACAAACCGAAACCCACAACACCTCGTGACTAAAGGGAGGGCCCATTTTGGGCTCTCATGGGTCTCAGTGAGGAATATGAGATCATAGGAAGCAATAACATCCTAGAGGGTACCTGAAAAAGACCATAAAGTGCCATTGCAATTCCAAGAAGCAATTGAGATGCCACCACCACCCACCAAGACCAAGTCATTGTCATGCTAACAGTTTAGGGCATGACCAACTAGGAGGAAAATCATGAATGACAACCCTGCAATCTCTGATAACATGTCATGTCCCCCTTTTGGACATGACACTACTGAAGACCTTTAGCCTTGCCTAGTTTCTTAAGGGCTAAGGGAAGAAGAGAAAAAGAAGGGAAACATTTGATTTTGAAAAGAATAATTGTAAAAGTACTTTATTGTTATAATTTCACTTAAGTTGGAGCCTTTTTAAGGGTCATGAGTATTGATCCACTTAAGTAAATTATAAAAAAATATTCTTTTATAATTTCAAAAAAGATCAACAAAGGAATTTCTCCCCAAATTAGGCACTTCACTTGGGGAGAAGTATAAAAGCAATTGAGTGGTCTTGTTGAAAGGCATCTTGGATCATTATTTGAAATTACAAGTTTTGAGCATGAAAAAACTTAAGCTTCGAACTTGAAGATGAAAACCTTCAATCAAAGAGATTGAGGACAAAAACCCTCATTCTTCCATGGGGCAACTTCATCTAGGAGCTGCCATTGTTCATCAAAATTCAAAAAAGTCAAAAAAGAAGGGTTTCCAAGTGGGGCGAATGGCTTAGAAGGTTGAAAAATTGCTCTAGGAGGGTGGCGACTTACTTGTGGAGGTTGGTGACTTGTTTTGAAGGGTTTTGGCTAATGTTTGAGGGTCATTTCTTGCCCTAATATTATTCTACAATTTTTATATGGTTTTTTCAGCCTTGGGTGATTTGGAAAAAGGACCTATTTGAGGGTTTGAGGTCAAATATTGATTCTAAAAATATTTTTGAATTTTCTATATTATTATAAATATTTTTTGTGGTAAATTCAATTTGTTTGTGAGGGAAAAACATTATAAAAAGGTATTTGATTGCAACTGTATTTTCTATTAATTTTGAAGACTTTTTGAAGGTAAAACACTATAGAAATTGTCATCAAAGGGCTGCCATAAATCATATTTATTTTTTGAACATGGGTGCCTGGGGTTTGAAGGGCTAATTTGGATTTTTGAAGGATTAATCTTGGCTGAAAGTGTTCATAATTGATTTGAAGGGTTTAGCATATTTCTATGCTAATTTTGGAATATATTTTGCAGCTAGGGTTTGGTGTGGTTTCATATAAAAATTAGATTTCAGAGAATATCCCTAGTTTGGGGACATTACATAACAACGCACTTATTTTCTTTCCTAGAAGCTACAACATGAATATGAGCTTTTTGAAGCTCCTCCAACTTGAGTCATGTGAGATTTGCATCTACGTAGATTTTTTGCATGAGGGAAAAAAAAATCTTTTTGCTTTAAGAGCTTGCAAACGCTCTTCCAAAATCCAGAATTGGATAAGGGTGTTGTCCAATAATGTCCAAGCTTTTTAAGGGAGATCTCTTCCAAGTCCAAATATTCGCGTAAGAATGCGTGACCTACTTGTAAGGGATCAGCTGGTTTAGTGACACCACAAACACAAAGGTTGAGTACCTTTGTTTGACATGTCTTTTCTTCTTCAAACTTTGCTTGAACATCAATTTCCACAATTGGGTGTGCTTTCTTCCCCTTAATCACTTATACCCATGAATTTGTTCCTCGACCTATTTTTTGATAGATTGTTGTTGGTTGTTGTTTCTTTTTTAAGGTGCTCATGTTGAATGATTATCCTCGATTCCGTGTTCTGAAAATCTAAAACCACTTCATTAAGTTGTTGAAGGCATGAGAAGTCAACAATAATATCATCTTTCTCCTACAACTATGTCTGGAATAGCAACAAAAGGTTTTGGAGTTCAAAACCTAAAGCCTCAATTCTAGATATCTGAATGCAATTGCTAGGTATTTAAATTTGGGGTAAAAACCTTGTGATGGCGAGGAGTTTTAAACTCCTACATTAGAGAGAGCTCCATTATGTTCATTGTACAAGCCTATTAGTAATTCAAAAGCACATAACTACACTATATATTCATGCCCTAACGTCAACTGAAAATTGTGATTTTGGATCTGGGATGTCACGTTCTGTCTATAAATCCTACGCTTCTTCCTTTCATAGCATAGTCTGCTCACGTGATGCAAATTTGTTCTTTCTATGTAATGTCCCTCTTTTTAGCATAGCTTGCTTATAGACCCTTAGCTTGGTTTTGTTCCCACAAGGATAAGGGAAAGAAAGAAAGGGGAACGATGAAAGGGCCATTCAAAGAGCAAAAAAGTGAAAAGGTACTTTAAGTATTCTAATTTTTAGTTGAGTTGTGAAAAAGTGCTTTTGGTATATGTTTCACTTAAGTGGGGGGGGTTTAAGGGTGATGGGAGCCCAACCCCTCAAAAAGGTAATTCAAAAGGTAAATTTCCTCATGTTTCGAAAAGTCATCTCCCTCCAATTTGGGCGCTACCTTTGGGATGGATATAAGAGGAAATTAAAGGGTCATTTGAGATGTTATGCATGTTTTGAATATTGAATTATTGATCAAGTATGTCAAGCTTGTTCACCGTGACTTGAAGACAAAAACCTTCAAGTGTACTAGGGTTTAGGGATGAAAACCTCCATTTCTTCATTGTGGGCAGCGCTATTAAAGGGTTGTAATTGTGCTTTAGATTTGCATTGTTACATGCAATTGATCTTACAAAAGTGTTTTGAAACACCACCTTCATTCAAGGATTGAGATAACTCATTAGAGAGCTGGAAAAATACAATATGCAGGTCAAAAAAAAGGGGCAAATATCCTAGGATAGCAAGGAAGCTCCCTAAGCATTGGCAACTTACCTTGAGGGCTGGGTGAGTGCCTTAGGGCATGTTTGGGCTTGTTTTGATGGTAGAAAACAGGGGAAATTTTGATAATATCATTTCTAATATTATTATTATATTTTTTTATTAATTTTGCATGTTGAATTTGGATTATTTAAAGGTTGGTTACAAGGAAAATAATTCAGAATTATTTATAAAATTTTTCCTAGTAGAGTATTCACCTAGGAGGGTTTTTAGGGTGCTTTTGGGTTCTAAACTTAGAGGGAATAAACATATATTTTTCTATTTATATTCTGAAAATTATTATAATAATTTCCCAATATTGACGACTTGCTTTGGGAGACTTGGTGGGCTTGTTGAAGGGCAAGTTAAAGGATTTAATATTTACATTATTTATTTTTTCAAGTGTGATGACTTCATTGGAAGGGCTAGTTTGACATTTGCAAGCTTATTGTGTTCATTGGAAGCACTAATAATTTGCATAATTTTTGCATAAATATTTGGGAGTTTGTGCAAGACTTTCAAGGCAGATTTGAAAGAGAAAAAGCAGCTGTACCGGCATAATAAAATTAGAATTATTGCAAGGGTAAATTTCAGCATCATCGCCATTTCACCTTACCACCAAAGAGGTATTTTATTTCAATTTTATATTTAGCATTTTTGGAGTCATATTGGAGTGTTTATTGCTTGGAATTTGGTCATCCCTTTCTGTTAGGGTTTGCTAGTTTTTGGGCTCAAATTTCAGATTGTTTCAGTTTTACATAAGGGTTTGTTGGAAATCCCCTATTTTGCTTATTTGTCCCATTTGGGGACATTACAATTTGTCTGCAGAGCTTTTTTTTTTTTGAGTCTTCCAATAGTTATAAACGGTGACAATTGCATCAACTATCTTACCTAGTCTCAAAGTTCAAGGATCTCCACCAATTTCCCATCAAGATATCATTGTGTGCAGCTTCAAGCATGACTAGAAATGGAGATTGTACATCATGATTTTTTTAATGAAGACACTATTTTTGTAAACTGATTTTTTGGATAAAAAGTTGAGTTTATAATTATATATATATATATTGTATGTGTGTGTGTGTGAAAATAAAACAGCAGCCCTTGAGAAAAAAAAAAGAAGTGACTGCCAAAGTTTCTGAAGACTTAACAAAGCGCTGAGAAGGGTAGAGAAACTAAGAGCTTATGAGAAAACATGCAATTTACAGCATCATGCTTCACTACCAAGGCTTCTAGTAAAAAAATTAATCATAGCCCTATCTTATTCCTATTGGACCAACTATTAAACAACAAATACAATATATATCAAGAGATGACTTGAACATATTGGAGATACAACAATAATATCATCCAAAGTATCTAATATTGACTTTTTGTTGGTTAAGAAGACAAAAAGAAGTTAGTTACTCCAATCAAGGGAAGCCTAAAAAAAAAAATTCTCTACTAGGGTTTTGGTTATGCACATCGCCACTATCATTTCTTATTGGCTTCTGAATCACATCACTGTCCTTGTCAGCACTTGCGGGATAATAGCATTTATTGGCATTTAGGAGCTTCTCCCTAGGGCAACCTTAGGTTATATAATGACATCCCTTCCTTCTCATCATGTTGTTGAAACCATGACAAACGAAGGAGCTCAAAGCCATGGCATCGCCTCTCAAGCAATCGAGGAAATTTGTCCCCAAAAAATACCACGAGGTAATGTCGCTCAACCTAATGTTGTTTAGCCTATGCCTGAGTTTAATTATACCTTTCAATGGTTGGAACAATTTGTTTAATAGGCTACTTTGTGGGTCATGTCCCCTCTGAAAGCATGCTTAAGACTTAGGTTCAATGCGCCTGGACCACTCATGGCATTAGGTTCAATAGCATCCAAAACATAACAAAGGGAATTTTCTTGCTATGTTTTGCAGACCCTACCCATGCGGGTGTGATATTAAATAAGTCTACGTGGTACATGTTGTCAACTGGATTTGCACCCTGAATCGAAGACATGCTGAAATGACCAATCCTCTCTCCAAGTGAAACAATGGGATCTTCTCACGACAGTGGGCAATGGTGAAAAGAACCTCCAGAGAAGGCTAGTTCCTGTAAGATGTATCAATGGATCTCTACTCTATGCTGCGAATCTACCATGGAAAAGGGAGAAAAAAACTTGAAAGGGAAATCCTACCTAATGACAGTTATACACCAGAATGTTGATCCACTCTACTCAAAACCTTGAACACTGAATCAAACAAGGAAAAAAGAAGACATTTGATTTCAATTGATCACTATGCATAAATATTTCATCAGAAGGTTCGAAGCAATGACCAAAACGTGAGGGAAAACGATGGAGAGAGGTCTGATACAAGACACTTTGCAACCATCGAACATCCACTTACAGCTTCAGCAAAAGACATATAGAACACTGAACATAACTTGCATAACATAATGAGCTAGCAACTAGGTACGAATTAGAATTTGGGAAGGGAGAGAAATCTACCACATATGCAAATTGTTGAATGAATGTACACTATGTCAACACTTAAAATATGAAAGTACAATTCTTTAATTTATTGAAGAGATTACACAACTCACCAATGACAAAGTCTGGTCTTACCAAGAGAGGGATACATTTTACAACGCTGAAAAGCCATTGATATAGAAAATTACAAAAAGCCAAGAGATTGACGTTGGAAAATAGAGAGGAAATAAACTCAAACCAACTCAGCCTTTACAAAAGTCTATTTTGTCTTGCATAAAAATTCCTTGCGTTGAAAAATGGACGGTGGGCTCAAACGTTTGACTTTGCTTATGGATGATCGGCTGAGCCATGTCTAAAATTAGAGACTAGCTCTTTGGCATTTGAAAGTGGACCACTGGGCTTGTTAAAACACCCACCTCTCTTTGCATGGAAATCCACGTTAAGATTCAACAAATGAGCTCTACTCGGACTACTGGAATGTTTGGAGAAGCGTGATTTTGACTAGTCAAACTGTGGGTTAATTGAAACTTCGAAATCTGCCAAAAATAACCCTTGTTCACATGTATTTTCTCTTATTTTGGTCTGTCTGTTCGTGTCTATTTTTGGATTATTTTTTCTATATTTCCTCGGATTTCTTGGCTATTCCCTTAGCCTAGTTCTTCCAGATATTCTTTTTTATCTGTGGATTTCCTGGCTATTCCCTTAGCCTAATTCTTTAGGATATTCTTTTTTATCTACGAATTTTCTTTGGTCTCGGATTTTCTTCGGATACTCTGCTTTGCCTATATTTATTATCTTTGGGTTTTTTGGCTATCTCCTTGGTCTTATATTCTTTCGGATTTCTTTCTTGCCAATTTTTTTGATTTTATTCTCTTTGGCTCTTATGTCTTGGCCCTTGGATTTACCTTTGGTTTTCTTGCGGACTTTTATTATCTCCTTGGCTTTATTATTTTCTGCCCCTTTTCGTTGATTTGTTTGCATTTTTCTCGAAGAAATCCTTTGAACAAAAAGTCCGAAGGAATTCCCTCAGACTTTTTGTCCGAAGGATATCTTTCCTTCAGAATTTTTCTTTTCCTTCTTTATTCCCTCAGGTTTTTTCGCTTTGACTTCCTGAGGGCTTTGTTTGGTCCATTTCCTTTGGAATTCCATTGAACCTTGGTTTATTCTTTCCTTTGGACTTTTATCTTGCGGAAAAAATGTCAGTCTCCTCTGTGTTTGACAATTATTCTGAAGGAATCCTTCGAACTCTTCACTAGCACCTACTTCGGATTCTTCATTGCTTGTTACTTATGAAAAGAGATAAGTCATTCACCTTGGAAAACCCGAAATGCACTATCTTGAGTAATTCGGGTTTCTAAATCCAAATTACTTATGATAAAACTTTCATAAGCAAAGCACTTCTCAAAACCCAATTTGCACTGTCAAGAGTAATTCGGGTTTTCCAACCCGGATTCCTTCTGTTGAGGGGTTTCAATTGTTGATTACTCATAAAGTGAAATAAGTTGCGTCTCTTGTAAAACCCAAAGACTTCTCTTTCCAAAAATCTCGAAGTCTTCTGCTGTGTAAAACCCAAAGTCTTACTTGAATGCCCACCCTCTCACATTTAGGCAAAATTTTGGTATGTAGGCCAAAAATGGCCAACATTTATGGCGACTCGTAGGGAAGCATGCCTGTTATGCTTGAGAAATCAAACCATATAGATGCTATTTGAACTCCCAAAACAATGATAAACCTGATTTCTAATTGAAAATCCCCTGATGATCGCTGAAGTAACCTTTCTCCTTCAAAATAAGAAGGGAAACACACGAAAGCAAGAAAACTAAGAAACAAATGTGCAAACAAGCACTTATTGGAACATAACTGAACGAAACTAATGTGCTGGAACAACACTTGGAGGAAAACAAACTAACAAAGAACCTAACCAACCATGACAAAGCACAATCCACCTAGATCAAAAGGGAAATTCTTAAACTCAATCACTCCAAGAGATGGTACTAGTTGCAAGGCAGGATGTTTATCAATCATAACCTTTGATAAGGCATTTTTATTGTCCACCATCTGTATTAGCATCTTCTCAAATGAGTCATCAATAGCAAACTAGTCACCAACAAAGACAAACTCATCAAGTACTTCTTGATATTTTTCTCATTGCTTGTCATCTACCACCTTGTCAAGTGATATCTCATCTATGCATTGCTCTTGAGTGGCCACACCCTTTTTATCAACTGCTACAAGTTCATCCAGCTCTTCAAGGAGCTTTGAATAGGCAACCCAATCTATATTATGATCTTGCATAGATAATTCTTGATCAGATTTCTCATAAACATGCTCTTCAATAGCCAACATATCCATACAAAGCTCTTCAATCTCTTGTAGAGATTCAAGGTATAGTTGTCAATCATCTTTTTGTTCCTCATTTTGATCTATTTGAACTGAATCAGCTTGAAAGCTATCTGGATCCTTCTCAATAGAAGATCCCTGTAACGCATTTATGACTTCAATCTGCACCAACTCCTCTTAGAGTTCCTCTACATCAAGATCAGCCTTCTCATTCTTAAATATAATTGGATGCTCAACTACAAGCTTAAGTGAAGTATCAATAGGAAATTCTTCCTTAAACACATCTGAAGCATCCTCCACACACTATGCAAGAACTTGACCTGTAGCTGCAACCTCTTTCTCAATCCTCCAAAGAACATTTTCCTCCTGAAGAAGGGAGATGGTGGGAGGGTAATGAAATTCATTTGTTTGAGTGGGAAAATGAAGCATGGGAGGTTGATCATGATCAAGTTTTGAAATCTTGAGGACAATGGAATTATATAGGGAGTTTTGGAGAAGAGGAAAAGGGAAACTCTTCAAGACCTCTGTATTCTATTCCTTCCACTTGGCCATCACCTCTTCAAAGTTTGAAATCTCCTTTTCCTCATGGACAACTTGTGTTTGAGAGATGAGTGGTGAAGAAATGGGACTATAAGAAGGCTTCGTCTCATGAATAATCACTTGAATAGGTGTTGACCATTTTGGTCTTGCAGGCCAAAATCGGTCACCTTTTCTCCCTGCTGTTTTGAGCCAGTTCAATTCGGATTACACAAGTCTTCCAGCGGAAGATGAACCAATTCAAAGAATGAAAGGGCTTCTACAAAAGCTTCTTCGGACCATTGAACCATTTAGTTCAATTGGTTCAATGAGTTGGTTTAGTTCATTTTGTTCAAGTGCTCGTTTCAAAGGCTTGGTTCGAACAACTTGCTTCAACGGCTTGTTTCAATGGCTCGGTTCAACGTCTGGTTCAAAGGGACCATTCCAATGCCCTTGCGGAGGGCAATTTTCGGACCTAAGTGTCCTTGCAGAGGGTAGGAAACACTTGCAAAGTGAATAAGGCAAGTTGGAATTTCCTTCGGGGAAGTGAACAAGAGAATTTCTTCGGACAAAATGTCTGAAGGAATTCCTTCGGACATTTTGTTCGAAGAAATTCTTCGGAAGAAAATCCCGCGAAATGAAAAAAGACAAGGCAAAGGCATAAATTGATTTCTTTCAGACTTTTGTTCAAAGGAATTCCTTCGGACAAAAAGTCAGAAGAAATTCGGAGAAAAGGCCGCGGGAGGAAAACCCGAAGAAATTCCGAAGGTCAAGCAAAGTGATCAAAACAATTCTTGCGGACTTATTATCTGCGGGAAAAGTGGCCGAGTGAAAAGACCCGGGGAAATAAGCGAAAAGCAAAGAAAGAAATCCTTCAGACAAAATGTCCGAAGGAATTCCTTCGGGCATTTTGTCCGAAGGATTTCAAGACCAAGGAGCCGAAGGACCTCGAAGGGCAGGGGCCCTTGCGAGGGACTCTCGGCTAAAATGAAGGACACTTCTCCAAAGCCGAAGGGTCACCTTCCCTTCGGAAGGGTCCAAAGCGAAAGCTTGAAGGAAAGGAAACAGAAAAGGCCGAGCAAAGGAAAAGGCCGAAGAAATTCAAAGGGGTGACGGGCCTGAAGACGTCAAAATCGAGCATGGCGAACTCGCCGTTGGAAGTTCAAACACAGTGAAGGGTGCACAAACGTCAAATTTAAGGCGGTGAAATAGCCGTTGATTTTGAAAAGCTTAAGGACAGGCCGCGAGTGAACTCGGGGACCCGCCAAGAAGATAGCCCCCGAGGGCCAAAAGCCAGCGAAAGACAAAACCAGGAAAAGACGACGCTGGAAAAAGACAAAAGTTAAGAATGAACCCAATGACCTGCTGATGAAAGAGCCCAAAGAGCCAAAGAAGTTGAAGAAGATAGCCCCCGAGGGTCGAAGGAGCCAGAAGAGACAAAGCAAGGAAAAGACAAAAGAGCCAAGTGCAGAAACAGACAAAACAGTCCAAGTGGCGAAGGAAGGCGTCAACTCAAGGAGTTACTCCAGCGGTTGGAACATTGCTTGCCAAGTGGTCATCAAGGGGCGCAAATAGTGAATGGCACAACCCATTTTTCTCTATTTTGCATTTATGAGCAGACAAACCGCGTGAATGCCTTCAAAGAGTGGTCTTGTTTGTGGACAAATGGCGCGGCCTATGTTTTTAAATGCCTAAAGTCAAAGCAGGAGCCGACACAACATTATCTATCAAGCGGCTTCCTCTTCCCAAGGCAGGGAACGTACATGGGCCACTTGTAAAAGGGCGCCAAAAGTCTTTTCCAAAAGGGGCAATTTTTGTCCTCTCTTCTCTATATATATTGTAACTTCTCATTTTGAGGAGAGATCTCTTACCCCATAAGACAAAGCTCTGCCCAAAAATTTTTGGGTTTGTAAGGCAGAACTCTGTCGGATTTTAATTTGAATCAAAACTTAGCAATTTTTACCTCCATTTGAACTTGCACTCACGCATATGTCTATGTTTTTATTTTGTGTTAATTCATTTTCTTTTATGCTTTCAAAGAACGATTCCAGCATGTCTAGTGCATTGTGAAGTTTCTTCTTCTGCAGGTCTGCCAGAAGTGTCTACAGCAGGAATATAGGCGCATGTGAACAGGCTGCCATAGTGTGTCTCAGAACACCTCTGATAGTTCTTCCTCCCTGTATCTCCAGAGGACCCCTAGCTCACTGATGCAGAAGAGTTTCCCATATCAAATGAAGTGTATCCCAGCTTCTTCTTGGTGAAAAGCGTATGTTTGAGCTAAGTAGACCAAATTTTTTGGTGTATCTCCTTTTAGTTTAGGTCTAGGTTCTATTTTCAGCATCTTTCTCCCTTTTCAACCCCCCCCATTGTTAGCAGTAGGAAATCCAGGACCTAAAAGATACATCAAAGGGAGCTAGCCCTTATCTAGAGACTCTCCCCCCAATTTTGCCAAGCCCACAGGCAAGAGGGGAGTTTCCATTGTGACGTGTGGAAGGCAAGACCTCAGCCTCCTACCAAGGGTGCAATCCACTACGTCAACATTTTTTGGCATGCCTGATGGGATCACGTTCGGACACTCAGAAAAGTTCCAGGATTGGTGCTGGTCCTGTTACAACAAAACGAACCATTAATAAAGCATTTGATGTTTAATTAGGCGATTGTGGGACAAGTTTTGTCGAAAGAGTTGAAGAATTTTTGGTGTGTCCTTCAACCAACCAGCCTTTGGAGTTATTTTTTTCATCAACACCAATGGCGACTCCGAGTTAAATCAACTGGTTAAGCAGTCCTGGTGCCATCAAGAAATAGTATTTTGGTATGTATAATTCCAATGTTTAGAACCATGGACCTTGTTTTCCTTCATATAGTTTTGATCAAACTTAGTTTGTTCATAAACTCACCTCAAGCAACAAGGATGCGTACGGTTATGAGTTTTGCTCTTTACAGGTTGGTGAAACATTTCGGGCTTTGCCTTTTCCTCCTCAGTTTAAGAAAGTCTTTGGCCAGCCTAGCTATGATCCTTACCAGCCTTGTGTTGATCCTTATCAGGTCCAATATGACCAGTCTCAGCCCTGTCATGAGCTATATTAGTCTTATGCCCAGTCTTCTCAATGTGTCACTTCTTCTACTCAACCGAATCTCTTTGCCAATCAACCCATTTCCACCTTCAAACAAGTACTGCAAGGATACGAAAAGTATGTAGTAGAGCTTGACACCAGAAGGGGATGTTGGCTAAGAAATCCCTGATCATGTCGTCCATCAAGTGAGAAATGCACTAGGTCTGGTTAAGAGCGAATGGACTCCCATTGAAAGAGCCAATTGACAAAGTCTTACAATTGAGATTTTGGATGTGAGTGGTTTGATTGCATCTTTGAAAGGGAGGCTGAATATCCATGAGAGGCAGCCTTACCAAGTCTATCAACCTGCATACCCGCTGCCCCAAGTATCATATCAGTCATACACAGCCCCTGCTTATGAGCCAAGTCAAGCCTATCAAAGTCCTTTACCCAATCATGTTGAGGAGAGTTTTGAAATAGTAAATCTTGTGTTTAAGGCTAATCTTGATAAACAGATTGAATTGGCAAATCTTCAAATGCAGCAGTCTATTTTGGCAGCAAGGGAAGTGGAATCCAAACCCTCACTACCCTCTCACATTGTAGCCCCATCACCCCAAAAGGAGATGCCTAGTCATAATATCATGAGCTGGAATAAAGTGGTTGAGTCATGGAATAGCAAGGAGAAAGACATTGTCCAAGAGTGTGAGGTACAAAATGAGGTTAGTCCTTTTCAAGTCCCTCCCACCCTTCCTCAGGAAGCTTCTTGTATTTCATGGCAGCCTTCGTGCACTCCCCATCTCTATGATGATTCCTATGAGCTCCAAGAAAGACTCTTTCAAGAAAATTTAGCTAAGCAAATTTAGGAATTGGAAGAAAAGGTGAGATTGCTTAGTGAAGGAGAGATGGAGTTTTCAGACCTTAGAGAGGAGCCTATGCCAAAAGACACCCCTTCTACCGATCCTCAGGTCTTGTTGACGCAATGGATTGCACTCGGGGGCAAGACGCCTAGCTCCCGCCCTTCCACATGCAACAATGGAAACTCCCCTCTCGCCTGTGGGACCGGCGAAGCTTGAGGGGAGAGTCTCTAGATAAGGGCTAGCTCCCTCTGATGTATCTTTTAGGCCCTGGTTTCTCCTACTGCTAACAAATAAAATAGAAAAAAGGGGGGGGATGAAAAGGGAGAGAGATACTGAAACAGAACCTAAACCTAAAAATAAAAAGGTGATACACCAAAAAAGTTTGATCCACTCAGGCCTGAACATACACTTTTCACCAAGAGGAAGCGCCCATACACTTCATCTGACATGGGAAAACTCTTTTGTGTCAGTGAGTCAAGGGTTTGTGGAGATACAGGGAGGAACTACCAAAGATGCTCTGCGACACACTTAGGCAGCCTATTCACATGCACCTATATTCCTACTATAGACACTTCTGGCAGACTTGCAAAAAAAGAGACTTCACAATGCACTAGACATGCTGTAATCGATCTGTGAAAAGCATGGAAGACAATGACTTAACACAAAAGAAGAGCACAGACATACTTTAAAGTGCAAGTCCAGATGGAGGTAAAAATGCTAAGTCTTGATTCAAGGTAAGATCTAGCAGGGCTTTGCCTTACAAGCCCGAGAGATTTTTTGGGCAGAGTTTTGCCTTAAGGCTAAGAGAATGGATCCCTCTCAAAAATGAGAAGTTTACAATATATAGAAAGAGGAGAAAGGAACTTGGTGCTTCTTTTGAAAAGACTTTGGCGCTCTTGACAAGCTGGCCCATGTGCGCCGAGAGCATCGGGAAGAGGAAGTCACTGTTGTTGATGTCATTCTTCTAGAAAAGGCCTGCTGGAACCATGCTATGTGATCGCCGATCTTGAATTTGGCATTCGAAAGCACAAGCTGCGCCTCTTTTCCTACAAACAGACTGCAATTTGTCCCCTCATAAATGCCAAATGGAGAAAGCAGGCCGCGCCGCTCACTATTTGCGTCGTTTGATGACCATCTGGCAATAACTCGTCTCCCCTTTGCCACTTGGACTGCTTTGTCTTTTCCTACGCTTTGTCTCATCTTGGTTCCTTCAGCCCTCAAGGCTATCTTCTGGTGGGTTGCTGCGTTCCTTGGGCTCTTTTCTGCTTGCCTTGGCCACTTTCTGCTGATTTTCAAATAAGTGACATGTGGCGTGTTCCGCTGTGAAATGGGCAGGACACGTGGCAGCATCCACTTGACTCATGGAAGCTTTAGGCACCCTTTGAAGGTCCTGTGGAAGAGGACATGTGTCGGCTTCCGCTCTCTTTATCAATTCGTCTGGGGCCCACCACAGTTCTCGCGAGACAAAAGAGAGAGACTGCAGAGGCTGACACTTGTCGGCTTCCGCCGAGCTTTGCAAGGGACACATGGCACATTCCACTACTACTAGAAAAGCATGTCAAAGCCTTCCGCGGTTGCCACTTGGCACCTTCCGCGCTCTGGATTTCCTGGTGTAAAATTTAACGTTCGCAGGCCCATCATAGTTTGAAAATCAACGGCTAGTTCGTCGTGGTTGACTTTGACGTCTTCGGGCCCGTCACCCCTCAAACTTCTTCGGCTTTCTTGCTTTGGCCTTTTCTGCAGACTTTTTCCTTCGAATTTCTTCCTCGCGGGCTTTTTCCGCGGACAACTTTCCCACAGACAAAAAGTCCGCGAGAATTGTCTCGGCCGCTTGTTATTTCTTCGGAGTTTTCCTTGGGTCCTTTTTGAGCTCACGGCTTCCCAAATTTCTTTGGACTTTTTTGTCCAAATGAATTCCTTCAGACAAAAAGTCTAAAAGAATTCATTCAATGCCTTAGTCTTTTTGCGTGTTTTGAATCCTTCGGCTGCCTTCAAATTGCCCTTCGAGTTTATTGAAAACGACCCTTCCGAAGGGTGCCTTTGCCGACCAAGTGCCCTCTGCAAGGGCACTTGTCCTTTGGGAGGCTCTCTTGACTTTTCGCATTGAACCGCTCCTTTGAACCAATTGATTGAACCGGTTCAATGGTTCAGGCGGTCGTTGAACCAAGGCATTGAACCGAGCGATGAACCCTTTGATTGAACCAAAATCCGTTGAACCGTTTGAACTGAACCGAAGCATTGAACCAATTGAATTGAACCAAGCCTTTGAACTTTGCCGATGAACTAAAGCGTTGAACCGAAGCATTGAACCGGTTCAATGGTTCAACGATTCAAAGATGCTAACTCTTGGAAAGATTATGTCGTTGAACCACTCTTCCAACCTTAATAAATTCTGGTACTGAATATTTTTTTGGACTGTTTTTGTGTATTTTGATTTTTTTGGTGTTTTGTATGAATAAGAGAAGAATGTGATTTTTGCAAGGAAAATTCGTATAAATTCAAATAAATAAATATTGAAGCAGTAAACCCTTTTTCTGGCTAAACTATATTCTTATTACTCTTCCCAGGTGATTACAATATAATATCTCTGAAATCACAATAAGAGTTGCATGAAAATCAGGTTACTGGATATTTAGTCCTTGCTAATACAAACATATCGCCCAGGAACAACACAGCAGGTAATGAAATATAATTGCAATTGCTTTTACAAATTACAATGTTCCCAAATAAATCTGATAATTCTCATTAAATAATAAATAGAATATGCCAACCTCATAACTATGATCTTGGTGCCAAATGAGACTGGAAATAGCGTTGCAACCAACCAGAAATACTCCAGCAGGGGGGGTCGCAGCTATGTAATACTGCTCCCACGTCCTCAATGAAGCCTCACGACCCTTCTAGTAATCGCCCACCACGTCCTTTGGAGGCTGAGCAATGTGAAACGCCCAGCTGGGAATGTCACCTTGCGTTCCTCTCTTTCTAAACCCGATGCCTTTCTATGCTATTGCTGACCCTTCACGGCAGGTCGCAATTCCTCTTAGAGACTTACGCTGCCTTCTTTTTACCACACGCACCCCCTAACTCCTGCAATATCAAAATCGACCCAGCTTTGAGGATGATAATAAGTCTGCGAATGCTCTATTTGGACAATGTAAATGGCAGATTAAAATCCCACGAAAATCACTGAATTCTTATCCTTCCCAATAATCACTTCATACACTGAAATTCCATATTTTTTCAAATTTGTCTTCAAGGGAGACTTCACAGAGATTTCGCTAGGGTGGAATCGTTTCACCCTCGAAACCGGTAAATCTCTAAGCGAGAACTCCAAGTTCCCTAAAACCCTAATCTAATACGGCTAGTACGGCTGCAATAAAAACACTTTTCTCCCTCCGTCCAAAGATCCCGAATGATACTAGATGAATAGGCGCTCCACTGGGTATCGACAGACTAGTCAAAAAGCAAGCGATTTGCTCCAAAGGAAAAATTACGCCCTTTTTTGAAATTGTATGGCCTGGTACAGAATCATACAAATTTCGTACAGCAGCAATAAATACTGTACGGCCTGATTTTTGATTGCCAGATATTGATAAAATAAGCGCCAATATTGATAATCTTCTCCTGGATAATTTCCGGACCAAAACCCTGAATGTATAAATCCCTGTGAATCTCTGTGATAACCTCTGTGTGAAGTTATCTCTCTGCCTGGCAATAGATCAGCTGATATTTCACAACCTCTGAATTGCACACACTGAAGATTGCATGTTCTTCAATGCAAATCAAACACTGAAAACCCTTGGCTCCGTCTTCTCCAAAAATACTTAGCAAAATTTTTTGTCTTCAACATGAATGGTATGCCTCCCAATGAGAAACCCTTATATTTTTGAAAAGTGCGCTTTCCCTAATTAGGGTTTCATAATTAAAAATTAGGGTTTTATTCTCTTTTAATTTTTCCATAGTCTTAAGACAATTTTAATTATAAAATATAATTAAAATGACCCCCTTCATAATGAGCGCCCCCTTGGGTCAAAACGCTTAAGTCATTAAATTACGCCAAATAATTAATATTTAATTAAATCAATTAAATATTAATATTTCTCTCAAAAGGTATTCGATTCTCGAACCGTCTGAAGCTGGTGAACAAGGGAGTGATTCCGCACATGACCAGACCATAGCAGGGGTGCTCCGCTGAATGTCAAATACCCATAAAAAATAGGAATTCAGGCAAACGATGTCCAAAAGAGCCCAGACGAAAGCCAACTGAAAAAATTCTGATAG
Organism: Torreya grandis; assembly: GCA_037957365.1. NCBI lineage: Eukaryota > Viridiplantae > Streptophyta > Pinopsida > Cupressales > Taxaceae > Torreya > Torreya grandis. The sequence goes on from JARHVA010000330.1 coordinate 3,982,410, forward strand.
TCGAAGCCAAGCCAAGCTCCATCAAGACCCTCTATCCATCCTATCAGCCTACGAGGGTCGCATAATAGGCTAATCATCAGCGCTGAGAGATGTCAACTGGAAAGGGGACATGACAGTAGAAAACCTGCAGATTTCATAGAAATTGTGAGACTCGTGCAAAAATCAAAAGTACTGGCTCAAAACAACATAAAAAAGAAGGGGACCGATTTTTGGCCTGTTGGGCAAAAAATGGTCAACAGGTCTCTCAACATGATGTCAAGATTCCAAGTTGGAAGAAGGAATATCATGAACTAGCTCAGGAACTTGAAGAGGATAAAGTTACTTCCTGTTCACAAAGGGAAAATTCCAATCCCAAGGTCATGAGTTGGAAGCAAACAATGGAATCATGGGGCAGGAAGGAGGAGGAGAAAGGTTTTGCTCAAAACCTTGAAGAAGATGAAGCTTCTCCTACTCATTGTGATGATGATTGTGACCTCCAAGAAAGGCTCTTCCAAGAAGATATAGAGAGGCGGAATTGCAGAGTTGGAGTCTAGAGCGAGATTCCTCAACCAACGTGTGATGGATGTTTCAGACCAAACAACAAATTCCATGTCTGAACACACCCCATCTACACACCTCCAAGACAAATATCAGGCCACATCTGATATAGATGAAGTGTTGGCCAAATCGAAGGAGGAGAATCATTCGATTCTAGCTCAGGGTCTGCCTCCTCTTCCACATGGGTTTAATCTTTAGCCTTCCACTTCATCCCTTCTCAGAGAGGAACCTATTTTGCAAGAGGCAAGTGAAGAAGAGAAGATCCAATTTGCAGTTGTCCAGGAGGCTATCATAAGCAATAATGAAGATGAAATCATCATGGAGGCTCCTTCGAAAGACATCATCAGCAATGGAGAAGACGTAGGTCATGCATACATGCAGATGTTCCAGCAATACGAAGAGGAATGTAAGCATGGTGAGCTCTCTCCTCCCTTGTTTGATGAACTTCCTTGTTGCTTTGATGTGGAGGATGACCATACCATGGAGCCTGAGTTGAAGGAGGATCAGATGAATGTCTTTGAACAACTGGAGACTCTAATTTTTGAGCAAGAGAATGAGAGGCCGTTTCATCTTGAGAACAACTTTGAAGAAGAGAGCCTTGAGCAAGAAGGTGATGTTTTGTGGGATGAGCAATTAGTTTGTGATTTCATTTCAGACATCAAAACAGTCACCCTTCTTCAAGAAGGCCATGAGGGAGTAGAGGATGAGTTTGACAGGGTCTTCAATGAAGCAGAAGGGAACGGGTCAAACCATGACTGCAAAGGGACTGTGCATATCAAAGGGCTTATGGTGATGAGCCAATAGCTATCGATTTCTTGATGAAATGCACCAGCATGAAGGACTAGCATTCGACAAGCTTCCAAGAACAAGAAGAGTACATATATGTTGGAAGCATGTTTGATTCTGATCCACTCAGATGCAAACCAATTAAGGTGGCAGGCAAGAGGAGCAGGTCACCAAATCTCCATTTCATTCAGCCACTTGTCTGGCACCATAAGTTTTCTTGTCATGAAGGAGCCTTACGAAGTTTTCTCTTTGATCCAAGAGGAAGGCAAATATACCTAGTTAGCTGTACATAGTAGTTTGCTTTTAGTTTTCTTTCTTGTTTTCCCTAAGTGCAGTTTGCACAAGTAGTGTTTTTAGCCTTGTGTATGTTTTCCTTTGTGTTTGGGGTAAAAGGCTTCATGATTGATTCTTGGATCTATCGGCGTTGTTGCTGACTTTTTCAAGCTGCGTTTTGATTCTGTGCCCAATGGATTTTAAGGCAACTGGTTTCTAAGCATAGCAGACATGCTTCCCCTGGGAGTCGCCAATTTGTTGACCATTTTGGTCCTGCAGGCCAAAATCGGTCCCCTTTTCTCCCTGCTGTTCTGAGCCAGTTCAATTCGGATTACACAAGTCTTCCAGCGGAAGATGAACCAGTTCAAAAAATGAAAGGGCTTCTACAAAAGCTTCTTCGGACCATTGAACCATTCAGTTTAATTGGTTCAATGAGTTGGTTTAGTTCAATTGGTTCAGTTCATTTGGTTCAAGTGCTCGTGTCAAAGGCTTGGTTCGAACAACTTGCTTCAACGGCTTGTTTCAATGGCTCGGTTCAACGTTTGGTTCAAAGGGACCATTCCAATGCCCTTGCGGAGGGCAGTTTCTGGACCCAAGTGTCCTTGCGGAGGGCAAGAAACACTTGCAAAGTGAACAAGGCAAGTTGGAATTTCCTTCGGGGAAGTGAACAAGAGAATTTCTTCGGAAGAAAAAAGACAAGGCAAAGGCATAAATTGATTTCTTTCGGACTTTTGTCCGAAGGAATTCCTTCGGACAAAAAGTCCGAAGAAAACGCTGTGGGAGGATAACCCGAAGAAATTCTGAAGATCAAGCAAAGTGATCAAAACAATTCTTGCGGACTTATTATCCGCAAGAAAAGTGGCCAAGTGAAAAGACCCAGGGAAATAAGCGAAAAGCAAAGGAAGAAATCCTTCAGACAAAATGTCCGAAGGAATTCCTTCGGGCATTTTGTCCGAAGGATTTCAAGACCAAGGAGCCGAAGGACCCTGAAGGGCAGGTGACCTTGCGGGGGACTCTCGGCCAAAATGGACACTTCTCCAAAGCCGAAGGGTCACCTTCCCTTCGGGAGGGTCCAAAGCAAAAGCTTGAAGGAAAGGAAATAGAAAAGGCCGAGCAAAGGAAAAGGCCAAAGAAATTCAAAGGGGTGACGAGCCCGAAGACGTCAAAATCGAGCACGACAAACTCACCGTTGGAAGTTCAAACGCAGTGACGGGTGCACAGATGTCAAATTTAAGGCGGTGAAATAGCCGTTGATTTTGAAAAGCTAAAGGACAGGCCGCGAGTGAACTCGATGACCCGCTAAGAAGATAGCCCCCGAGAGCCAAAAGACAGCAAAAGACAAAACTAGGAAAAGACGACGTTGGGAAAAGACAAAAGTTAAGAATGAACCCAGCGACTTGCTGATGAAAGAGCCTAAAGAGCCAAAGAAGTAGAAGAAGATAGCCCTCGAGGGCCAAAGGAGCTAGAAGATACAAAGCAAGAAAAAGACAAAAGAGCCAAGTGCAAAAATGGACAAAACAGTCCAAGTGGTGAAGGAAGGCATCGATTCAAGGAGTTACTCTAGCGGTTGGAACAGTGCTTGCCAAGTGGTCATCAAGGGGTGCAAACAGTGAACGACGCAACCCATTTTTCTCTATTTTGCATTTATGAGCAGACAAACCACTTGAATGCCTTCAAAGAGCGGTCTTGTTTGTGGACAAACGACGCGGCCTATGTTTTTAAACGCCTGAAGTCAAAGCAAGAGCCGACGCAACATTATCTATCAAGCGGCTTCCTCTTCCCAAGGCAAGGAGCACACATGGGCCACTTGTAAAAGGTCGCCAAAAGTCTTTTCCAAAAGGGGCGCCTTTTGTCCTCTCTTCTCTATATATATTGTAACTTCTCATTTTGAGGAGATATCTCTTATTAGCCTGTAAGGCAAAGCTCTGCCCAAAAATCTCTGGGTTTGTAAGGTAGATCTCTGCTGAATTTTACCTTGAATCAAGACTTAGCAATTTTTACCTCCATTTGAACTTGCACTCATGCATATGTCTATGTTTTCATTTTGTGTTAAGTCATTTTTTTTTATGCTTTCACAGAACGATTCCAGCATGTCTAGTGCATTGTGAAGTTTCTTCTTCTGTAGGTCTATCAGAAGTGTCTACAACAGGAATATAGGCGCATGTGAACAGGCTGCCATAGTGTGTCTCAGAACACCTCTGATAGTTCTTCCTCCCTGTATCTCCAAAGAACCCCTAGCTCACTGATGCGGAAGAGTTTCCCATATCAAATGAAGTGTATGCTAGCTTCTTCTTGGTAAAAAGCGTATGTTTGAGCTAAGTAGATCAACTTTTTTGGTGTATCACCTTTTAGTTTAGGTCTAGGTTATGTTTTCAACATCCTTTTCCCTTTTCAACCCCCCCATTGTTAGCAGTAAGAAATCCAGGACCTAAAAGATACATCAAAGGGAGCTAGCCCTTATCTAAAGACTCTCCCCCCAGTTTTGCCAGGCCCACAGGCTGTTGACCATTTTTTGCCCAATAGGCCAAAAATCGGTCCCCTTCTTTCCTTGCGGTTCTGAGCCAATTCATTTTTGATTTTGCATGAGTCTTGCAAATTTCTATGGACTCTGCAAGTTTTTCTATGGATTCTGCAGGTCTATTTCTATGGATTCTGCAAGTCCATTTCTACGGACTCTGCAGGTCATTCCTTCGGTAGATGAAAAACTAGTTCAAAGAGTGCAAGGTTTTACAAAGCTTCTTCGGACTCTTGTCCGAAGAAATTTATAAGGAAAGAGAGGCAAAATGGTTCAAGACACTTTTCCTTAAGGTTGGGAAAGTGGTTCAACGACATGATCTTTCCATGAGTTAGCATCTTTGAACCTTTGAACCGGTTCAATGCTTTGGTTTAATGCTTTGGTTCATCGCTTTGGTTCAATCAAATGGTTCAACGGCTTTGGTTCAATCAAAGGGTTCATCGGCTTGGTTCAATTCAGTTGGTTCAATGCTTTGTTTCAATTAGATGGTTCAATCACTTGGTTCACTCATTTGGTTCAACGACTTGGTTCAGTCGGCTTGGTTCAGAGCTTGGTTCAACATTTGGTTCAATGGTTGGTTCAAAGGAGTGGTTCAAGCAAAAAGTTCAAGAGAATCTCCCGAAGGACAAGTGCCCTTGTAGAGGGCAGTTCTGGACTCAAGAGCCCTTGCGGAGGGCAGAGAACACTTTCAAGGAGGCCACAGAGAAAGCCGCAAAGGTAAGTTCTTTCGAAATTTTGTTTAAGGCATAAGGAGGTACCCTTCGGAAGGGTCGTTTCCAATTTTTTCGAAGGGCACTTTTCAAAGGCTGCAAACAAAAAATCCCACAAAAGACAAGGCATAGAATGAATTCTTTCGGACTTTTTGTCTGAAGGAATTCCTTCGGACAAAAAGTCCGAAGAAATTCGGGGAAGTCGCGAGCCAAAAAAGCCCGAAAGAGAATTTCTGAAGGCAAAGCGGACAAGTTAATTCTTGCGGACTTTTTGTCCGCGGGAAAATGTCCGCGGGGAAAAGTTTCGAAGAAAAGAAGCGAGCGAAACATTCTTGCGGACTTTTTGTCTGCAAGAAAATAGCCAAGGGGAAAAGGCTGCTGAAGGACCCCGAAGGGCAGGTGCCCTTGCGGGGGACTCTCGGCTGCCAAAACAAAGGGACTTCTCCATAAGCCGAAGGGTCACCTCCCTTTGGGGAGGATGCAAAACAAGAAGCCGTTGGAAATTCAAACGCAGTGACGGGCCCGCGAACGTCAATTTTACACCAGGAAAAGCTAGAGCGCGGAAAGCGCCAAGTGGCAATCGCGGAAGGCTTTGACATGTTTTCTCAAAAAGAAGCAGAACACGCCATGTGTCCCCTACAAAGCTCGGCGAATGCCGACAAATGTCAACATCCGCGGTCTCTCCCTTTTGTCCTACGAGAACTGTGGTGGGCCTCGGACGAATTGCTAAAGGAAGCGGAAGATGCCAAATGTCATCATCCGTGATGAATCCGAATGAGTCCCGAATGCTTCTGTATTGTTGCTAAAGAGAGTGGAAGCCGCCACGTGTCCTCTTTCGCAGGACCTTCAAAGGGTGCCTAAAGCTTCTATGAGTCAAGCGGAAACTGCCATGTGTCATGCCCGTTGCACAGCGGAACGCAACACGTGTCACTTATTTGAAATTGGTAGAAAGTGGCCAAGGCGAGTAAGAAGAGCCCAAGGAACGCAGCGACCTGCCAAAAGATAGCCCCGAGGGCCAAAAAAGCCAGAAAGAGACAAAACGAGGAAGAGACAAAGTGCAGAAGCAGACAAACAGTCCAGGTGGCAAAGAGGAGGCGAGTTATTGCCAAGTGGTCATCAAACGGCACAAATAGTAAGCAGCGCAGCCTGTTTTCTCCATTTTGCATTTATAAGGGGACAAACTGCATGAATATCTGGAAAGAACAGTTTGTTTGCAAGAAAAGAGACGCGATCCATGCTTCCTCATTAATGTTGGAATGCCAAAGTCAAAGCAGGGGCCGACAATCAAACGGCTTCCTCTTCCCAAGGCTCAGAAGACACATGGGCCACTTGAAAAAGAGCGCCAAAGTCTTTCCCAGAAAGCACCAAGTTCTCTTCTCTTTTCTATATATTGTAAACTTCTTATTTTGAGAAGGATCCATTCTCTGAGCCCGTAAGGCAAAGCTCTGCCCAAAAATCTCTCGGGCTTGTAAGGCAGAACTCTGTCATTTTTTACCTTGAATCAAGACTTAGCAGTTTTCCTCCATTTGGACTTGCACTCACGCATATGTCTTTTTTTTTTTTTGTGTCAAGTCATTTCCTTTTATGCTTTTCATAGATCGATTCCAGCATGTCTGGTGCATTTTCAAGTTTCTTCTTCTACAGGTCTGTCAAAAGTGTCTACAACAGGAGTATAGGTGCATGTGAATAGGCCGCCAAAGTGTGTCTCAGAACACCTTTGACAGTTCTTCCTCCCTGTACCTCTACGGACCCCTAACTCACTGATATAGAAGAGTTTCCCACATCAGATGAAGTGTATGGGCGCTTCTTCTTGGTGAAAAGTGTACGTTCAGGCTGGGTGGGTCATACTTTTTGGTGTATCACCTTTTTAAGTTTAGGTTTAGGTTTTGTTTCAGCATCCTTCTCCCTTTTCATCCCCCCCCCATTTTTTCATTTATTTGTTAGCAGTAGGAAATCCAAGGCCTAAAAGATACATCAGAGGGAGCTAGCCCTTATCTAGAGACTCTTCCCTCCAGCTTTGCCGGTCCCACAGGCGAGAGGGGAGTTTTCATTGTTGCGTGTGGAAGGCAGGAGCTTAGCCTCCTTCCCAGGGTGCAATCCACTGCGTCAACACAGGGAAGAGGGGAGTTTCCATTGTGACGTGTGGAAGGCAGGAGCTCAGCCTTCTGCCAAGGGTGCAATCCACTGCGTCAACAATAAGCTCTTGACTTCAACTAGGAAGCTCCCTTAGCACACACTAGGCATGGTTAAGAACCTCATGAGAATAAAAAGTACAAGAACCCTTTGTAGAAAAGTGACTCAACTCGATTTTCTGCCTATCCAAAGCCTCCATCTTCTCTAATACAAAAATACACAGCTCATTTATCTCTTCTAGATCATTGGACACATTTTGGAATAGACCATTCACTTCTTCATACTGAGAGTTTGAACAAACTTTCCTCACATATACTAGTATTTTGAGCTCTATCTCATCCATTCTTTCTTGGAGCCAAGGCTGCTCATATGATTGATATGGCTCAACATACTGTTGATGCTGTAGATTGCACCCTTGAAAGAAGGCTGAGCTTCTTTCCTCCACGCGGCACAATGAAAACTCCCCTCTTGCTGTGGGTTTGGAAAAATTGAGGGAAGAATCTCTAGATAAGGGCTAGCTCCCTTTGATGCATCTCTGAAGTCTTTCACTACTACTACTAACAATGGGGGGGTGAAAAGGGAGAAGAATATAACCAAAACATAAATTATCTAAACGATGATGCACCAAATTATTTTGATCTACTCAGCTATTTTATCATTTCAAACCAGAAGTGGGCGAACAAACACTTTGTTAACCATTTTGGTCCTGCAGGCCAAAATCGCCCCCCCCCATTTTCCTGTTGTTCTGAGCCAGTACATTTTTTGGTTTTGCACAAGTCTTCCAGCGAAAGATGAACCAGTTCAAAGAGTGAAAGGGCTTCTACAAAAGCTTTTTTCGAACCATTGAACCATTCAATTCAATTTGTTCAATGAGTTGGTTCAATGCCTTGGTTCAAAGTGTTGGTTCGACGTTCGGTTCAACGGGTTGTTTCAAAGGGACGGTTCAATAAGAAGATTCAAGAGGGTCTCCCAAATGGACCATTCCAAGTGCCTTTGCAGAGGGCAGTTCTGGACTCAAGTACCCTTGTGGAGGGCAGGGAACATTTGCAAAGAACCCACAGAGAAAAGCCGAAAAGGTAAGTTTCCATCGAAATTTTGTTTAAGGCAAGGACACGAGAATTTCTTCGGACAAAATGTCCGAAGGAATTCCTTCAGACATTTTGTCCAAAGAAATCCTTCGGAAGAAATTCCACGGAAAAAATGAGGCAAAAGACATGAATGATTTCTTTCGGACTTTTTGTCCGAAGGAATTCCTTCGGACAAAAAGCCCGAAGAAATTCGAGAAAGAGCCACGGGTAAAAACCCGAAGAAAGTCTCCGAAGGAAAGGAATGAACAAGACAATTCTTGCGGACTTTTTGTCCACAAGAAAAGTAACCGTGAGAAAATCCAAAAAAAAAAGTGGTCGAGGAAAAACTCCGAAGAAGCGATCAAAAGAATTCTTGCGGACTTTTTGTCCGCAGAAAAGTTGGCCGAGACAAAAGCCCGATCGGAGCAGAAAAGGCCGAAACAAAGGAAATGAACCGAAGGATTTTCCAAGGACAGTGACGTCCCCGAGGCCGTCAATTTCATAGAAATGGACTAGCCGTTGGTTTTCAAACAATGACGGGCCCGCGAACGTCAATTTTACACCAGGAAAAGCCAGAGAGCAGAAGCTGCCAAGTGTCGTCTGTCGGGACACATGATATTTTGCCTCTAAAAGCAACGGAACGTGCCACATGTCCCTTGCAAAACTTGGTGGAGCGCGACAAGTGTCTGCATCTGAGTCCCTAAGCTCCTTTCAAGAAGCTTCCTTAGAGTTTCGCGGAGGGTGCCAAGTGGCAACTGCGGAAGGCTTTGACATGTTTTCTCTAAAAGCAGCGAAACGTGCCACGTGTCCCCTACAAAGCTCGGCGGAAGCCGACAAGTGTCAACGTCCGTGGACTCTCCCTTTTGTTCAGTAAAGACTGTGGTGGGCCCCGAGGGAACTGCTAAAGAGAGCGGACGCTGCCAAGTGTCATCATCCGTGATGAATCCGAATGAGTTCTGAATGCTTCTGTATTGTTTCTAAAGTTCAACGGAAGTCGCCACATGCCCTCTTCCACATAACTCTCAAAAGATGCCTAAAGCTTCTATAAGTCAAGCATATGCTGCCACGTGTCTTGCCTGTTTTAGCAGCAGAACACGCCATGTGTCACTTGTTGAAACCAGCGAAAAGTGGCCAAGGCAAACAAGAAGCGCGAAGAATTAACAGAAGATAGCCTCCGAAGTGCAGAAACGGACAAAACAGTCCAAGTGGCGAAGGAAGGCGTCGACTCAAAGAATTATTCCAGTGGTTGGCACAGTATATGTAAAGTGGTCATCAAGGGGTGCGAACAGTGAACGACGTGACCCGTTTTCTTCATTTCACATTTGATGAGCAGACAAGCTGCGTGAATTCCTTGAAGGGAGTAGTTTGTTTGCAGAAAAGAGGCGCGGCCCATGTTTTCACATTAATGTTGGAACGCCAAAGTCAAAGCAGGAGCCGACAATCAAACGGCTTCCTCTTCCCAAGGTTCAGAATGCACATGGGCCACTTGAAAAAAGAGCGCCAAAGTCTTTCCCAGAAAGCGCCAAGTTCTCTTCTCTCTATATATATTGTAAACTTCTCATTTTGAGAAAGGGATCCATCTCTCTTAGCCCGTAAGGCAAAGCTTTGCCCAAAAATCTCTCGGGCTTGTAAGGCAGAACTCTGCCAGATTTTACTTTGAATCAAGACTTAGCAATTTTTACCTCCATTTGAACTTGCACTCACGTATATGTCTATGTTTTCTTTTGTGTTAAGTCATTTTATTTCATGCTTTTCACAGAACGATTCCAGCATGTCTAGTGCATTGTGAAGTTTTTTCTTCTACAGGTCTGCCAGAAGTGTCTACAGTAGGAATATAGGCACATGTGAACAGGCTGCCAAAGTGTGTCTCTAAACACCTTTGATAGTTCTTTCTCCCTGTATCTCTACGGACCCCTGACTCACTGATACAGATGAGTTTCCCACATCAGATGAAGTGTATGCTAGCTTCTTCTTGATGAAAAGTGTATGTTCGAGCTGAGTGGATCAACTTTTTTGGTGTATCACCTTTTAGTTTAGGTTTAGGTTCTGTTTTCAGTATCCTTCTCCCTTTTCATCCCCCCCTTTTTTCATTTATTTGTTAGCAGTAGAAAGTCCAGGACCTAAAAAGATACATCGAAGGGAGCTAGCCCTTATCTAGAGACTCTCCCCCCAGCTTTGCCAGGCCCACAGGCAAGAGAGGAGTTTCCATTGTTGCGTGTGGAAGGCAGGAGCTCAGCCTCCTGTCCATAGTGCAATCCACTGCGTCAACACACTTTATTTGACAAAAAGAATAGACTGTAGGGAGCTGTAATAGGGGGCTTAAAGAAGACACAGAAAATGAACTTACCACAGGCACTGTAGAAAACACACTGTCAGATAACTACTCTTCTGTCTCTGCACTCTAGATGTAGCACTTCTTGTTAACCTGCAGAAATGGTTCTTTGGCTACACTAAGTATGTTGGTGTCAATCTTTGAAAGCATCAAGCTAAAAATGACTGAGCACAGAATTGATACATAGACACTCAAAAGTATATCCAGCCAAATAGAGGTAAAATGCATTCTTATTGATCAAAGGTAAAATTTTGGCAGAGCTTCGCCTTACAAAATGAGAGATATCCTTCTCAACTGAGAGGTTACAATATATATAGCATGAAGGAAAAGACTTTGGCGCTTTCTAGAATAAGCAGCCCATGCTGCATTGAATACATTGGAAAGAGAAAACTGTTGAAGGGACCATGCTATAGGTGTTGTCAGTCTTGACTTTGGTGCTTAACCCATATTAAATGTCACTGCAAGAGCATGGGTCGCTTTGTCTGTTTGAATGACAAGGCCTCTTCTTAGTGAAGTTCATGCGATTGTCTGTTCATTAATGTAAAATGAGAAAAAATGGGCCATTCTATTGAATGCCCACGCTCCCCTTGGCAGCCACTTGGGGGAGGTTGTTTCATCTGCTGCAATAACTTCCTGTGCCGATGCTTTCTGTGCCACCTGGACTATTCTATTCCGTGTCTATGCTTGGCTGGGTGCGTCCTTTAGAACATTCCAAATGTTGTCGTATGTGTGCATAGTTGTGTTATGGATTCTCTGTTTTGTTCCCTCTTTCCTTGCTATTTCTTGTCACTTTCTGGCAATTTGAGCTCTCAGGTTATTCTTCTCATCTTTTCTTGGCTACTCGGGCTCCTTTCTCGGTCGACGTATCCCATCAAAATTGACATCTGCAGACCTGTCACCATTCGAAAACCAACGGCTATTTCACTGTCTCGAATTTGACACCCGCGAGGACGTCACCAAACGTTTAAACTGTCAATGGCTAGTTCATCATGCTAAAGTTGACGTCTTCGGGCCCGTCATCATCTTTGGTAATTGTTGACGCAGTGGATTGCACCTTGGACAGGAGGCCGAGCTCCTGTCTTCCACACGTCAAAATGGAAACTCCCCTCTTGCCTGTGGGCAAGGCAAAACTGGGGGGAGAGTCTTTAGATAAGGGCTAGCTCCCTTTGATGCATCTGAGTTATTCCAATAAGTGCTAATACATACATATACATATATATTATATAATGGGGGGGATGAAAAGGGAGAAGAATTACAGGAGAACAAAACCTAATCTAAGAGGGTGATACACCAAATAATTTCGACCTACTCACACTCACACTCTGACCATAAGAACACATGCATACACTTTAACTGGTAAAAGGACCAGACTGCACGAAGCTTGACAGGAAGGCTTTAATGAAACACACAGAAAAAGGACTTACCATAGGTGCTGTAGGAAAAGTACACTGTCTAGTAACCTCCTTCTGCCTCTGCGCTCTAGGTACAGTTCTTCTTGGCGCCTTGTAGAAACTAGGTGCGTTGGTGTCAACCCTGTGAAAGCAATAGGAAGCAATGACTGAACTCAAGACTAACACTCAGACACACTCAGAGATATCTAACCAAAATAGAGGTAAAATTGCATTTTTTATTGATTCCAGGTGAAAAATTGCCAGGGCTTTGCCTTACAATGTGAAAGATGCCTTCTCAAAATGAGAAGTCTACAATATATAGAAGAAGAAAAGAGGCCTTTTGGCCCCCTTTTTACAAGTGACCCATGTGCATTCCGATCATTGGGAAGAGGAAGCCGCTTAAACATCATATGAAAAATTATGGGCCGCATCATTTGTCTACAAACAAGACCGCTCATTTAAGGCGATTACGCGGCTTGTCTACTCATCAATACAAAGTGAAGAAAACGGGTCGCGCCGCTTGATGATCAATTCGCAGACACTATGTCACCCGCTGGAGTAACTCCTTGAGTCGACACCTTCCTTCGCCACTTGGACTGTTTTGTTTGTTTCTGCACTTGGTCTTTCTTCTGGCCTTAAGCCTTTGAAATCATTCGGGTTCGCGCTTAAGTCTGTGAAGATCAACAACTAATTCATTTTTGCAAATTTGACGTCCTCAGGTCCGTCGTGCTTCTTAGCAATTTGTTTGTGTCTTTCCCGCTTGCCTTGGTTGCTTTTTGCTGATTTCAATAAGTGACACATGGCGTGTTCCGCTGCGAAACAGACAGGACACGTGGCAGCATCCGCTGAGCTTTAGAAATAATATAGAAGCATTTAGGACTGATTCGGATTCATCACGGACGATAACACTTGGCAGCTTCCGCTTTTTTTAGCAGTTCGCCCGGCGCCCACCACAGTCTTAACTAAATAAAAGGGAGAGACTGCGGATGTTGACACTTGTCGGCTTCCGCCGAGCTTTGCAAGGGACATGTGGCATGTTCCGCTGCTCTTAGAAAAATATGTCAAAACCTTCTGCATTTGCCACTTGGTGCCCTCCGCGGAACTCTGAGGGAAGCTTGTTGAAAGGAACTTAGGGACTCGAATGCAGACACTTGTCGCGCTCCACCGGGTTTTGCAAGGGATGCGTGGCATGTTCCACTGCTTTAAGAGGCAAATTATCATGTGTCCCGACAGACGACACTTGACAGCTTTCGCTTTCGGGCTTTTTTGGTATAAAATTGACGTTCACGGACCTATCACTGTTTGAAAACCAATAGCTAGTCCATTTCCCTGAAATTGACGGCTTCGGAGACATCACTGTCCTTGGCAAATCTTTCGGTCCTTTCTCTTGATTCGGCCTTTTGTCACTCCCTTACCTTCAGGCTTTTGCTTTGGACCCTCCCGAAGGGAATGTGTCCCTTTGGCTTTGGAGAAGTGCCCTTCGTTCGGCAGCCGAGAGTCCCCCGCAAGGGCACCTGCCCTTCGGGATCCTTCAGTGGCCTTTTCTCTTCGGCTAATTTCCCGCGGACATTTTTCCGTGGACATTTTTCCCACGGACATTGTCTCGGCCACTTTTCCCGAATTTCTTCGGACTTTTTTGTCCGAAGGAATTCCTTCGGACAAAAAGTCTGAAAGAAATCAATTTATGCCTTAAGTCTTTTTTTCACGGGATTTTGTTCGTAGCCCTTTCGAATTTCTTCGGACTTTTTGTCTGAAGGAATTATGTCCTTGTCTTTTCCTTTGATTGCCTTCAAAAGTGCCCTTTAGGAAATTTGCTTCGGTACCGTCGCCGACCAAGTGCCCTCTGCAAGGGTACTTGTCCTTTGGGAGACTCTATTGAACCTTCTCATTGAACCATTCTTTTGAACTAAGCTGTTGAACCGACTGTTGGACTTTGCCAATGAGCTTTGCCATTGAACTATTGACCATTTTTGGTCCAACAGGCCAAAAATCGGTCCCCATCTTTCCCCTGCTGTCCTAAGCCAGTACAAATATGATTCTTTTCACAAGTCTGGAAATTTCTACAGACTCTGCAGGTCAAGACAAGTTCCCAACACTTAGGTGCAAAACGGACCATCTCAAGAGCCCTTGCGGAGGGCAGGGAACACTTGCAAAGAGGCCACAGAGAAAGGTCGAAGAGGTAAGTTTCTTTCGGAAATTTGTCTAAGGCAAAGAAATCTTTTGGACTTTTTGTCCGAAGGAATTCCTTCGGACAAAAAGTTTGAAGGAATTCGGAAGGGTCCAAAGCAGAAAGCCTGAAGAAAGGCGCGGAAAAGACTAAGGGAAGAAGAATAATTTCTTCGGACTTTTTGTCCCAAGGAATTCCTTCGGACAAAATGTCCGAAGAAATTCAAGAAAGCCGCGAGCCAAAAAGCCCGGGGAGAAAATCCAAAGAAGCAGACAAGGCAATTCTTGCGGACTTTTTGTCCGCAAGAAAATGTTCGTGGAAAAAAAAAAGTCCGCGGGATAATTGTCCGCAAGAAAATGTCTGTGGAAAATGCCGAGGAAAGGGAGCAAAAGAAAAGCTGAAGGAATTCCAAGCAGTGACAGGCCCGCGAACGTCAATTTTACACCAGGGAAAGCAAGGGCGCTGAAGGCGCCAAGTGGCAACTGCGGAAGGCTTTGACATGTTTTTCTAAGAGCAGCAGAACGTGCCACGTGTCCCCTGCAAAGCTCGGCGAAAGCCGACAAGTGTCAACATCCGCGGTCTCTCCTTTTTATCCCACAAGAACTATGGTGGGCCTCAGATGAATTGCTAAAGGGAGCAAAATCTGCCAAGTGTCATCATCCGTGATGAATTCGAATGAGTCCCGAATGCTTCTGTATTGTTGCTAAAGAAAGCGGAAGCCGCCACGTGTCCTCTTTCACAGGACCTTCAAAGGGTGCCTAAAGCTTCTATGAGTCAAGCAGATGCTGCCATGTGTCTTGCCCGTTTCACAGTGGAACGCGCCACTTGTCACTCATTGAAATTGGCGAAAAGTGGCCAAGGCAAGCAGGAAGAGCCCAAGGAATGCAGCAACCCGCCAAAAGATAGCCCTGAGGGCCGAAGGAGCCAGAAAGAGACAAAAACCAGGAAGAAAACAAAGTGCAAAAATGGACAAACAGTCTAGGTGGCAAAGGGGAGGCGAGTTATTGCCAAGTGGTCATCAAACGGCGCAAACAGTAAGCGGCGCGGCTTGTTTTCTCCATTTTGCATTTATAAGCAGACAAGCCGCGTAATTGCCTTGAAGGAAGCAGTCTCTTTGCAGAAAAGAGGCGCGGCCTATGCTTTCACATTAATGTTGGAATGCCAAAGTCAAAGCAGGAGCTGACAATCAAATGGCTTCCTCTTCCCAAGGCTCGGAACGCACATGGGCCACTTGAAAAAAGAGCGCCAAAGTCTTTCCCATAAAGCGCCAAGTTATTTTCTCTTTTCTATATATTGTAAAACTTCTCATTTTGAGAGGATCCATTCTCTTAGCCTGTAAGGCAAAGCTCTGCCCAAAAAATCTTTCGGGCTTTTAAGGCAGAACTCTGCCGGATTTTACCTTGAATCAAGACTTAGCATTTTTTTACCTCCATTTGGACTTGCACTCACGCATATGTCTATGTTTTCTTTTTGTGTCAAATCATTTTCTTTTATGCTTTTCACAGATCGATTCCAGCATATCTAGTTCATTGTGAAGTTTCTTCTTCTACAGGTCTGCCAGAAGTGTCTACAACAGAAATATAGGCGCATGTGAACAGGCTGCCAAAGTGTGTCTCAGAACACCTTTGATAGTTCTTCCTCCCTGTATCTCTACGGACCCCTGACTCACTGATACAGAAGGGTCTCCCACATCAGATGAAGTGTATGACAGCTTCTTCTTGGTGAAAAGTGTATGTTCGGGTTGAGTGGGTCATCTTTTTTGGTGTATCACCCTTTTTTAGTTTAGGTTTAGGTTTTGTTTCAGCATCTTTCTCTCTTTTCATCCCCCCCTTTTTCATTTACTTATTAGCAGTAGGAAGTCCAGGACCTAAAAGATACATCAGAGGGAGTTAGCCCTTATCTAGAGACTCTCCCCTCCAGCTTCACCGGTCCCATAGGCGAGAGGGGAGTTTTCATTGTTGCGTGTGGAAGGCAGGAGCTCGGCCTCCTACCCAGGGTGCAATCCATTGCGTCAACATGAACCAAAACGATGAACCGAGCACTTGAACCAAACCGACTGAACCAGAGTATTGAACCAAGCACTTGTCCATTTTTTTGCCTAAGTGTTGGGAACCCATAAATTCTCTGTAGAGTCCGTAGAAATGGGCCTGCAGAGTCCGTAAAAATGGCAAGACTTGTGCAAACTCAAAAGATGAACTGGCTCAGGATAGCAGGGAAAGAAGGGGACTGATTTTGGCCCGTTGGACCAAAAAGGTCAATAGTAATTCCTTTGGCCTTTACAAAATGAACCTTCCCGAAGGGAAGGTGTCCCTTTAGAAAAGTGGAAAAGGTCCTTTTTGATCACTGGGAGCCCTCTACAAGGGCACACTTGCCCTTCGGGCTCCTTTGTCTTGGCCGATTCCTTCGGACATTTTGCCCGAAGGAAATCTTTCCTTCAAAGTCTCATGTCTCGGCCTTTGTGAATTTCTTCGAACAAAATGTCTGAAGGAATTCCTTCGGGCATTTTGTCCAAAGGAATTCACCCTTGGTTCTACATGGAATTTCCTTGGACAAAAAGTCCGTAGAAATCCTTTGCCTTTTTTTTGCTTTGTCATTTCTTCCGAAAGAAAACTTCTTTTTCGGCCTTCTCTTTGATCTCTTTTCAAAATGTGTTCCCTTCCCTCCGCAAGGGCACCTTGGGTCCAAAATGTCCTTCGAAACTTGCTTGAATGACCCCATTTGGCACCTTCCTGCCCTCTGCAAGGGCACTTGCCCTTCGAAGTGTTTATAAGAGACTTGCATTTCTTTAAAACTGGTCCATTCCTTTGCAATAAAAGGCATGCCCGAGGTGATTTTATGAAGCAAAACAAGCCTCAAATCAACCCGAAACCTACAGGACTCAAATCACTCAGTTCTTTCTTGGAACAGGCCTATGACAAAGGGAAAAAAACCACAATTGCAGCAAGGTGAAGGCATCAAAGACTGAGACAGCAAAGAAAGAAAGGGAGACCGATTTTTTAGCCTGTAGGACCAAAAATAGTCAACACATAGCTTTGATAATACCTCTGATAAAGATGATTAGGTTCATAAAAAAGGCTCATAGGCATCATGATAAGGCTGGTATGATCCATCATTAGGCTGATAAGGAAACATAGCATAGGAATTCTCTTCATATACAGCGATCAAAACTCATTCATGATAATGCAATACTTACATGGAAAGTGTGACTGGATTATTAGAAGCAACCACTTGAGCTTGGAATCGCCAAATACTTCTTGAAGAACGTTGTTGCAACTATGATTTCATTAAGAACAGCTTCAAACGGGTCCCACCAGGCGTGTCAAAAACTGTTGTCAACTTGGAGTTGCACCCTGAATCAAAGACGTGCTGAAATAACCAATCCTCTCTCCAGTTGAAACAATGGAATCTTCTCACAAGGGTGGGTGCCTCAATGGTGAGAAGAACCTCCAGAGAAGGCTGGTTCCTATAAGATATGTTGTCCCCAAAAAATGCCACTCAATTTTGGGACAACCTACGGACTATTTTGGCCCTGCACAGACCAAAATCCTCTCTCCCCTTTTCAAAAAATTGTTCTGAGCATTCAAGTTCTTCATTTTTCAAAACTTTTTTAGAAATCTACGGACTCTGCAGGCTTGAATCTACGGACTCTGTAGGCTTGGAACTACAAACTTCACAGATGGTTTCTACGGACTCCGCAAACAAATGTCTATGGACTTTTTCAAAGTTAGAGAAAAACTAAGAACTTGGTTTCTACGGACTCTGCAGGCAGGCTGAAATCTACGGACTCTCAAGGTTGGTTTCTACGGACTCTACAGGAAAGAAATGGGTTCAACACTTAGCCATTTTTTCAATCGGGAAGTTCAAAGGGGTCTTCCAAGAACCCCAAGGACAAGTGCCCTTGCGGAGGGCAGTGAGCAAAAGCGGACAAAAGTTGGAAATCCCTCGGGAAAATGGCTAAGTAAAAGAGACCTAAAGAATTCTTTCGAGAAGATTTTCCTTGGAAAAATGTTTAAGGCAAAATTCCTTCGGACTTTTTGTCCGAAGGAATTCACTCGAAGAAAAAGTCCAAAGAAATGGAAAAAAAACGAATGGCTAAGTAACATGAACTTTCCTTCAGACTTTTTGTCCAAAGGAATTCTTTCGGGGTTTTTGCCCGACGGAAAAAGCCGAACCCTGAAGTCCACCTGAACATCCCGAAGGATAAGTACCCTTGCGAGGGGCACTTGACTACATAGAAAGGACCATTTTAAAAGCCCGAAGGGACACCTTCCCTTCGAGACGTCCCAAAGGCTGAACAAAGACGCAGAAAGGAACCTTCATAGACTTAGACAAAAAGGGCTTCAAAGGATGAACTGAATGAACCGATTGAACCATTGAACCAAAAAGTTCAACGAGTTCACAGGTTCAAAGGTTCAACCAGAGCTTAGAAAGATAAAGGAACCAGTGATTGAGCGAGACACAGGATAAACCAATGAATCGATTGAACCTTGAACCAAAAGAGTTCAAAGTTCAATGGTTCATAGGTTCAAAAGGCTCAAAGGCGGCCTCAGTCAAGGAAAAAGCAGCAAACAAGTGGTTCAACGGATGGTTCAACCAAGGGGTGAAGAAGCGATTGAACCAAGAAGCAATAGAACAAAAGAGACAAAATGAACCAATGAACCGATGAACTTTCAATGGTTCAACGGGTTCAAGGTTCAACATGGTTCAAGTAGCTGGCGACCATTGACGGTCCCGTGGATGTCAAATTTAAAGGGATACCCGAAGAAATTCAAAGGCTTAAGGCCAGAAGAAAGCCAAGTGCAAAAATGGACAAAACAGTCCAAATGGCGAAGGAAGGTGTCGACTCATGGAGTTGCTCTAGCGGTTGAGACAGTGTCTCCGAATTGGTCATCAAGAGGCATGAATAGTGAACGATGCGACCGATTTTTCTTCACTTTGCATTGATGAGCAGACAAGCCACGTGAATGCCTTGGAGGAGCGGTCTTGTTTGCAGACAAATTGCGCAGCCTATGTTCTAAACCCCTGAAGTCAAAATAGGAGCCGACACAGCATTATCTATCAAGCGGCTTCCTCTTCCCAATGCTCGAAACGCACATTGGCTGTCCGATGGAAAAAAGCGCCAATGCTTGCATAGTTGCTATAAGATTGTAATATCTCTCATTTGTAAAGGAGACTTTTCATTTTTACAAGAGTGAAACTCTGCCCATTTTAAAGAAGAAGACTGAGACTTTGAGCTCAAATTGTAATTTCATTTCATTTTATCTGAGTGAGAAATCAAGTTGTTTGCAGACTTTGTGTTGTTTTGGCTTGTGCTACTTTAGGAAATTGTTCTTATGTCTGTTTCCCAAAAGCATTCTTATTTATTTAATTCGACAAGCAGAATTTGTGAAGGTAAAAAGGGAGGTGTCATGAAGCCAACTGTGAGAAGACTTTGTGCTTCCACAATTGTTTTCAGCATGTGTTTTTCTTTTTCTTTCTTTCTGTGTTGAGGATTCTGAGATGACTTTGTGCCCCCATTATCCTTTGTGTTATACTCTTTGGGCAGTTGAGGTGAAAACTTTGTGTTCTGTTTCATTCTGCTGGTTACTGCGCCCTTTGTCACCAGTTACTTTTACTACCTGAAAGAAACTCCTGTTGTTTCTTGCAAGAACACTTTTGAAAGAAGAGAAGTGCCTTCAGTGTTTTCACCAGGCTTTTCTCCTTTGTCTATGAGCATCATCTCTGAAAGAAGAGAAATGGATGGTTTATTCTGCCCCCATGCGTTATTTTTTGTTTATTTATATTGTATATAACTCCTACGTACCTATAGGGAACCTCCCCTTGATGAGAGAAGAGATTTGTCTCCGGTTGATGTAGTAAAGTTGCACACCTGGACGACCAATCTTCCTATGCTGTGGTGATAGGAACTATTTTGGTCACCAGTTAACTGGCCGACAAAATATTCACCTAACAATTTTTGGTGACTCTGCTGGGGAAGAGCGCGCAGTTTGAAGTCTCAAACTTCAAGCTGAAGCAGATCCTGATCTTTTTCATTTTTTGTTCTGCAATCTGGCAACTCCACGTTATACCAGAGGCCAAAAATTCCAAGGTGTTATTGACCTTGCTTTTGAGTTGGTGCACCAGAGTAATTTTGAGTTGTTTCCTCCACAACCTCACCTTAGACGAACTAGGAGTCTTCCTCCTAGCCCTACCAGGTCACCACCACAAGGTAGAGCTTCTTTTTCTGCTGCTAGCCGAGCTTTGCCTATCCACACTCCACTTGGATTAGTGATCCCACTTTTACATAATCAAATCATGGCTCAAGGCCCCTAGGATAACTCTTTCAGTCCACTGAATTTGACTCCACCTCTGCATGAGCTTCGACGCAGTTCAAGAAAAAAATTCTCCAAATTCTTTGGTGATGGGAAAGTTCATCCTGATGAACACATTGCAGCTTTCAACATAGCCTGTGGCGTAATAGGGGTGGAATTTGAAGACATAGCAGTTAGGCTGTTCGTAGAGACACTACAAGGCGCTGCTGCAGACTGGTTCTACCACCTGCAGGCTGGATCAGTGACTGATTGGGACACTCTGAAAAACAAATTTGAAGCCAGGTTCAAGCCTGCAGAAGATGCACATGCCTTGCTGGCCCAGCTCACTCAGATGAAGAAAGAGCCTCATGAGCCTATGAAGGATTTTATTGCCAAGTTCGACAAGCTGAGGCACAGAATTTCCATGGTCACCCAGCGGACACCTCAGAACCTCAAATGCTTCTTCATCAACTCACAACTGCCTGAAGTGAGTTTCTTGCTGAGACGGGCCAGACACATAGACCTTGCTACTACTCAAGATTTGGCTACTGAGGTAGAAGATGACCTTATCTTGGTAGGAAAGATAAAGAGAGACCCTAATAAAGGTAAATCCTCTTCATCTTCTGAATACTCACCTACAGCCACCACTGACCCAATGGTGCAAAAGCTAGCAAACAAAATGCTAGCTCTCAAAAAGCAAGTGGCGCAAGGGATGTCATCTGCTCCTACATACAGAGATATGCCCAGGGGGACATTTCAGAATTAGGCGTACTAAGGCAATGCTGCAGGAATCAGGGACAACAAAATCGCCTTCCTCCTCCACAGAGGAACCTCGCCCTTGAAGCACCTCCAAACAACTCAACTGTTGGATATCTTGAAGATGAATCGGATTTCTCATTCCATCCTGAGTTGAACTCTGAAGATGATGCTAATCTCTTCACTGAGGAAGAAGAAGAATTAGCTGGCGACTCCCATATTGGTTTCCTGAACTATCAAGATGAACGCAGAAGTGAAGGCAATGCAGCTGAGGGGTCATATGCTATATTCACGCAGTCCAAGAATCAATTAGCTCAACAAGCTGATAAGGAGAAAGCAGAGGAGCGACCTCAACCAACAGTTTCAATTGCTAAGCGAAGATCCCCTCTTCCTTTCCAGCCAAAGGACCCGGTGATTTCGAGAAATGTAAGTACCCCAAATTCCCCTACGCCTTCTACTTCAAATCCGCATTCCAGTCCTCCCTCCTTCAAAAATCAAAAAGATGAATTCGCATCTTATGCTCCTAGCTCGTTCTAAACATTTGATATCATTGACTATATAAAAAAACCAAAATTCAAATGTCTGAATTTGAATTTCTGCAGTTCCAACCTAAGCAATCAGACATTCTAGTTCAATGTGTTAAAAACCAGAACATCCATGTTAAACAAGCAATTCCCAAAGAGACACATGATCCTGCCAGGAATGCACCCACCAAGAACAACCTTGTCATTGCTCCCCCTGCTGCTCCTGACAGGACTGAACCTTTTTATGTCTCATTGTTAATAAATGTACATCAGCTGAATAATTGCATCATTGATTCTGGAGCTTCAGACAATGTCATGCCTGCTAAAGTGGCCGAATCCCTTGACCTCACCTTGACCAAAACTTTTGGTAGATGTTTCTCCATGGAGAACAAGCAAGTGCCTTTGCTGGGACAAATAAAAGATGCCCAATTTGCGTTTGCTACCTTTCCAGACAAAATAATCAAGATGACTGTCTTGGTAGCAGACGTCCCAGCATCATATGGCATCCTTCTCGGAAGGAATTTCTGTAGGGATGTTGGTGGTGAATTGAGCATGGATTTATCAGAGACGAGGATTCCAGTCAAAGGTGTTATGAAGAGGCTGCTCCTTGAGAAGGAAGCAAAATATGTGGTTACCCAGACCTCAACACCTGAAGCTCAAATTTTGTTTGAGTCTTCAGGCATGGGTAACTACTTTCTGTACACAGATGGAGTTCATGAGACATCTGATGAAGCCCTTGTAGATGACAGCCTAGAAATGCATTCAGCTGGAACAACAGAGGAATTGGTTGAGCACAAGGCAAGTGTGAAAGTATCTCCACCCCCGAATGAAGAAGAATCCAAAAGAAATTCAGTATCAAATGAAGTTTGGATTCTTGAATTTGATGGCAGCTGCTCTTCCACTGGTTCAGGAGCCGGGGTTGTGTTAATATCTCCTCAAAGAGATATTTTTCCCTCATCTTATAAATTGCAATTCAACAACATGAATAACACAGCTGAATATGAGTCTCTATTGCTTGGATTGAGAGCCGCTCGAGACAAAGGCATCAAGCTCCTTCATGCTAAAGGAGATGCCGAACTAGTGGTTTGTCAGGTGAGGAACCTGTATCAAACCAAGAATGAAAGATTGCGTCATTACCGCAATCTAGTCTGGGACCAGCTTAAAGACTTTGATGCTTTCAGCATCTCTGCAATTCCCAGAGAATTCAATGACCGGGTGGATGCACTCGCTGTTTCAGCTACTCTCTTGGTCCCCCACCCAGATTTCAAAGGAGACAAGTACACAATTGAGCTGGTCTTTTGGCCAAGTGTACCTAATAATGCCAGTCATTGGCAGGTATTTAACAATGACAACCAAATCATTGCCTTCTTGGAGCAAAAAGACAGCTTTAAACGGCTGCATTTTGAAGGCAGTGAACCTCAAAAGTGTGAAACAACTCCTGAATCAAATGCAGACACAGGTGAGAACTTATTGCAACTCAAAGGGAATAAGATTCCCAAAAGCCTGGTTTCCTTTGAAAAGCTGTTTGATAAGCATGATAGATTCATCAAACAGCAGCCAATGGATTCAAACTCATCTCAAGAGTTTGATCAAGTAAATCTGGGAACCAAGGAAGACCCCAAGATGGTGAACATTAAAAAATGTTGTACTCCTAAAGAGCGTTTCAAGTTCACCTCTTTGCTCAACGAATACATGGATGTCCTAGCGTACTCCTATGCTGACCTGAAATCACTCTGGCCTGACGAAATTTGACAGATCCCTCTCAAGGCTAATTCAACACCTTACAGGCAAAAGTCCAGGTATTATAATCCGAAAATATCATGTACTATTTTATCTGAGATACAAAAAATGCTAAATGCCAGAATAATCTTCCCAATCCATCATTCCACATGGATTGCCAATATAGTGCCTGTAAGAAAGAAGAATGGTGAAATTCGCCTTTGTGTGGATTTTAGGAATTTGAATCAGGCATCCTTGAAGGATAATTATCCTTTGCCAATCATGGATCAAGAGCTGTAGACAGTGACGGGCTCAGAGATGTTATCAATGCTAGATGGCTTCTCAGGATATAATCAGGTCGAAGTTGGTGAAGCAGACTAGCATAAGACCGCTTTCACCACACTTTGGGGCACGTTTGCGTATAAAATGATGTCTTTTGGCCTGATAAATGTTGGCGTCACTTTCCAAAGAGCAATGGACCTTGCCTTCAAAGATGAGATGGGTAAGTTCATTGTAGTTTATCTTGATGACTTGACTTTTTTCTCTAAGCATCGCCCAGATCATGTGAGCCATTTGCAACAAGTGCTGGAACGCTGCCGCCAAAATGGCATTTCTTTAAACCCCAAGAAGTCAGTTTTCAGAGTAACGGAGGGAAAACTTTTCGGACACATTGTGTCCAAAAGAGGCATAAAGATTGACTCAGACAGAGTCAAGTCTATCCAAGAACTTTCCTTCCCGACAAGCAAGACTGTTGTTCACTCTTTCTTTGGAAAGGTGAATTTCTTACGGAGGTTCATCCCCGAGTTTGCCGAGAAGACTAGGCACATTGTGAACATGATGAAGGGAAAAGCCACCTTCAGCTGGACTGAAGAAGGTAAGTCGGCATTTGAGGATATCAAGTCTGCCATTGCCCATGCTCCAATTCTGGCTTGTCCAGACTATAGCAAAGAGTTCACCATTTATAGCTATGCTTTAGAACATACGCTTTCAGCAATTCTGGTTCAACAGAATAAAGAAGGTATGGAATCTCCCATTTCTTTCATGAGCTGTCCTCTCAAAGCTCATGAGCTGAAGTACTCAAATATGGAGAAGCACACTTATGTAGTGGTGAAGGCCGTAAAATATTTTCGTTTCTACATCCTCAATTCTTGAGTTACTGCCTTGGTCTTTGACACCACAGTGAAATCTATACTGACTCAGCAGGAGTTTGGGACGAAAAGAGGCAATTGGATTGCAAAGATTCAGGAGTCTGATCTGATCATCAAGCCAACAAAGCTGGTACGTGGAAAGGGGCTATGCCAACTAATTGTTGATAACAAGCCAAGAGGAACAGAGCATAAAGAACCAGAAGTGGATGACACACCAACAGTCCTCTTTGTCTCTACCACAAATTAGCGGTATTCAGGTATTGCTCATTTTCTTACTTATGGTGAATGCCCTGCTCACCTATCTTATAAAGAAAGGAGGACCATCAAGCTAAACGCTGCTAATTTTGTTTTCTAGGACAATGGCCTATACAAGAGGAGCCTTGATGGAATGTTCATTCGCTGTGTGGACAAGGAGCAACAGCCGACTTTTGAAGTCCTTCCACAATTCAGCATGTGGAGGACATTTTTTTGCCCCTGTGACTGCCCATAAGATCTTACGAGCCAGGTATTATTGGCCAACTCTCTTTCAATATGCATACAAGTGGGTCAGGGGATGTGAACTGTGCCAGCAGTTTGTTGGAAGGCCCAAGTTAGCTGCCCTACCCCTCGAACCAGTGATCATAGAGGAGCCATTCCAGCAATGGGGAATTGATTTTATTGGAGCTGTAAACCCGTCATCAAGTGCTGGACATGACTATGTCCTCACAACAACAGACTACTTCACCAAATGAGTGGAAGCAGTTCCAACCAAACATGCTACTTCAGAAGTAGTATGCAATTTCCTCAAAAAAAACATCATGTCTAGGTTTGGGGTCCCAATCAAAATTGTCACTGACAATGCCGCTTGTTTCACTTCTCAGGAGATTACTCAATTCTGTTTCCACTACAGAATCACACTCTCCCACTCTTTTGATTACTTTCCACAACAGAATGGACAAGCTGAATCAAGCAATAAGAACCTGGTGACTATCATCAAAAAGCTGGTGGATGACAACCAAAGGACTTGGCATAAGACATTGGTTGATGCTCTATGGGCAGACAAAATTACACCCAAGAGGGCAATTGGTATGTCTCCCTTCCAACTTCTTTATGGTGTCAATGCTGAGATATCAATCACCTTGGAATTGCCAGCATTGAAATTGGCTAAGGCGATTGAGGATCAAACGTATGAGAGCTCACTTGAGAAGAGGATCATGTGCCTTGCTAAGCTAAATGAGCATAGAACTGCAGTGGTAAACCGAATTGCCACCCATCAAAGTCTGGTGAATAAGCTCTTCGACCAGAAAGCAAAGAATCGTGATTTCCAAATTGGAGATCAAGTCTTGCTGTGGGACAAGAAAAGAGAACCAAAGGGGATGCACGAAAAATTTGATTCCCTGTGGAGAGGCCCTTTTACTATTCATCAGCTCAACGGTAAAAACAGTTTCCTGTTGAAGTATCAAGATGGCACTCTCTTTTCTTTGCCTCATAATGGGCAACATCTGAAGCACTTCAACTCTTGAAGTATCAGATGAGTTCCCCTGTACATATGTATATTTGTATAGTCTTTTATTTCTATTTTGTTCTTTTGTTTTCGTTTTTGGAGCCTTTCTTCTTGGGTAGCGCGACTCCATAGCCCAATGCACACTTCAAGGCACTGGAGATTCTGGTTTCTACTCCCCTCAGCTATGTTTCAAGTTTTCAACTGAAGGCAGTTCCCCAACTGGAGCCAGTTGTTGTCCCTGAAAAATGCCACTCATTTTTGGGACAACCTACGGACTATTTTGGCCCTGCACAGACCAAAATCCTCTTTCCCCTTTTCAAAAAATTGTTCTGAGCATTTAGGTTCTTCATTTTTCAAAGCTTTTTCAGAAATCTATGGACTCTGTAGGCTTGAATCTACGGACTCTACAGGCTTGGAACTACGAACTTCACAGATGGTTTCTACGGACTCCGCAAACAGATGTCTATGGACTCTTTCAAAGTTAGAGAAAAACTACGAACTTGGCTTCTACGGACTCTGCAGGCAGGCTCAAATCTACAGACTCTCAAGGTTGGTTTCTACGGACTCTGCAGGAAAGAAACGGGTTCAACACTTAGCCATTTTTTCAATCAGGAAGTTCAAAGGGGTCTTCTAAGAGCCTGAAGGACAAGTGCCCTTGCGGAGGGCAGTGAGCAAAAGCAGACAAAAGTTGGAAATCCCTAGGGAAAATGGCTAAGTAAAAGAGACCTAAAGAATTCTTTCGAGAAGATTTTCCTCGAAAAAATGTTTAAGGCAAAATTCCTTCGGACTTTTTATCCGAAGGAATTCACTCGGAGAAAAAGTCCGAAGAAATGGAAAAGAACGAATGGCTAAGTAACATGAACTTTCCTTCGGACTTTTTGTCCGAAGGAATTCTTTCGGGGTTTTTGCCCGACGAAAAAAGCCGAAGCCTGAAGTTCCCCTGAACAACCCGAAGGATAAGAACCCTTGCGAGGGGCACTTGACGACAGAGAAAGGACCATTTTAAAAGCCCAAAGGGACACTTTCCCTTCAAGACGTCCCAAAGGCTGAACAAAGATGCAAAAAGGAACCTTCACAGACTTAGACAAAAAGGGCTTCAAAGAATGAACTGAATGAACCAATTGAACCATTGAACCGTTGAACCAAAAAGTTCAACGAGTTTACAGGTTCAAAGGTTCAACCAGAGCTTAGAAAGATAAAATAAGAAGTGATTGAGCGAGACACAGGATGAACCAATGAACTGATTGAACCTTGAACCGAAAGAGTTCAATGTTCAATGGTTCATAGGTTCAAAAGGTTCAAAGGCGGCCTCAGTCAAGGAAAAAGTAGCAAACAAGTGGTTTAACGGATGGTTCAATCAAGGGGCGAAGAAGCGATTGAACCAAGAAGCGATAGAACAAAAGAGATAGAATGAACCAATGAACCGATGAACTTTCAATGGTTCAACGGGTTCAAGGTTCAACATGGTTCAAGCAGCAGGCGACCATTGACGGTCCCGTGGATGTCAAATTTAAAGGGATACCCGAAGAAATTCAAAGGCTTAAGGCCAAAAGGAAGCCAAGTGCAGAAATGGACAAAACAGTCCAACTGGCGAAGGAAGGTGTCGACTCATGAAGTTACTCCAGCGATTGACACAGTGTCTGCGAATTGGTCATCAAGAGGCGCGAACAGTTAATGACTCGACCGGTTTTTCTTCACTTTGCATTGATGAGCAGACAAGCCGCTTGAATGCCTTGAAGGAGTGGTCTTGTTTGCAGACAAATGACGTGGCCTATGTTCTAAACCCCTGAAGTCAAAATAGGAGCCGACACAGCATTATCTATCAAGTGGCTTCGTCTTCTCAATGCTCGAAACACACATGGGCCGTCCCATGGAAAAAAGCGCCAATCCTTGCATAATTGCTATAAGGTTGTAATATCTCTCATTTGTAAAGGAGACTTTTTATTTTTACAGGAGCGAAACTCTGCCCATTTGAAATAACACTGAGACTTTGAGCTCAGATTGTAATTTCATTTCATTTTATCTGAATGAGAAAGCAAGTTGTTTGCAGACTTTGTGCTGTTATGGCTTGTGCTACTTTAGGAAATTGTTCTTATGTCTGTTTCCTAGAAGCATTCTTATTTATTTAATTCGACAAGCAGAATTAGTGAAGGTAAAAAGGGAGGTGTCCTGAAGCCAACTGTGAGAAGACTTTGTGCTTCCACAATTGTTTTCAGTGTGTTTTTCTTTTTCTTTTTGTGTTGAGGATTATGGGATGACTTTGTGCCCCCATTATCCTTTGTGTTCTACTCTTTGGGCAGTTGAGGTGGAAACTGTGTTCTGTTTCATCCTACTGGTTACTGTGCCCTGTGTCACCAGTTATTTTTACTACTTGAAAGAAACTCCTATTGTTTCCTGCAAGAACACTTCTGAAAGAAGAGAAGTGCCTTCAGTGTTTTCACCAGGCTTTTCTCCTTTGTCTATGAGCATCATCTTTGAAAGAAGAAAAATGGATGGTTTATTCTGCCCCCATGTGTTATTTTCTGCTTATTTATATTGTTTATAGCTCGTACGTACCTATAGGGAACCTCCCCTTGATGAGAGGAGAGATTTGTCTCTGGTTGATGTAGTAAAGCTGCACACTTGGGCGACCAATCTTCTTATGCTGTGGTGATAGGAACTATTTTGGTCACCAGTTAGCTGGCCAACAAAATAATCACCCAAAAAGATGTATCAATGGATCTCTACTCTATGTTGCAAATCTACCATGGAAAAGGGAGAAAAAAACTTGAAAGGGAAATCTTACTTAATGACAGTGATACACCAAAATGTTGATCCACTCTACTTGGAACCTTGAACACTGAATCAAACAAGGGAAAAGAAGACCTTTGATTTCAATTGATCACTATGCATAAATATTTCATGAGAAGGTTCGATCCAATGACTAAGATGCGAGGGAAAATGATGCAAAAGTTTGATATAAGACACTTTGCAGCCACCGAACATCCACTTACAGCTTCAACAAAAGACATATAGAACACTGAACATGGCCTACATAACATGATGAGCTAGCAACCAGGTACGAATCAAAATTTGAGAAGGAATAAAAATCTACCACGTATGCAAATTGTTGAATGAATGTACACTATGCTAACACTTGAAATCTGAAAGTACAGTCATTTTATTAATTGAAGAGGTTACACAACTCACCAATGACAGAGTCTGGTCTTACCAAGAGAGGGATATTGTTGACCTTTTTTGCCCAACAGGCCAAAAAAATCAGTCCCCCTTCTTTTTTATGCTGTTCTGAGCCTTTTGATTTTGCATGAGTCTTGCAATTTCTATGGACTCTGCAGGATTTCTACGGACTCTGCAGTTGTACTTTTTCGGCAAATGAAGAACCAATCAAAGAGTGCAAGGTTTTACAAAGCTTCTTCGGACTCTTGTCCAAAGAAATTCATAAGGAAAGTGAGCTTAAAGTGGTTCAACGGCGTGATCTTTCAAAGAGTTAGCAGCTTTGAACCGTTGAACCATTGAACCGTTTCAACGCGTTGGTTCAACACCTTGGTTCAATGTTTCGGTTCAATCGGATGGTTCAATCACTCGGTTCACTCAGTCGGGTCATCGGCTTGGTTCAACGTTTAAGTTCATCGGCAAAGTTCAATGCTTAGTTCAATCGGAAAGGTTCAACGCAAGGTTCATCGGCAGGTTCAATCAAATGGTTCATCACATTCGGTTCGGCGCCTTGGTTCAACAATTGTTTGAACCGTTGAATTGGTTCAATGGATTGGTTCAACGGTCGGTTCAAAGGCTTGGTTTAATAAGAGAATGGCGCGCAGTGTTGAACCGTTGAACCATTTTGGGTTCAAGCGGTTGGTTCAAACACTTGGTTCAAGTAGCAGGTTCAAAGGCTTGGTTCAACAAAGGAGTGGCACTCAATGTTGAACCGTTGAACCATTTTTGGTTCAATCGGTCAGTTCAACGACTTAGTTCAATCGGGTGGTTCAAAGGAGTGTCCCAAAAAGCGAAGGACAAGTGCCCTTGCGGAGGGCAGTTCCAGGTTCAAGAGCCCTTGCGGAGGGCAGGGAGCACTTCAAAGAAGCCACAAAGAAGCAGTAAGATCTTTCAGAATTTTGTTAAGGCAAGGAAACGAATTCTCTTGGACTTTTGTCCGAAGGAATTCGAAAAGTCTGCGGGAAGAAATCCGCAGAAAAAGAACGCAAAAGAGGCCCAAAGGAATTTGCCAAGGACGGTGACGTCCCGAAAGCCGTCAATTTCAAGGAGACAGATTAGTCATTGTTTTTTAAACGATGATGGGTGTGAGGACGTCAATTTTAAGATAGTGAAATAGCCATTTGCTTTTAAATTGCCTGAGCGCCAAACCATGAAAAGAGGCCAAGGAATGCAGCGACCCACTAGAAGACCGTCCCCAAAGGTTGAAGGAGCAGAAAGAGACAAAACCAGGATGAGACAAGGCAAGAAATGGACAAAGCATCCAAGTGGCGAAAGGAGGTGTCAACTCAGGGATTTATTCCTACAATTGGAGCAACGCTTGCCAGGCGGTCACCAAATGGCGCAAACAGTAAGCGGCGCGGCTTGTTTTCTCTAGTTTGCATTTATAAGCAGACAATCCGCGCAAATGCCTTGAAGGGAGCAGTCTGACGGGATGCCAAAGTCAAAGCAGGAACCGACAATCAAACGGCTCCCTCTTCCCAAGGCTCAGAGCGCACATGGGCCAGCTTGCAAAAAGAGCGCCAAAGTCTTTCCCAGAAATTGCCAAGTTCTCTTCCTCTCTCTATATATTGTAAAGCTTCTCATTTGAGAAAGGATCCATTCTCTCAGCCTTAAGGCAAAACTCTGCCAAAAAATCTCTCGGAGCTTGTAAGGCAGAGCTCTACCAGATTTTACCTTGAATTAGGACTTAGCATTTTTA
Organism: Torreya grandis; assembly: GCA_037957365.1. NCBI lineage: Eukaryota > Viridiplantae > Streptophyta > Pinopsida > Cupressales > Taxaceae > Torreya > Torreya grandis. Next base: position 4,013,153 of record JARHVA010000330.1, read on the forward strand.
CCTTTATATGGACTTGCACTTTAAAGTATATGTCTGTGTTCTTATTTTGTGTTAAGTCATTGTCTTTCATGCTTTTCACAGATCGATTACAACATGTCCAGTGCATTGTGAAGTCTCTTTTCTGCAGGTCTACCAAAAGTGTCTACAGCAAGAATATAGGCGCATGTCAATAGGCTGTCAAAGTGTGTCTCAGAACACCTTTGCTAGTTCCTTCCTCCCTGTATCTCTACGGACTCCTGACTCACTGAAACATAAGAGTTTTCCACATCAGATGAAGTGTATGGGCATTTCTTCCTGGTGAAAAGTGTATGTTCGGGATGGGTGGGTCAACTTTTCTGGTGTATCACCTTTTCATTTTTAGGCTTAGGTTATGTTTTCAGCATCTCTCTCTCCCTTTTCACTCCCCTCTTTTTTACATTTGTTTGTTAGCAGTAGGAGAAACTAGGGCCTAAAAGATACATCAGAGGGAGCTAGCCCTTATCTAGAGACTCTCCCCTCCAGCTTTGCCGGTCTCACAGTGGAGAGGGGAGTTTTCATTGTTGTGTGTGGAAGGGCGGAAGCTAGGCGTCCTGCCCTGGGTGCAATCCACTTCGTCAACAATTTTTGGCACGCCCGGTGGGACCAACTAGGACAAATTGTGTCCACAGAGTTGAAGAATTTTTGGTGTGTTCTTCAACCAGCCAGCCTTTGGAGGATTTTGCATCAACACCAATGGCGACTCCGAGTTGAATCAGCTGGTTAAGCAACTTGGTGCCATCAAGAAAATCTCATTTTTTTTCTTGTATGTATAATTCGTTTGCACAAAATCATGGACCTTGTATTCCTTCATATGACTTTGGTCAGACTCAAAAAATTTATGGAATCCCCTCAAGCAGCTCTCCGAGTTGCCCTTCAACGATAAGGGAGGTAGCGCTGGAGTTTGAGAAGTAGGTAATGGAGATAGACATACTGGATGAGTAGTATGAATATTGGCAGGAGCTGATGTATAAAGATGAATGTTTGTTCAGGCAAGCTCAGGCCTTGCAATCCATGGAGGAGGAGGTAGCAAAATGGAGGAATCCATTCATTCAAGGCAGTCGGCCTTGCACGCCCCCTCCTATTCTAAAAAAAATCCTCTCTTGTACACCAAATCCTTTCTATCAGATAGCACTTTCTCATTCCAGCTCATCTGATCCGTCAATCAACCCTGCTTTGACTCCGTACGCCTAGCCTTCAAGCATCAAAGGGAACTGGAACAACCTCCCATGGAGATGAACCTTCTAAATTCTTTAGATCGTGAATCTTCCTTTGGGGGGAACATTATGAACCAACACATGTCTCTCGAAACTGCTCCTACTCATCATGATGATGCTGGTGACCTCCAAGAAAGACTCTTTCAGGATAATCTAGCCAAGCAAATTGAGGATTTAGAGGCTAAGATGAGACTGCTTTGTGAAAGAGAGATGGAACTTTCAGACCTTGTGAAGGAGCCCCAGGACCTTGGAGAAAACAAAGTTGCTACATGTTCACAAGAGCAAAATTCCAATTCCGAGATCCTGAACTTGAAGCAAACAGTAGAATCATGGGGCAGGAAGGAGGAGAAGAAAGGTATTGCTCAAAACCTTGAAGAAGATGAGGCTGCTCCTGCTCATGATAATGTTGGTGACCTCCAAGAAAGGCGCTTCCAAGAGGATATAGCCAGAAGAATTGCAGAGTTGGAATTCAGAGAGAGATTCCTCAGCCAAGGTGTGATGGACGGTTCAGACCCAACGACACATTCCATGTCTGAACACACCCCATCTACACACCTCCAAGAGAGCTATCAGGCCACACCTGATATTGATGAAGTGCTGACCAAATGGAAGGAGGAGAATCATTCAATTCTAGCTCAAGGACTGCCTCCCCTTCCACACGGTTTTTTCACTTCACCCTTTCTCAAGGAGGAACCTGTTTTGCAGGAGGCCAGTCAGGAAGAAAAGATCAAATCTGCAGTTCTCCAAGAGGCTATCATGAGTGAAAATGAAGAAAAAAATCCTCATCAATGCTTCTTTTGAAGACACCGTCAGCAATGGGGAAGACTCAGGTCATGCATACATGCGGATGTTCCAGCAGTATGAGGAGGAACATAAGCATGGTGAGCTCTCTTCCCCCTTGTTCGATGAACTTCCTTGTCGCTTCGATGAGGAAGATGACCATGCCGAGGAGCTAGAGTTGGAGGAGGATCAGGAAAATATCTTTGAACATCTAGAGATCCTGATCTTTGAGGAGGAAAAGGAGAGGTCTGTCTTCCTTGAGGAAAACTTTGAAGAAGAAAGTTTTAAACAGAGAGGTGATGTTTTGTGGGATGAACAATCAATTTGTGATTCCATTTCAGATATCACCACAGTCACCCTTCTTCAAGAAAGCCAAGAGGAAGCAGAGGATGAGTTTGACACGGTCTTCAACGAAGCAGAAGGAAACGGATCAAACCATGATGCACTGCAAAGGGACCATGCACAACAAAGGGCTTATGGTGATGAGCTAGCAGCCACAGATTTCTTGGTGAAATACACCAGCATGAAGAGCCAGCATTCAACAAGCTTCCAGGAACAAGGAGAATACATGTATGTTGGAAGCATGTTTGAATCTGATCCACTCAGATGCAGGCCAATCAAGGTGACAGGCAAGAGGAACAGGTCACCAAATCTCTTTTTTATTCAGCCACTTGTCTGGCACCATAAGTCTTTTTGCCAGGAAGGGGACTTAAGAAGTTTTCCCTTTGATCCAGGAGGGAAGCAAATACACCTGGTTAGTTGTACATAGTAGTTTGCTTTCAATTGTCTTTCCTGCTTTCCCTAAGTGCAGTTTGCACAAGTAGTGTTTTTAGTCTTGTGTGTGCTTTCCCTTGTGTCTGGGGTAAAAAGCTTCATGTTTGATTCTTGGATCTTTGGGGCTATTGCTAACCTTTCTTCAAAGCTGCATTTTGACTCCGTGCCCAATGGACTACAAGGCAACTGGTCTCTAAGCATAGCAGGCATGCTTCCCCTAGGAGTCGCCAATTTGTTGACCATTTTTTGCCCAACAGGCCAAAAAAATCAGTCCCCCTTCTTTTTTATGCTGTTCTGAGCCAGTACTTTTGATTTTGCACGAGTCTTGCAATTTCTATGGACTCTGCAGGATTTCTACGGACTCTGTAGGTGTAGTTTTTTGGCAGATGAAGAACTAATCAAAGAGTGCAAGGTTTTACAAAGCTTCTTCGGACTCTTGTCCGAAGAAATTCATAAGGAAAGTGAGCTTAAAGTGGTTCAACGGCGTGATCTTTCAAAGAGTTAGCAGCTTTGAACCGTTGAACCATTGAACCGTTTCAACGCTTTGGTTCAATGCCTTGGTTCAACGCCTTGGTTCAATGTTTCGGTTCAATCGGATGGTTCAATCACTCGGTTCACTCAGTCGGTTCATCGGCTTGGTTCAATGCGTTGGTTCAACGTTTAAGTTCATCGGCAAAGTTCAACGCTTAATTCAATCGGAAAGGTTCAACACAAGGTTCATCGGCAGGTTCAATCAAATGGTTCATCGCATTCGGTTCGGCGCCTTGGTTCAACAACTGTTTGAACACTTGGTTCAAGCGGTAGGTTGAAAGGCTTGGTTCAACAAAGGAGTGGCGCACAGTGTTGAACCGTTGAACCATTTTTGGTTCGATCGGTTGGTTCAACGGCTTAGTTCAATCGGGCAGTTCAGAGGAGCGTCCCAAAAAGTGAAGGACAAGTGCCCTTGCGGAGGGTAGTTCCAAGTTCAAGAGCCCTTGTGGAGGGTAGGAAGCACTTCAAAGAGGCCACAAAGAAGCGGTAAGATCTTTCAGAATTTTGTTAAGGCAAGGAAATGAATTCTCTCAGACTTTTGTCCGAAGGAATTCCTTCGAACAAAAAGTCCGAAGGAATTCGGAAAGTCTGCAGGAAGAAATCCGCAGAAAAAGCCTGCAGAAGAGGCTCGAAGGAATTTGCCAAGGACGGTGACGTCCCGGAAGCCGTCAATTTCAAGGAGACAGATTAGCCGTTGTTTTTTAAACGATGACGGGTGCGCGGACATCAATTTTAAGACAGTGAAATAGCCGTTTGCTTTTAAATTCCCTGAGCGCCAACCATGAAAAGAGGCCAAGGAACACAATGACCTACCAGAAGACCGTCCCCGAAGGCTATAGGAGTAGAAAGAGACAAAACCAGGATGAGACAAGGCAAGAAACAGACAAAGCATCCAAGTGGTGAAAGGAGGTGTCAACTCGGGGATTTATTCCTGCAGTTGGAACAGCGCTTGCCAGGCGGTCACCAAACGACGCAAACAGTAAGCGGCGCTGCTTGTTTTCTCTAGTTTGCATTTATAAGAAGACAATCCACGCAAATGCCTTGAAGGGAGCAGTCTGATGGGACGCCAAAGTCAAAGCAGGAACCGACAATCAAACGGCTCCCTCTTCCCAAGGCTCAGAGCGCACATGGGCCAGCTTGCAAAAAGAGCGCCAAAGTCTTTCCTAGATATCGCCAAGTTCTCTTCCTCTCTCTATATATTGTAAAGCTTCTCATTTGAGAAAGGATCCATTCTCTCAGCCTTAAGGCAAAACTCTGCCCAAAAATCTCTTGGAGCTTGTAAGGTAGAGCTCTGCCAGATTTTACTTTGAATCAGGACTTAGCATTTTTACCTTTATATGGACTTGCACTTTAAAGTATATGTCTGTGTTCTTATTTTGTGTTAATTCATTGTCTTTCATGCTTTTCACAGATTGATTACAACATGTCCAGTGCATTGTGAAGTCTCTTTTCTGCAAGTCTACCAGAAGTGTCTACAGCAAGAATATAGGTGCATGTGAATAGGCTGTCAAAGTGTGTCTCAGAACACCTTTGCTAGTTCCTTCCTCCTTGTATCTCTACGGACCCCTGACTCACTGAAACATAAGATTTTCTACGTCAGATGAAGTGTATGGGCATTTCTTCCTGGTGAAAAGTGTATGTTCGGGCTGGGTGGGTCAACTTTTCTGGTGCATCACCTTTTCATTTTTAGGCTTAGGTTCTATTTTCAGCATCTCTCTCTCCCTTTTCACCCCCCTTTTTTACATTTGTTTGTTAGCAGTAGGAGAAACCAGGGCCTAAAAGATACATCAGAGGGAGCTAGCCCTTATCTAGAGACTCTCCCCTCCAGCTTCGCCGGTCCCACAGGCGAGAGGGGAGTTTCCATTGTTGCGTGTGGAAGGGCGGGATTTAGGCATCCTACTCCGGGTGCAATCCACTGCGTCAACAGATACCTTTTACAACGCTGAAAAGCCATTAATATAGAAAATTACAAAAAACCAAGAGATTGACATTTGAAAATAGAGAGGGAGTAAACTCAAACCAACTCAGCCTATACAAAAGTCTATTTTGTCTTGCATGAAAATTCTTTGCGTTGAAAAGTGGATGATGGGCTCAAACGTTTGACTTTGCTTATGCATGATCGGTTGAACCATGTCTAAAATTAGAGACTAGCTCTTTGGCATTTAAAAGTGGACGACTGGGCTTGTTAAAATGCCCACCTCTCTTTGCATGGAAATCCACGTTAATATTCAACAAATGAGCTCTACTCAGACTGCTGGAATGTTTGGAGAAGAGTGACTTTGACTAGTCAAACTATGAGTCAACTGAAACTTAGAAATCTGCCAAAAATAGCCCTTGTTCTCATGTATTTTCTCTTATTTTGGTTTGCCTGTTCGTGTCTATTTTTGGCGGGATTCTATTTTTGGATTATTTTGTCTATATTTCCTCGGATTCCCTGGCTATTCCCTTAGCCTAATTCTTTCGAATATTCTTTTTTATCTGCGGATTTCCTTTGGTCTCGAATTTTCTTTGGATATTTTTCTTTGCTTGTATATATGATCTTTGGGTTTTTTGGCTATCTCCTTGGTCTTATATTCCTTTGGATTTCTTTCTTGCCAATTTTTCTGATTTTATTCTCTTTGGCTCTTATGTCTTGGCCCCTGGATTTACCTTTGGTTTTCTTGCAAACTTTTATTATCTCCTTGGCTTTATTATTTTCTGCCCCTTTTCGTTGATTTGTTTGCATTTTTCCCGAATGAATCCTTCAGACAAAAAGTCCGAAGGAATTCCTTCAGACTTTTTGTCCGAAGGATATCTTTCCTTGTAAATTTTTATTTTCCTTCTTTATTCCCTCGGGTTTTTTCGCTTTGACTGTCTGCGGGCTTTGTTTGGCCCATTTCCTTTGGAATTCCGTTGACCCTTGGTTTATTCTTTCCTGTGGACTTTTATCTTGCGAAAAAAATGTTAGTCTCCTCTACGTTTGACAATTATTCTAAAGGAATCCTTCGGACTCTTCACTGGGACCTACTTCGGATTCTTCATTGCTTGTTACTTATAAAAAGAGATAAGTCATTCAACCTGGAAAACCTGAAATGCACTATCCTGAGTAATTCGGGTTTCTAAATCCGAATTACTTCTACTAATAAAACTTTCATAAGCAAAGCACTTCTCAAAACCCAATTTGCACTGTCAAGAGTAATTTGGGTTTTCCAACCCGGATTACTTCTGTTGAGGGGTTTCAACTGCTGATTACTCATAAAGTGAAATAAGTTGTCTCTTGTAAAACCCGAAGACTTCTTTCACAAAACCCGAAGTCTTTTGCTGTGTAAAACCCAAAGTCTTGCTTGAATTCCCACCCTCTCACACTTAGGCAAAAATTTGGTATGTAGGCCAAAAAATGGCCAACAGTACATCTGTACCTCCTTACTAGTGCTTTATCCCTAGACTTGAGACTTTGTTGTTTCAGAGCATGTTGCTCTAAAAGTCCTCATCTGGATGGACTTTACTAGGTTGCCTCTTCCTTGTTGGCATTTTATTGACTAAATCATGGCTTCCATTCGCTGTGTGGTCTGCCATGAGCCTACAAGATTCTACTCCACTTGCCCCCAAAAACGGGTCTGTGTAGAAGTAGATTTATCAAAGGATCTCAAAGAGTTTGTGGAGATTCAAGTCAGAGAGTCTTGACACTCACAGTGGGTGCTTTATATTAACTTGCCTAAATGTGCTTCCAATGTCAAGCCACAGATCACAAGATCAAGGACTGTCCACTGTATTTACCTTGCAGTAGGCCAACTCTCAAGCCCACCTCTAGCATTCCCAAGAATACCAGGAGGATGGGTGGAAAACTGTTGGGGGGCAAAAAATAACTGTAACAAGGGGCCCGCTCACTTGACTCTGGGGAGTAATAACAAACTGTCTTTCAGTTCTTCGCCTCAAGCACCTATCCCTACAGCTTAACCTGCTAAGGAGTTCCTTGTTAGCTCTCAGCGTGCTAAAGAGCGTGGCCATTCTGAGGTGGACCTGCCCAAACCTTGTTTTTATAGTACACCCATGATCGCAAATGTTTTGGCCAGTTTCATCGAAATTTTCTCTCAACGGCTTTGCTCTTCCACCTCATCTTGTCTTCTGCCCAAGTGCAAGCAAACACTCGTGCAATCTCACCTGGGATTCCCCAACTCGTTCTCGTAGTCCCTCTTTTTGAGAAACTAAAAAAGAGGCAGAGTATGTGGTTGAATTGGTGGCCAACCGAGTCGCCCAACGTCAGGAATTCTTGCTCTCCAACAATGAAGAATTCTTGAAGAACAAATATGAACCCTAGAAGGGCTCAATTTCGAAGATATGTCTCTTGATACCCATAATCTATGAATTGTTTTTCATGAAATGTTCATGGTCTTACAGAGTCAACTCGTAAGTATGTGGTGCGATATTTCAAGAAAAAGTTTGCAAATATGGACATTCTTTGCCCACATGAAATTAAGGTGGAAAGTTTCAATCTTTGTGTTGTCAACAAAGTGATATGACCTGATAGCTTAGTGCTGACAAGCAATCATGACCCAGGCCGTGGCGGCCTTATGACATTTATTTCTCCGAAATGGCAGCCACAATTTGTGGATTTTGGATGTGACCCTACACATTGTGTCATTTGGGCCCTTTTCAATATTAAGAACCGTTCTTTTCACATTTTTCATGTTTATGCCTCAAATGATGTGCATGAAAGGACGGCCCTATGGCGGTGGCTTGCCAACTCATTACATAATGCCCCCTAGGCTACTTGCAGTGACTTCAACATGGTGGAACAACCTGCTGATAAGATTGGCCTTTTACCAATGAGATGGTCTGTCAGTGAAAGAGAGGTGTGGCTTTTTGTGCAAAATAAATTTGGATTTTATGACCCCAATACCAGTCGTCATCCCACATCTGAAGTTTGGTACACTTGGACCAACCTTTGAAATGGATCTAATTGTGTGTTAAAATGGCTTGATCGAGCCATGCTCTCCACTCACTATACTTCTCCTTTGACGATACCTTTTCCTTGCCAAAAGAAGCCTTGCCGGAATTTGTCCTTTTCAACCACTCGCCTATCCGCTTCCGCTTTACTTAGCAATTCAAAAAACCATGCATTTAGAAAATGCAATTTTTTCTACATAAGGCCTTGCTGGCCCAATCCCACTATGGCCCACATTAAGTGGGTTTGGAACCTAGTCCCCTGGCCTACTCAGCAACCAAGTTGGATCCAATGGTGGGCTGATGCATTCAATCGGATGTCCAGATTTCTTCGAATCCATGGACATCAATTGGCTAAGATTTGACGACATTCTTACTTAGCCACCTCCTTAGAGCTAAGTCGTGTGGTGGCAGATCTCGAGCAAAACCCCTTTAGCAAGCTTCTTCAATTGCAAGCATAGTTACCAGGTTCGGAAATCCGGATGCGTTCGGGAGGCCAAAAAAATGCGGAAATGCGGAATTCTTGAAAAGGTTCGGAAAAATCCGGAAAAATCCGGTTTGGAAAATATATATATATATATATGTATGTAAAATATTTTAATCTAGTAAGGAATGAAACATTGAATATTAATTTAACAGTTGCAAAATTGAGAAATGCATAAGTTTCAAACTTGAATTACATTAAAAGATAGTAAAATGTCCATAGTTCAAACTTGAATCTCACAGAGTGCATGCCTTAAGGGGTGCATTGGGAATGGGGTGGGATCGGCTTGTGGCACTTTGCAAGAGATATTCTCATACTATTCTTTCACGCATACATCCCTTCATGCAGCCTTCATACCTCCTCTGATGTCTCTTTGAAATCTTGAAACCCTGAAATATGGCTAAGTTTGAAACCCTGAAACCCTGGAATCTGACTAACTCTGAAATATGATAGGATCCTCCAAAACCTAGAATTTGCATTATAGCTCCTAGCGGTCCGAAACCCCTCTCAAACACCCTGAAAGTATATAAATAAAATATAACTTAAAGTATAAGAAACTAGATGTCCATTATAAATGTAAACTTATACTTAAACATTTATTTTATTTACATACTATGGGGTTCGGACTAGATTTACATTTTCTAACTTTTTTTGTTGACTTCCATTGTTTCTCCCTACCGAACCGAATTTATTAATCCGGAAGCCCGCAAAAAATGCGGAACGTTCCGGATTTCGGCCAGATGCGGCCGAATCTGGTAACTATGATTGCAAGTGACCGGATTGAGGCAAAAGATCCAAATTGCAAACATGTACAATGATCATGGAGCTCAAATTCGAGCACGTCTGCACTGGCTCAAAGTGGGGGATAGAGTTTCCAAAGAATTTTTTTACATGCTCAAAACCAAAACTCCCTTCGAACAGATTCAAGCCATCTAAGAGGATGGTCGCTGCCTCACTGCAATACTCGATATGGTCCAAGCCTTTGCTAAACACTATCAACAGGTATTCCCTGCTCGAGAACCTTCTCCGGAGAGATAACACGATCTCAACCAATGCCTCTCGGTTGATTCGAGCAAAGTGACTCCTCAAAGGGTTGTATGTGATAGACAACTCTTTGTTGAGAATTTATATGAGGCAATTATGCTTATGGCCAACGACAAAGTCCCTGAGTGTGATGCCTTTTTGTGTGAATTTTACAAAACGATGTGGGATATTGTTGGACCTAATCTCTATCAAGTCTATCTTGAAGCTTTCCACAAACAGTCTTTGGATTAATTATCAACAAAGGGCATATCAAGTTCATCTCGAAAGCTAGTGATCCTAAATTAATTTACAATTGGAGACCAATCACTTTGCTTAATGTCTCCTACAAGATTATCGCCAAAGTGTTAGCTTTGCGGGTCCACTACCTTTTGCCTTTAGTTATTTGACCTGAGAAGACAGAGTTCATTCAAGGTAGATATATCATGGATAATGTTAATGTTGTGTGGGAAGGTATGGAATGGGCTCACTGCTCCAATCAAAAGGCAATGTTTATAAAGATTGACTTCGAAAACACATATGACCGAATGGAATGTCCAATCATCTTAGCTATGTTGCAAGCTCTGGACTTTGGCCCTACGTTCCTGCAATCGGTTCGTATGTTTTTTATCGATGTCTCTGCCTTTATTTCCATTAATGGAGTTGGCTCCAGGCAATTTGGTCTTTTCAGATCTATCAAACAAGGTTGTCTACTGGCTCCGACTCTTTATGTTCTTGTTGCAGAAGGTTTCAACTACCTGCTTGTTAATGCACAATATCAAAGCCTCATTTGCGGCATTTCTTTGTCGGCTGAGGAGCCCTTGGAACTTCTTAATGGGCATTTCACGGATGTTCCTTCCTCACTCTAATTGAGGATAAGGATAATATTTCTAGTGCCATGTGTTGTCTTGATATTTTTTGTCTTACTTCTGGGTCTTCCATTGTAGAATCCCTTGACAAATCTGCCCTTAAATGTCTGATTTTGCTTGATTGGAATTTTGTCAAATAGTTGGCGTTGTATACTATTCCCAAGCTGATGTAGGTTTCTGATTTTGTTTCCCTTTTCGATTTGATGATGTTATGAGTAAAAGAACTAACTAGTCAATGGCAAATGCTTGCTAATGTATCTAGAATGAGATGCAAGTGTTCTTTTGACATTTTCAAATGCAATTGATGACTGAAAACTAAACAAACATGCACCTACAACAAACTGACATTTTGTCAAACAAATCATATGCAATCTCCAAACTTAATGGTATATCTTCAATATGCTTCCAAACTGATTACAATCTTTGTTTACAATTATTACAGTAGTTTGATCTTGAGAATAGAGACCATACAATATCAAATAATGTAAATGAACCTGGAAATGCAAATCTGATTGTAGCGCCTCTAGCATGTAAGAATGCCATGATTTCCACTTTCAAATCTGATATTAGATGCCAATTAAGCTAATAGATGCAGTGACATAACTTTAAATACCTTCTCTTAAAAGTCTGGGTTGAACCCCTTGAAGATATGACTTCAACTTACTCAATAATGCTTGAAATCTGATATAAATGGCTGCCAAGAATGAAGCTATAGGTCTGCAACTAATTATTCTTCAATAATCTTCAAACCCTTGATGGTATCTTTCACCTTTAAGCACAAATAGAACTCCTGAATGAAACTCTCCTCAAGCAATGATTCAACTGATCTTTCACAGCCTCAAGATTGCATAAACACTGAAGAGATTTTGTTCTCCAATGCTGGAAGTGACTGAAACCCTTGTCTCAAATGCACAAAATTCAAAGACACCAATTTGTAAAGTCCAATGCTCATAAATGAATTTGTTTTTATATCTTTTCTTCAAGCAAGTCGACCCCTTCTAGAGGCTTCCAATTTCAATTAATATCATTTAAAATAATATTAAATGTGTGCACATTAACTTTATCAAATAATTCAATATTTAGCCTCCACAACATAATTAATTAATGCATTTTAAAATCACTTAAATGAGGGTCATGGCCCCATTGGACATAAATGGATTTTAAAACATTATAATTGCACTTCATTAATAATTATTAATAAAGTAATCACTTTATTAATAATTAAAATAACATAACTCTACAAATAATCATTATTTCTCAATTCCTTCTGAACTTGGGAGTTAACCATTATGTCCATTGTGCATCCAACTACTTTACTAAAAATAGTAACGGTCCCTCTCTATCAACCACTGATTTACTATAAATAGTAAATCTTGTTGACCATTTTGGTCTAGAAAACCAAAATCGGTCTCCTTCTGCCTTGGTGTTATGAGCCAGTTCAATTTTTGATTTTGTGCACAAGTCTTTCGGCAAAAGGAGGAACTAGTTCACTGGTTCGACGTCGTGCCCAATGGCTTGGGTTTTCAAAGAGCTTTGAACTTGAACTTTGAATCATTATTGGTTCAATGAGTTGGTTCAATTCAATTGGTTCAGTCGGTTCAATTCAAGCCTTGGTTCAACAGCGTGATTGAGCATTCAGTTCAATGCCTTGGTTCAAGGAACGGTTCAAAGGGAAGGTTCAATAGTCTCCCGAAGGACAAATGTCCTTGCGGAGGGTAGGGAACACTTGAAAAGAACTGAAGGATTTGTCAAGGATTGTGACGTCTCCGAAGCCGTCAATTTCAGGGAAACAGACTAGCCGTTGGTTTTCAAACGGTGACGGGCCCGTGAACGTCAATTTTACAGCAGGAAAATAGCCGTTTGATCTTTAAATTATTGAGCACCAACCAGAAAAAAGCCTGAGAGTGGAAGCTGTCGAGTGTCGTCTGTCGGGACACATTATAATTTGTCTCTAAAAGTAGCGAAACGTGCCATGTGTCCCTTGTAAAACTTGGCGGAGCGCGACAAGTGTCTGCATCTGAGTTTCAAAGCTTCTTTCAATAAGCTTCCCTCAGAGTTCCGCGAAGGGCGCCAAGAGGCAACTGCGGAAGGTTTTGATATGTTTTTCTAAAAGCAGCGGAACGTGCCACGTGTCCCTTGTAAGGCTCAGCAGAAGCCGACAAGTGTCAACATCCGCGGTTTCTTCCTTTCGTTCCATTATTGAGTAAGGACTTTGGTGGGCCCCTGATGAATCGCTAAAGTAAGTAGAGCACCAACCAAAAAAAAAGCCCGAGAGCAGAAGCTGCCAAGTGTCATCATCCATGTGAATCTAAATGAGTCTCAAATGTTTCTATATTGTTTCTAAAGCTCAGCAGAAACCACCATGTGTCATCTTCTCCAGGACTCTCAAAAGGTATCTAAAGCTTCTATAAGTTAAGCGGATGTTGCCACATGTCCTCGCCTGTTTCACAATGGAACACGCCACGTGTCACTTGTTGAGATCAACGAAAAGCGGCCAAAGCAAGCGGGAAAGACACGAAAGAATTGCTCAGGAGAATGACGGACCCGAGGACGTCAAATTCGTGGCAATGAAATAGTTGTTGATCTTCGTAGACGTAATCGTGAACTCAAAGGAATTCAAAGGCTTAAGGCCAGAAGAAAGACAAAGCCAGGAAGGGGCAAAAGAGCCAAGTGCAGAATCGGACAAAACAATCCAAGTGGTGAAGGAAGGTGTCGACTCAAGGAGTTACTCTAGCGGTTGACATAGTGTTTGCGAATTGATCATCAAGAGGCGCGAACAGTGAATGGCGTGACCCATTTTTCTTCGCTTTACATTGATGAGCAGACAAGCCCCGTGAATGCCTTAAAGGAGCAGTCTTGTTTGCAAACAAATGGCACGGCCTATGTTTCAAATGCCTGAAGTCAAAATAGGGGCTAACACAACATTATCTATCAAGCGGCTTCCTCTTTCCAATGCTCAGAATACACATGGGTCACTTGTAAAAGGGCGCCAAAAGGCCTTTTCATTCTTCTATATATTGAAAACTTCTCATTCGAGAAAGAGATCTCTCACATTGTAAGGCAAAGCCTTGCCATTTTTTACCTCGAATCAATATAATACGCATTTTTTACCTCTATTCTGGTTGGATATATCTCTGAGTGCGCCTGAGTGTTAGTCTTGTGTCCAGTCATTACTTCTTAATGCTTTCACATGATTGACACCAACGTACCTGGTATATACAGAGCACCATCCCTGTAGGTGATAAGAAGCGCTGATCCTGGAGCGCAGAAGCAGAAAGAGATTACTAGACAGTGTGCTCTTCCTACAGTGCCTATGGTAAGTCCTTTTACTGTGTGTTTCCATTAAAGCCTCCCTATCAAGCTCTTTGCAGTCTGGTCCTTTTACCAGTTAGAGTGTATGTATGTGTTCTTGTGGTTCAGAGTGTGAGTGTGAGTAGACCAAACTTGTTTGGTGCATCACCCTATTAGGTTAGGTTATGTTGTTTTCAGCATCCTCTTTTTTCAACCCCCCAATATATATATACGTATTAACAACTTACTGGAATAACTCAGATGCATCAAAGGGAGCTAGCCCTTATCTAGAGACTCTCCCCCCAGTTTTGCCAAGCCCATAGGCAAGAGGGGAGTTTCCATTGTGACGTGTGGAAGGCAGGAGCTCAGTCTCCTATCGAGGGTGCAATCCATTGCGTCAACAGTTTTTGGCACGCCCGGTGGGATTCAATTTTTACACTTAGTAAAGTTTCAAGATTGATGTTGGTCCTGTTACAGCAAAATCAACCATTTTCAGCATCTGGCAACTCCACTGGTAAGAACTTCATTTTCTGATCAAAGACCAGTCTGAACTCCTATGCCTAAAATCACCACACGGTCTGCTGCTAAGGGTGTCCCTTTTGAATTCATTGAATTGCCTTTGAACTCAGCAAAGCGACTGAGGTTTGAGAGGACTCATCCTTATTCAGCAAACCACTTTCCCAAACTTGCTATAAAGTACACCTATGCAAGAAGGCCGTGGTTATATCCTATGATAGCCATGGCATTACCCTTTGTGACTTTTCCTGGTCAGAGTCCCTTGAATCTCCAGCGTTATGACCCAATTCCAGGAGCAATCTTTAAAAGTGTGCCTCCTTTTAATGGAGCGGGGCCCATTACAGCGATTGAGCACATCAGGAATATTGCTAACCTCTGCAATATTCACAATATCACTGAGGAGAATATTGCAATCAGAGTGTTGGCATTGTCTTTCAAGGGCAAAGTTCTGGACTGGTATGGGACTTTACCCATGAATTCAGTTGATTTCTGGAATGACTTGGGCACCCTCTTGACGAACCGATTTGGGGAGAAGAGCGACCACCTCTCACTTGCCGAGCAACTGACTACAATGAAAAGAGCTCTACATGAATACATACAGGATTTCAACACTCGATTTCAGAAGACATGGGATAGAATTCTCATTCTAATAAAGCCAACTCCTAACTATGCTTTCCTTTATTACTTAAGAGCGTTGAACAACGATATCGCTATTATGATACAGTCCATGGGAGGACATGTGCTGCCTGCCACCTGTGACATAGCTATAGTGGCTGAGAATTGCCTAGTGCAGGCTGGAAAAATAGCTCTTAGACCTCATATGCCGCTTTTCCCTGAAATGTTGCCCCTAATCCAGACCGCTGCTCCCACCTTGGCTCTTCTGCCCAGCATAGAAAAGCCATCTGCTACTTCATCCAATGACATCCACGAAGTCAAACGCCTATTACAAAGTGTAACAAATGAACTAGTGGCTATTAAAAGGAAACAAGCTCAAAATAATCGACCAAACCAAAGATATCAGCAGTATGGTCAAGCAAATAGACCTCCATTCCAAAATTACAATCAAAGGCAGGGTCAGTTTGCACAGGCCAGACTTTTTCAAGGCTACAATCCAGGCGCCCCTTCATCATCCAAGGCTATGGTACCCGCTCAAAACAATTTGGTACAAGAACAACCCAGTTGCTCAACCATGGGATATGTCAAGAGCAGGCTGTTTATACAAATGAAATGCTGGGTCATTACACAAATGTACAAGACAGTCAGGCAGCCGCCCAACTCCCAAGTTTTGAGGCTTCAATGCAACCCGGCATGAGCAGCAGTCAGACTCAACCTGATTCTACTCTCATGAATCACTTAGAAGGTGAATACTATGCAGTCAATTACGTGGGTACTGCAGACAATCAGGGCGACTATGTCACAGCCAACACAAGATCCAAAAGGAGAGCAATGGAAGAAGCTCAAGCTGCTGCCCAAATGTCAGCAATACCTTCTTCATCACATGTAAACCAAAAGGTCCCAAACTTCAGACCATCGATTGTACCTTCAGCTCCTCGGCCTGCGCCTCAGGCTATAAATAATCTCAAAAAAATTTGAAGGAAGGCAACCCTCGAGTCAATGTGGTTGACCAGATGAAGAAGCTGCACATGAACATCTCCTTGTGTGATTCATTGTCAATACCAGAGCAAAAGGACATGTTGCAAAAGGAATTGTATGAGCTGAATGAACAGGCTGTCCCAGCAAGAGCCGATAATGTTTTGATGATGAATGGACAGCCTTCCACCTCAGGCCAAGTCAGGAAAAAAGAAAAGGTTCCCCCTTTTTAAATGTCCTTGGTCATAGGAGATTTCTTCGTGCACAATTGCATCATTGACAGTGGAGCAAGCACCTCGATAATGCCCAAATGCATAGCCAACAAGTTGGGGTTGAAATACGAAGAAATGACTAAGGGAGTCCTACAGCTGGATGGAACACCAGCGAAGACAGTTGGGGTGGTGAAAGGTTTGAGCTTGATGCTACACGCTTGCCTAACCTTCTCAGTTTCTCATGATGTGGTAGTGGCGGATGTTCCCCCTTTGCTATCTGTTTATCCATGGATTTCACATCCAAGATAGGCGGCTACCTAGCAGCAAACTGGTCTTATCTGGTTTTTAGAACCAAGTATGGGACTAAAGTTAAGATTGAGTCCGAGCCACTCCACAGAGATCATCTGAAACCATACTCGCTCAAGGCGAAAAATGTCAGCGACGCCATTATTGACCAAAAAGAGTTCCAAATGGATCAATCTCCATCCTCTGCCCTTGAAGGAGTTGCTGACCTGCTCTTAGACGAATGGGGAAGTGACAACTTCGAGCATGATCCTTACAAGTTCATAGAGGAGGCAGGCCTTGAAATTTATTGCATATATGAAGAGGGTACTTTTGTACCAAATCTAATGAAGGCAAGCCAAGAAAACTCAAGTCTATGGCAGCTGTTCTTTGATAGTTCAAAAACTAAGTTGGGAGCTGGTGGTGGAGTGGTGTTAGTTTCTCTTTCAAAGGAGAAATACTTTTCGGCTTTCCAATTCCAATTTTCTTGCACAAGCAATGTTGCGGAGTATGAATCCTTCATCCATGGTTTGGAGTGGGCGAGGAAGAGAGGAGTCAAAGAGCTGCAGGCTTTTGGTGACAGTGAGCTGCTTGTCAATCAGGTGAGAGGCCAAAATTCGACAAAGAATTCTTTACTAAAGTCCTACAAACATAGGGTATGGGACTTAGTGGAAAATTTTTTTGCTTTCAATATTACCTCCATTCTTACAGAGTAGAACAAGCAAGCAGACAGGTTGGCATCAGTTGGTGCCCAGTTTGATATCTCTAAGGAAATAGGCTGAGATTGTAGTTCACGCCACTTGAAGGTAGTAATCCGGCCCTCTGTACCTGACAATGTCACTAATTGGCAGGTCTTTGACAGTGACCAACAAATAGCCATCCAGGAGGGAGAAACGCTCGCTGTCTGTCGCCATTTGAAGGATCTGCTCCATGCTCGGGAGAGGATAATGGTCCTTCAAAGAGACTCTATTAAGGTCTCTGAAATCAATGCATATTCTGATCTCCCCATTCTTTTTTCGGACTATGTTGAGATTAGACTATGCGTTGACTTCAGAGATCTCAACAGAGTCTCTTTGAAGGACCATTATCCTCTCCCAAGCATGGAGCAGATCCTTCAAATGGTGATAGGCAACAAGCATTTCTCCCTCCTGGATGGGTATTCAGGATATAACCAGATTTTGGTGCAAGACTGTGACCAACACAAGACAGCCTTCACTACCAAATGGAGGATGCTTGCTTACAAGAAAATGCCATTCAGATTGTCTAATGCTAGTGCCACCTTCCAACGAGCCATGGACATGGCCTTTCAAGGCCTGATAAATAACACTGTGCTGGTGTATCTTAATGATGTGACAGTTTTCTCCAAGGAGGCGAGCCAACACATGAAACACCTCAGACAAATCTTTGAGAGGTGTAGAGAGTTTGATATCTCTTTCAACCAGAGGAAATGCGTGTTCGTTGTCCACGAAGGGAAACTCCTTGGCCACATTGTTTCCAAGGAAGGCTTAACTATTGATCCAGAGAGAGTTCGCTCTGTCCTGGAGTTGTCCTTGCCTAAGCACAAGAAAGGCCTCCAAAGCTTCTTCGACAAAATAAATTTCATGTGGAGATTTATTTCGAATTTTGCGAAGATAGTCAAGCCATTGACCTCTATGCTAAAGAAGGATGAGGAGTTTACGTGGACAGCACAAAGAAAGCACAGTTTTGAAGAGATCAAGCAGGCCATAGCCCGGGCTCCTTCTTTAATCAGCCCTGACTTCAAAGATTTCAACGTCTATGTTGACACAGAGGATTGCACCCTCGATAGGAGGCTGAGCTCCTGCCTTCCACACGCAACAATGGAAACTTCCCTCTTGCCTATGGGCCTGGCAAAACTGGGGGGAGAGTCTCTAGATAAGGGCTTCCTGGCTTTGTCTTTTCTGGCTCCTTTGTCCTTCGGGGGCTATCTTCTACTAATTCTTCGTGTCTTTCCCACTTGCTTTGGCTGCTTTCCGCTAATCTCAACAAGTGACATGTGGCGTGTTCCGCTGTGAAACAGGTGAGGACACATGGCAACATTCGCTTAACTTATAGAAGCTTTAAACATCTTTTGAGAGTCCTGCAGAAGATGACACATGGCGGCTTCCGCTCTCTTTAGCAATTCGTCCGGGGCCCACCATAGTCCTTACGAAACAAAAGGGGGAGACCGCGGATGTTGACACTTGTCGGCTTCCGCTGAGCTTTACAAAGGATACGTGGCACGTTCCGCTACTCTTAGAAAAACATGTCAAAACCTTCTGCAGTTGCCACTTGGCGCCCTCCGCGGAACTCTAAGGGAAGCTTATTGAAAGAAGCTTTGAAACTCGGATGCAGACACTTGTCGCACTCCGCCGAATTTTACAAGGGACACGTGGCACGTTCCACGGCTTGGGTTTTTTCCTGGTTGGTGCTCAAGGATTCAAGATCAAACAACTATTTCCTTGCTGCAAAATTGACGTTCGCGGGCCCGTCACCAGGGGTTTGAACTTCCAACGGCTAGTTCACCGTGCTCAATTTTGACGTCTTCGGGCCCGTCACCCCTTGGAATTTCTTTGGACTTTTTCTTTCCTTCGGCTTTCTTGCTCTTGTCGGGCTTTTTCCTCTTTGGTCGGGCTTTTGTTTCGGCCATTTTTCTCACGGACAAAATGTCCGCAAGAATTGTCGGAGTTTTCTCTCAGGCTTTTCTCCCGCAAGTTTCCCGAATTTCTTCGGACTTTTTGTCCAAAGGAATTCCTTCGGACAAAAAGTCTGAAAGAAATCAATTTATGCCTTTGCCTTGGCCCTTTTATTTTTTGCGGGATTTTTTCCCGAAGAATTTCTTCGGACAAAATGTCCGAAGAAATTCTCTTGTTTACTTCCCCGAAAGAAAGTCCAACTTACCTTGTTCACTTTGCAAGTGTTTCTTGCCCTCCGCAAGGGCACTTGTCCTTCGGGAGACTCTCTTGAATCTTCTTATTGAACTGTCCCTTTGAAACAACCCGTTGAACTGAACATTGAACCAACACTTTGAACCATTTCTATTGAACTGGTTCAATGGTTCAACGTTTGTTGAACCAAGGCATTGAACCGAACTGATGAAACAACTGAGTGAACTAAGTGATTGAACCCACTGTTGAACTAGGCCGATGAACTTTACCTTTGAACCAAAGTGATGAACCATCTCAGTTGAACCAAGCCGTTGAAACGAGCATTTGAACCAAATGAACTGAACCAACTCATTGAACCAATTGAACTGAATGGTTCAATGGTTCGAAAAAAGCTTTTATAGAATCCCTTTCATTCTTTGAACTGGTTCATCTTCCGCTAGAAGACTTATGCAACCGGAATTGAACTGCCTCAGAACAACAGGGAGAAAAGAGGACTACTTTTGGCCTGCAGGACCAAAATGGTCAACACTCTAGACCTTCAGAAATGAAGAGGTAATCTCCGCCATGCTTACCCAAGCAAATGGTGATAAACTTGAACAACCACTTGCATTTTTTAGCCAAAGCCTAGAGGGTTTTGAGGTCAGGTACACATATGTGGAGAAGCAAGTCCTTGCGGTCATACGGAGTCTGAAGAAATTCAGGGATATGCTGTCCAATAGCAGAATTCACCTCATAGTTCCACATCCCGGCATCAAGGATTTCTTGATCAATCGAGACTTGAATGAAAAGAGAGTGAGGTGGATCACTAAGGTGATGGAATATGATGTGGATATCAAGATCACCAAACTGGTAAGAGGGAGAGGCATGTGTGAACACCTTGCTGCAGATTTTAAACAACAAAAAGAGGACAGTCTGCTAATTCATGATGCAGCTACAACAAAAAAACCAGCTGTCATGAAGGATTGGACATCAGACTTGAGGCATTTCCTTCTCACTGGTGAGTGCCCGCAGGGCCTTAATAGGACCAAGAGGAGATATTTCAGACTCCAGTCTCTCCCTTATGTCTTGATTGATGGAATATTGTTCAGAAGGGATCTTTCAAGAGTCCTTTTAAGGTGCATAGACCCAAGTCAGGCTGACAGGGTGCTCTCCGAGTTCCATGATGGGCCAGCTGGGGGTCACTTTGCTCCTAGGCCTACAACTACAAGAATAATGAGAGTTGGTTACTTCTGGCCTACTCTATTCAGGGACACCCATGCCTGGGTACGAAAGTGCCAGAAGTGCGCGCTCTTTGATGGGAAGCAACGGCTGGCTGCCATGCCTTTACAGCCTATTCAGGTAGAGCAACCATTCATGCAATGGGGCCTTGACTTCATAGGGATGATTAACCCTCCCTCCAGTGCTGGACACAAGTGGGTACTGACCGCCACAGATTATTTCACGAGATGGGTAGAGGCTATCGCTTTGAAGGAAGCCAACAAAAGTGTAGTCCTAGATTTTTATGAAGACCTAGTGGCAAAGTTCAGGGTTCTAGCTACCATAATCTCAGATAACGCGTTAGCTTTTTTGGGAACTAAAACAAGTGAATGGGCGCTGAGATATGGTATCTATCTTAGCACTTCATCCAACTACTACCCACAGGGGAATGGGCTGGCTGAGTCCACCAATAAGAATTTGATCAGGATCATCAAGAGAACAATGGAGGAGAATCAAAGGACTTGGCATGCCAAGTTGAAAACAACCCTGTGGGCAGATAGGGTCACTCCAAAGAGGGCAATTGGCAACTCGCCGTACACGCTCGTATATGGAAGGGAAGCTAGGCTTCCTCTTTCACTTGAATTGCCAGCCCTGGACCTCGCCCACCAACTGCAGTTAGAAGAAAGCAACAACATGGAGGTTAGGCTATGCAAGCTGATGGAGATCCAAGAGACGAGGGGCTAGGCTATGGCTTCTATGACCAGTCGCCAACAACAGACGAAGAAACATTTCGACAAGAAATCTTCACCAAAAGGTTTCTCTGAAGGAGATATCGTCTTGAAATGGGATGCGGACAAAGCTAAGCCTGGTAAGCATGCAAAGTTCGACGCCCTATGGAGTGGTCCATACATCATCACTCAGTGCAAGCAGCACAATGCATTCCAACTCTCTAGGTTGGGTGGTGAAGAACTGTATATCCCAGTTAATGGGATATATCTTAAGCATTATCACTGAGCCTTTCTCCCATTATGTATATATTTTCTTTGCTTTGTTCCTGCTTTCCCTAAGTGCTTTTGCACATGTTGGTAGCTTTTTTAGTCTTGTGTGTGTTTTCATTTCCTTTTTTGGGGGTAAAACTTGTGTGATTGATTCTTGGATATCTCAAGGCGGTTGCTAACTCTTTTAAAGCTGCATCCCGACCCCATGCCCAATGGACTCGAAGGCAACTAGTTTCTAAGCATAGCAGGCATGCTTCCCCTGGGATTCGCCAATTTGTTGACCATTTTGGTCCAGCAAATCAAAATCGGTTTCCTTCTGCCTTGTTGTTCTGAGCTAGTTCAATTTTTGATTTTGTGCACAAGTCTTTCGGCAAAAGGAGGAACTAGTTCACTAGTTCGACGTCGATGCCCAATGGCTTGGGTTTTCAAAGAGCTTTGAACTTGAACTTTGAACCATTATTGGTTCAATGAGTTGGTTCAATTCAATTGGTTCAGTCGCTTCGGTTCAAGCCTTGGTTCAACAGCTTGATTGAGCATTCAGTTCAATGCCTTGGTTCAAGGAATGGTTCAAAGGGAAGGTTCAATAGAGTCTCCTTAAGGACAAATGCCCTTGCGGAGGGCAGGGAACACTTGAAAAGAACCGAAGGATTTGTCAAGGATGGTGACGTCTCCGAAGCCGTCAATTTCAGGGAAATAGACTAGCCGTTGGTTTTCAAACGGTGACGGGCCCGCGAACGTCAATTTTACAGCAGGAAAATAGTCGTTTGATCTTTAAATTCTTGAGCACCAACCAGAAAAAAGCCCGAGAGCGAAAGCTGCCAAGTGTCGTCTGTCGGGACACATTATAATTTGTCTCTAAAAGCAACGAAACGTGCCACGTGTCCCTTGTAAAACTCAGTAGAGCGCGACAAGTGTCTGCATCTGAGTTTCAAAGTTTCTTTCAATAAGCTTCCCTCAGAGTTCTGCGGAGGGCGCCAAGTGGCAACTGCGGAAGGTTTTGATATGTTTTTCTAAATGCAGTGGAACGTGCCATGTGTCCCTTGTAAGGCTCGGCAGAAGCCGACAAGTGTCAACATCCACGGTTTCTTCTTTTCGTTTAGTTATTGAGTAAGGACTTTGGTGGGCCCCGGATGAATCGCTAAAGTAAGCAGAGTGCCAAACAGAAAAAAGCCCAAGAGTGGAAGCTGCCAAGTGTCATCGTCCATGTGAATCTGAATGAGTCCCGAATGTTTCTATATTTTTTCTAAAGCTCAGCGGAAGCTGCCATGTGTCATTTTTCGCAGGACTCTCAAAAGGTATCTAAAGCTTCTATAAGTTAAGCAGATGCTGCCACGTGTCCTCGCCTGTTTCACAGTGGAACACGCCACGTGTCACTTGTTGAGATCAGTGGAAAGCGGCCAAAGCAAGCGGGAAAGACACGAAAGAATTGCTAAGGAGTTTGACGGACCCGAGGACATCAAATTCGCAGCAATGAAATAGCTGTTGATCTTTGCAGACTTAAGCGCGAACCCGAAGGAATTCAAAGGCTAAGGCCAGAAGAAAGACAAAGCCAGGAAGGGGCAAAAGAGCAAAGTCCAGAAACGGACAAAACAATCCAAGTGGCGAAGGAAGGTGTCGACTCAAGGAGTTACTCTAGCGGTTGACACAGTGTCTGCAAATTGATCATCAAGAGGTGCGAACAGTGAACGATGCGACCCATTTTTCTTCACTTTGCATTGATGAGCAGACAAGCCGCATGAATGCCTTGAAGGAGTGGTCTTGTTTGCAGACAAATGGCATGGCCTATGTTTTAAACACCTGAAGTCAAAACAGGAGTCGACACAACATTATCTATCAAGCGGCTTCCTCTTTGCAATGCTCAGAACGCACATGGGTCACTTGTAAAAGGGCGCCAAAAGGCCTTTTCCTTCCTCTATATATTGAAAAATTCTCATTCAAGAAAGAGATCTCTCACATTGTAAGGCAAAGCCTTGCCATTTTTCACCTCGAATCAATAGAATACGCATTTTTTTACCTCTATTCTGGTTGGATATATCTCTGAGTGCCCATGAGTTTTAGTCTTGTGTCCAGTCATTGCTTCTTAATGCTTTCACAGGATTGACACCAACGTACTTGGTATATACAAGTGCCATCCCTGCAAGTGATAAGAAGAGTTGTTCCTGGAGCGCAGAAGCAGAAAGAAATTACTAGACAGTGTGCTCTTCCTATAGCGCCTATGGTAAGTCATTTTACTGTGTGTTTCCATTAAAGCCTCCCTATCAAGCTCTCTGTAGTCTGGTCTTTTTACCAGTTAGAGTGTATGTATGTGTTCTTGTGGTTCAGAGTGTGAGTGTGAGTAGACCAAACTTGTTTGGTGCATCACCCTATTAGGTTAGGTTCTGTTGTTTTCAACATCCTTCTCCCTTTTCAACCCCCCAATATATATATACGTATTAACAACTTACTAGAATAACTCAGATGCATCAAAGGGAGCTAGCCCTTATCTAGAGACTCTCCCCCCAGTTTTGCTAGGCCCACAGGCAAGAGGAGAGTTTCCATTGTGACATGTGGAAGGCAGGAGCTCAGTCTCCTGTCGAGGGTGCAATCCACTGCGTCAACAAATCCCTCATTATCTAATCAAACCAATGGTGCAAGAGATCGACACTACAATTGTAGCATGTTCAGGTGCCCTGCTATAGATAGTAAATCTGACTTTCTTGAAATAGTCACTTACTATAAACAGTACTGTTGACGCAGTGGATTGCACCTTGGGCAGGAGGCTGAGCTCCTGCCTTCCACACGCAACAATGGAAACTCCCCTCTTGCCTGTGGGCCTGGCAAAATTGGGGGGAGAGTCTCTAGATAAGGGCTAGCTCCCTCTGATGTATCTTTTAGGTCTTGGACTTCCTATTGCTAACAAATAAATGAAAAAGGGGGGGATGAAAAGGGAGAAGGATGCTGAAAAAAAAAATCTAAACCTAAACTAAAAGGTGATACACCAAAAAAGGTTGATCCACTCAGCCCGAACATACACTTTTCATCAAGAAAAAGCTGGTATACACTTCATCTGATGTGGGAAACTCTTCTGTACCAGTAAGTCAAGGGTCCGTAGAGATATAGGGAGGAAGAACTATCAAAGGTGTTCTGAGACACTTTGGCAGCCTATTCACATGTGCCTATATTCATGTTGAGACACTTCTGGCAGACCTATAGAAGAAGAAACTTCACAATGCACTAGACATGCTGGAATCGTTCTATGAAAAGCATAAAATAAAATGACTTAACACAAAAAAAAACATAGACATATACATGAGTGCAAGTCCAAATGGAGGTAAAAAATTGTTAAGTCTTGATTCAAAGTAAAATTCGACGGAGTTCTACCTTACAAACCTAGAGATTTTTTGGGCAGAGCTTTGATTTACAGGCTAAGAGAATGGATCCGATCCTCCTCAAAATGAGAAGTTTACAATATATAGCAAGAGAAGGAAAAGACTTTGGCGTTCTTCTTTCAAGTGGCCCATGTGCGTTCCGAGCCTTGGGAAGAGGAAGCCGTTTGATTGTCGGCTCCTGCTTTGACTTTGGCATTCCAACATTAATGTGAAAGCATGGGCCGCGCCTCTTTTCTGCAAACAGACTGCTCCCTTCAAGGCATTCATGCGGCTTGTCTGCTCATCAATGCAAAATGAAGAAAATGGGTCGCGTCGTTCACTATCGTGCCCCTTGATGACCACTTTACAGATATTGTGCCAACCACTAGAATAACTCCTTGAGTCAACGCCTTCCTTCGCCACTTGGACTGTTTTGTCCGTTTTTGCACTTCGGGGGCTATCTTTTGCTAATTCTTCGCGCTTTCTTGCTTGCTTTGGCCACTTTTCGCTGATTTCAACAAGTGACACGTGGCATGTTTCGCTGCTGAAACATGTAGGACACATGGCAACATCCGCTTGACTTATAGAGGCTTTAGGCACCTTTTGAGAGTTTTGCAAAAGAGGACACATGGCGGCTTCTGCTGAGCTTTAGAAACAATACAAAAGCATTCAGAATTCATTCGGATTCATCACGAATGGTGACACTTGGCAGCTTCCGCTCTCTTTAGCAGTTCACCCGGGGCCCACCACAGTCTTTACTGAACAAAAGGGAGAGTCTGCGGACGTTGACACTTGTCGGCTTCCATCGAGCTTTACAGGGGACACGTGGCATGTTTCGCTACTCTTAGAAAAAACATGTCAAAGCCTTCCGCAGTTGCCACTTGGTGCCCTCTGCAGAACTCTGAGGGAAACTTGTCAAAAGGAGCTTTGGAAATCGAATGCAGACACTTGTCGCGCTCTGTCGAGTTTGCAAGGGACAAGTGGCACGTTTCGCTGCTTTTAGGGGCAAATCATCATGTGTCCCGGCAGACGACACTTGGCAGCTTCCGCTCTCTTTCTTTTTTTGGTGTAAAATTGACGTTTGCGGGCCCGTCACTGTTTGAAAACCAACGGCTAGTCCATTTCCCTGAAATTGACGGCCTCGGAGATGTCACTGTCTTTGGCATTTCCTTCCGTGTTCTTTCTTCGGGTTTTTTACCCGCGGCTCTTTCCCAAATTTTTTCGGACTTTTTGTTCGAAGGAATTCCTTCGGACAAAAAGTCTGAAAGAAATCATTCATGTCTGTTGACTCATCTTTGTTTATTTCCGTGGAATTTTTTTGAAGGATTTCTTCGGACAAAAAGTCCAAAGGAATTCCTTCGGACATTTTGTCCGAAGAAATTCTCTTCTTTGTCTTAAACAAAAAATCCGAAGGAAACTTACCTTTTCGGCTTTTCTCTGTGGGCTCTTTGCAAAAGTTCCCTGCCCTCCGCAAGGGCAGAACTGAGTCCTGAACTGCCCTCCGCAAGGGCACTTGGAATGGGTCCATTTTGCACCTAAGTGGGAACTTGTCTCATTTGAACCGAGTCGTTTGAACCATTTGAATGGACTAAGCCATTAAACCGAGCCATTGAAACAAGCCGTTGAACCAATTGAATCTGAGCCAATTGAAATGAATGGTTCAATGGTCCGAAGAAACTTTGTAGAAGCCCCTTTCATTCCTTGAACTAGTTCATCTTCTACTGGAAGACTTGTGCAACCCGAAATGAACTAGCTCAGAACAACAAGAAAAAGGGGGGACCGATTTTGGCTTGCACAACCAAAATGGTCAACAAGTACGTGTGTGAATATGAATTGGACAAAGGCTAAACCTGAACTCTGGATGGGAATACGCCTCCTGCTCTACCAACTGGAACCCTCTAACCATCTGCCTTAGCCTACGAGGGCCAATAATAGGCTAATCCAATCATAAACCAAGGTGAACTAAAATGGGGACATTACATCCATTCAATGGTGTAAAACCCAGTGCTTCAGACATTCTTCGCTCCCCTCGCCTCATTGGATGGCTCGTTATGCATGGAAATTGCTCCAACATCATGAAATTTTTATGTTCTTGGGAATCCATTTTGCTTTACAGGTCTCCCCTTGTAGACTTTGGCAATACGTGGTGGACAGGGTGGAAAAGAAGTTATTATGTTGGGTTACCAAACCATTATCGTTGGTTGGCGAATTCCAAATTTGCTCTAAAGTGTTGGCGGCCACCCATGTGTATTATTCATCTTGTTGGGTGCCTTCCAAGCAATCAGTTCGAAAGCTAGAAATTTTTTTGAGAGACTTCATTTGGGCTGACCCCTCCACCGGCAAAGGTTTTCATAGGGTGCCCTAGGAATATTGCTATCTTCCCCAGGAGGCATGTGATATTGAATTGATCGATGTCTCTCACTAAGGTTTGACTCTCTATGTCAAATGGATTGTTTATGCCATTTAAAGCAATGAAGCTTGGAAGGCACTCATCTGCAATTTTGTTGCTCAAGGCCCCCCTTACAAGTGTGCAACATGGAAAGGTCTTGGTTTTGCTAACCTCCTTACTCTTGTTGCCCCTATGAAAATTGTGGGATCCTTTGTGATTAAAAGTATCTAGAAAGCTTGGGAAAGAGTCAAACCGTGGCTTTGATGGAACAGTTTTGGGTTTAGATATGGCCTCCTATCAATCAACACTCCTTATGATGGTTGCATATCATTAACTTCCATGCAATTCCTTTTGCCGAGGTGCCTTGGATTCACTCCCTCAAATTCTTTCAAAGGGGAATTCGGACAGTGCAAGATTTATTTTGTAAAAACACTCGCTTTTGGCTCCCCTGGGATGAATTCAACTTTAAGTTTAATCAATATGCTGCAGATAAAGAATCTTACAACAAGATTGTGGAAGTAATTCCAGCGGAAATGCTTCACAAAATCACAGTCAATTCTTCCCACCCTTGGTGAAAAGACTAGAAATGGTATGTTGACACCCCTTTCCATATTTACACTACCTGGAAAGGCTACGAATGGCTTTTGCCACACCTGCTTTTGGTTGGCAAGCTTAATGGCCATTGGAATATTCAATCCTCTCTCACAGTTTGGGGGGAGACATTTTGAGTCTATTTACGTTGTGTGCATTGAGCCTAAGCTGGATCACTTTGCCTAGTGTTTGCTCCATCAAGGGCTTCCTATAGCTAGAAGGCTAATTCAATTAGGGGTTGTGCAGCCCCATTGCCCTCTCTATGAGGGCACTTGGAGACTCTCATGCACCTTTTCTAGTTTAGTTCCAACACCCAAAGCGTTTGGGTTTGGATACATGATTTTTTCCAGCCTTTTTGCCCAAACCCCTTTAGTTGGTTTCACACACTTTTGGGTGATCACTCGCAAATGCCTCCTCGGTTCACCCAAGTTTGGCATGTTTTCAGAGTGAAAATCTTGTTTTGGATATGGAAAGAATAGAATTCAACTTTATTCTCTAACGTCTCACTAACATTCACTTTTCTACTTATAATAAGGCCATGGTTATTTCTAATGTGCTTCTACAGATTCAAGTGCAAACCAAAAAAGTGGCTATGGAACTGGATTACTTACAACGGCTACTTGGTCTTTGGGGTGATGCCCCCGCTTTGTTGCTCGTGTACCATCCTCCCCACTGCGGACCTCACCTCCAAGAGGAGGCAGTGGCACTCCTTGGGGGGTGCTCGCCGCATTCGGTCTCATTGACATTCTCACACCCATGCTACTGGTTCTCCGTCATTGCACCGCTCTCCTCCCCTAGCCTAGCATGGAGGTTGGGGCTCTCCTCGTCCCACGTCGGCTCAGGGTTTGGGGCTCTCCACCTCTTGTGGACCAGCGCAGATGCAGCCACCCGTTGGGGAGCTCGCATGGTGATAGGCAACTGCCCCTTGATAAAGGCTTCCCCTGGCTCGCTTTGGCTATTTCTCCCCGACACACTATGCAAGATACTAAGGTGCAAAAAGATAGTGACCAGCACACCTCCGACTCTAGATGGGACCTTGTTGAAGGGAAAGACCTTTCACGCTTAGGATGGGATGATCCTCCTAATCACGATCCTTCTCGGCCGGTCTCTTTGCTACTACTGCTTAAAGTGTCTCTTTTTTTTATGTTCTAGAGCTTTCCTAGGCGTGGCCTACTTTGTTTCTGTTTTTGGCTTTTTATCTTACTTGTGTTTCCTAGGTCAGGGTTAGTGTGTTGCTGTGGCATGCTCTCTTACCGCCAACCTTTTTTTGTGAATAGTCTTGTACATGTTGATATATTTATGTTAATATTATAAGCTTTATTTCATAAAAAAAAAGGCATCTGATATTACGAAACAAAAGGCTTGCAAAAGAAGTGTTTGGCATTGTGTTTTTTGGATTCTGCATTTGTGTGACATTCTTGTGGTCCAGCAACTGCATGAGATCCAATTGTCGCATGGTCAGAGGACATCCTATTAGTAACAGCAGCAGCAGAAGACATAGCTACTCCTTGTCTGAATGTGAGAACCACCCAGTCAGTAGCTCAGGCTTCACTGCTGCTGCAACTGGCCAAGTGCGAGGTTTTACATTTGGATCCCTAATGATTTTGCTCACTTTCCTACATAGCATCATGAATTAGCTTTTTATTTGGTGTCATAGAGCATTGATTTCTCTAGAGATTGCAAGCAGTATCGCTGATACTCACTGTTCTTAGTGATCAGATCAATAAAGTCCTTTTGTTGAGTTTCCAAGTTGGTTATGTGGATCATACTTTCTTTTATCTTTGGTATCAAAGTACTCAAATTTCCAAATTTATCAAGTAGGCCAACTTTTTCATCTAGGCCATTTATTTCCTTAACCAAAGCTGCATAAATCTTAACTACCTCACAATATTTTTATATATTGTGATTTTGTCTATTGGTGCAAATTTTTATTCAGTATTCAAAATAACGTTTCATTTGTGTACATAGCAAATGTGTTTTCCACGATGTTCGATTTTTTTGTACTTATATTTTATAGTCTAGACTCTACATTTTTGGCATTGTTGCCATTAAGAATACCGGCTTGTTGGTTTGTGTGGCCATCGCTCTGCCGATACCCAACATTTTTCCCATCATCAACAATTATAGTATATGTGTTATATTCATTGACCAATGTAATTGGAAAAATAAAAAATTATAGAAAACCAGGAAATATTGATGGTTCATATATTGAACATTAAGCAAACCATTTAAAGAGGAAGATTTGTCAGCAAACCAGAATTGTATCTAAGACATAGGCACGTACAATTTCACACACAAGGAGTTTAAAGGTACACAAACTCCCGTTGGTGAGGCAGCCAGTATTCTTATTTGGAACGAGTATGTCAAGTGTATGTTCATTCATCTATCAACATACATGACTCATTGCTACTTGGATTTGAAGAAAAGTGAAGAAGCGCAATGAAGCCAACCCGACCGACAACTGACTTTTCAACAATGAGGACTGTATAAAGAAAGAGTGAGAAGAGGAATGAAGAGAGCAATGACAATGAAGGGATTTATGAACTTCGAGACGTATCTTACTATCTAAAAGCACTTGATTCCCATTTTGAAGAGTGAAGGTATGCAACGATAGTACAAATATAGAAGAAACAATTGTCAATGATGAAGACTGCAAATTAACATGAGAGTGTCAATGTTTGAACTAGAAAGAACAAAGCCGATGCAGGGATTTATTAATTTGGAGTTGTCATACTAGCTAGAAGCATTTGATTCCCCATTTCAATGATGGAGACGGGGAGGGAAGCACAACATCATCAATGTTCAAGCTAGAGGAAGGAGAAGGTTTTGTGACCCATCAATTGACAACAATTGTAAGAGATGACACCAAACAAATTAATGGGACTGTTGAAAAGGGAAACCCAATATTGCAGATGAAGAAATAGAGACGGTTGTCAAGGAAACAATCACTGGTGGGGAGAATACCATCAAGGAGGAGATGATTGATGATGACAGTGAAACTCAATTCAATGTGGAAGTCAACTTGATTAAAACATTCAACCACCTAGAGCCAACTATCATCAACATTTTGGAAGAATAAAAGTCAAAACTCATGGATCTAATTCAATCCCCTAGATTCCAGACCACAACCCTCCAAGAATAGAGATATGAAAACAACATAATATAGTTAATGAGGAGCCACGTCAAACTCCATGCAATCTTCTCAAGCATGAATCCTTAAACTCAAACCATGAAAGCTCACCCAAGAGCTAAATAAGTCTTCCATGAACCATGAGAGCTCATCCAAGAGTCAAGCTACCACCAATGCAGTGATCAAAATCAGTGAGCACCACACAATCACAATGCCATATTTGGGACTAGATATGTCAAGAAGAAATCAAGCTCCATAACAAGACATCATAAGCCACAAGAAACTACTTCAAAACCAGGCTGAACATACCACAAGAAGTCAATGAGCACCACACAATCACAATGCCATATTTGGGACTAGATATGTCAAGAAGAAATCAAGCTCCATAACAAGACATCATAAGCCACAAGAATCTACTTCAAAACAAGGCTGAACATACCACAAGAAGTAACTCCATAACTAGGCATTCAATGCCATAAGAAGTATCCATAGTCGTATATCAAATA
Source organism: Torreya grandis (assembly GCA_037957365.1). Lineage (NCBI taxonomy): Eukaryota > Viridiplantae > Streptophyta > Pinopsida > Cupressales > Taxaceae > Torreya > Torreya grandis. The sequence continues at coordinate 4,044,700 of JARHVA010000330.1, forward strand.
ATCTAACCCACCTTGAACCTCGTCAATCTTTAGGTCCGAAGAACCAACCACGAAGCAAAAATCAACTATACATAAACAAGTTCCACCCTTCCAGAAGTAAGAATCAAAGTGCACATAAGCAAGCTCCATCCGCCCAGAATCAAGAACAAAAGAATACCAATGGCTAAGTACACATAAACAAGCTCTATCCTTCCAAGAACAAGAATCAAAGTGCATTAATATCAGAGATCATAGCAGAAATGTCCACAAGCCTAGAATGTGGAATCCCAAACCATTGTCCCCTCTCAAGCCACACTCACTAGCTTAAGTACTCCAACCCTGAAGAATCAATGAAGAAGCATAAATGGGCCCATCAATGCATCACTATCATCAAGATGCCTCATCGCGACCATCTTATGTAATGAAGAGTCCCACAAATCTTAGCAACATGAACATGACAATGAACTAATAGCACATACGTCAAGAGGTTAAAATGTAGATATCATGTAGAAGCTACGAACCAAGCATACTCAAACCATCAAATGCATCCAAGCCATTGTTCAAACCAACCCAAAAAATATAATATCAGACCAAAACACCAAGGCCATCCACAAACCAACCAAGGAATGTATTTCAAGTAAAGACACCATTAAATAGAACAAATGGGCAAACATACAAATCTTATTGGTATAGGTCATTCCTGACAACCTTGAGGCATGTCGCTAATAACTAGTGTTGACCATTTTGGTCCCGCAGGCCAAAATCGGTCCCCCCTTTTTTCCTGTTGTTCTGAGCCAGTTCATTTCGGGTTGCACAAGTCTTCTAGTAGAAGATGAACTAGTTTGAGGAATGAAAGGGGATTTTACAAAGTTTCTTCAGACCATTGAAGCATTCAGTTCAATTGGCTCAGATTCAATTGGTTGAACGGCTTGCTTCAACGGCTTGTTTCAATGGCTCGGTTCAATGGCTTAGTTCATTCAATTGGTTCAAACAGCTCGGTTCAAATGAGTTGGTTCGACGTTTGGCACAAAATGGACCATTTCAAGTGCCCTTGCGGAGGGCAGGGAACATTTGCAAAGAGCCCACAGAGAAAAGCCGAAAAGGTAAGTTCCTTCGGAAATTTTGTTTAAGGCAAAGAAGAGAATTTCTTCGGACAAAAATCCCACGAGATGGAAGGACAAGGCAAGGGCGATTTCTTTCAGACTTTTGTCCGAAGGAATTCCTTTGGACAAAAAGTCCAAAGAAATTTGGAAAGAAGGCCACGAGAGAAAAGCCCGAGAGAAAACTCTGGAGGAAAAGAACCGAAAGATTTGCCAAGAGGTGACGGGTCCGAAGACGTCAAAATCAAGCATGGCGAACTAGCCGTTGGTTTTCAAACAGCGACGAGCCTGCGAATGTCAATTTTACACCAGAAAAGGCCTGAAAGCGGAAGCTGCCAAGTGTTGTCTACCGGGACACATGATAATTTGCCTCTAAAAGCAGCGGAACGTGCCACATGTCCCTTGCAAAATCCGGCGGAGTGTGACAAGTGTCTGCATCCGAGTCCCAAAGCTTCTTCAACAAGCTTCCCTCAGAGTTTCGCGGAGGGCGCCAAGTGGCAAATGCGGAAGGTCTTGACATATTTTTCTAAGAGCAGCAGAATGTACCACGTGTCCCTTGAAAAGCTCAGCGAAAGCCAACAAGTGTCAACATCCGCGGTCTCTCCCTTTTGTCCTGCAAGAACTGTGGTGGGCCCTAGACAAATTGCTAAAGAGAGCGGAAGCTGCCAAGTGTCATCATCCGTGATGAATCTGAATGAGTCTCGAATGATTTTGTATTGTTTCTAAAGAGAGCGGAAGCTGCCACATGTCCTCTTTCATAGGACTCTCAAAAGGTGCCTAAAGCTTCTATAAGTTAAGCGGATGCTGCCACATGTCCTGCCCGTTTCATAGCGGAACACGCCACGTGTCACTTATTGAAATCAACAGAAAGTGGCTAAGGCAAGCGGAAAAGCTCGAAGAATTAGCAGAAGATAGCCCCTGAAGGACGAAAGAGCCAGAAAAGAGCCAAGTGCAGAAACAGACAAAATAATCTAGGTGGCGAAGGAAAGTGTCGACTCAAGGAGTTATTCCAGTGGTTGGCATAGTGTCTGTAAATTGGTCATCAAGAGGCGCAAACAGTGAATGGCGTGACCCATTTTATTCATTTTGCATTGATGAGCAGACAAGCCGCGTGAATGCCTTGAAAGAGCAGTCTTGTTTGCAGGGAAAGAGGCGCGGCCCATGCTTTCACATTAATGTTTGAACACCAAAGTCAAAGCAGGAGCTGACAATCAAACGGCTTCCTCTTCCCAATGATCGGAACGCACATGGGTCACTTGAAAAAAGAGCATCAAAATCTTTCCTCAGAAAGCACAAAGGCCTCTTTTCTTCCTCTATATATTGTAAACTTCTCATTTTGAGAGGGAATCCATTCTCTTAGCCCGTAAGGCAAAGCTCTACCCAAAAATCTCTCAGGCTTGTAAGGCAGAACTCTATCGGATTTTACCTTGAATCAAGACTTAGCATTTTTACCTCCATTTGGACTTGCACTCACGCATATGTCTATGTTTTCTTTTTGTGTTAAGTCATTTTATTTTATGATTTTCACAGAATGATTCCAGCATGTCTAGTGCATTTGTGAAGTTCTTCTGCAGGTCTGTCATGAGTCTCTACAGCAGGAATATAGGCGCATGTGAATAGGCTGCCAAAGTGTCTCGAGACACCTTTGATAGTTCTTCCTCCCTGTATCTCTACGGACCCTTGACTCACTGATACAGAAGAGTTTCCCACATCAGATGAAGTGTATACTAACTTATTCTTGATGAAAAGTGTATGTTTGGGCTGAGTGGATCAACTTTTTGGTGTATCACCTTTTTTAGTTTAGGTTTAGGTTCTGTTTTCAGCATCCTTCTCCCTTTTCATCCCCCCCTTTTTCATTTATTTGTTAGCAGTAGGAAGTCCAGGACCTAAAAGATATCAGAGGGAGCTAGCCCTTATCTAGAGACTCTCCCCCCAGTTTTGCCAGGCCCACAGGCAAGAGGGGAGTTTCCATTGTTGCGTGTGGAAAGCAGGAGCTCGGCTTCCTATCCAGGGTGCAATCCACTGCGTCAACAATTTTTGGCACACCCGATGGGACCAACTAGGACAAGTTTTATCCAAAGAGTTGAAGAATTTTGGTGTGTTCTTTAACCAACCAGCCTTTGGAGGCTTTTTCATCAACACCAATGGCGACTCCGAGTTGAATCAGCTGGTTAAGCAGTCTTGGTGCCATCAAGAAATCACATTTTTTTTGTATTACGTTGGTGAAGCTCAAGTTGTCATGGAGCCACCTCAAACCCCAGCATTACTTCCCTCATTGTTGAGGGGTAACCAGGAAAGCTGTTTGAGGTGATTCGATGAATATTCTAAGCTTGATCAAAAAACTATATGAAAGAAAACAAGGTCCATGTTTCTGAGCAATGGCATTATACGTGCCAAATACGTTTTCAATTGAAGCAGCTTTTCTTGTGCATAAGCAGAACCTTCCTAGTCTTCTTCAACTTCCTCAGGTCTCCCAACATGATGGGAAGATCCTGACTTGGAAACAAACAGTGGAATCATGGGGTAGGAAGGAAGAGGAGGAAAAAGGTTTTGCTCAAAACCTTGAAGAAGATGAGGTTGCTCCTGCTCATGATGACGTTTATGACCTCCAAGAAAGGCTCTTCCAAGAAGATCTAGCCAGGAGAGTTGCAGAGTTGGGATCAAAAGCGAGATTCCTCAGCCAACGTGTGATGGACCTGTCTGAACACACCCCATCTACACACCTCCAAGATAGCTATCAGGCCACACCTGATATAGATGAAGTGCTGGCCAAATAGAAAGAGGAGAATCATTCGATTCTATCTCAAGGACTGCCTCCTCTTCCACATGGTTTTTCCACTTCACCCCTTCTCAAGGAGGAACCTGTTTTGCAGGAGGCGAGTGAGGAGTAGAAGATCCAATTTGTAGCTCTTCAAGAGGCTATCATGAGCGACAATGAAGAAGAAATCATCATCGATGCTCCTTGTGAAGACATCATCAGCAATGGAGAAGACGCGGGTCATGCATACACGCAAATGTTCCAGCAATACGAAGAGGAACGTAAGCATGGTGAGCTCTCTCCCCCTTTGTTTGATCAACTTCCTTGTTGTTTTGATGAGGAGGACGACTATGCTGAGGAGTCTGAGTTGGAGGAGGATCAGATGGATGTGTTTGAACAACTAGAGACTCTGATCCTTGAGCAAGAAAAGGAGAGGTCTGTCTTCCTTGAGGAAAGCCTTGAAGAAGAGAGTTTTGGACAAAGAGGTGATGTTCTGTGGGATGAGCAATTAGTTTGTGTTTTCATTTCAGACATCACAACAGTCACCCTTCTTCAATAAGGCCAAGAGGAAGCAGAGGATGAGTTTGACAGGGTCTTCAATGAGGCAAAAGGAAACTAGTCAAACCATGATGCATTGCAAAGGGACTGTGCATATTGAAGGGCTTATGGTGATGAGCCAACAATCACAGATTTCTTGGTGAAATGCACCAACATGAAGGACCAACATTCAACAAGATTCCAAGAACAAAAAGAATACATGTATGTTGGAAGCATGTTCGATTCTGATCCACTCGGATGTAGGCCAATCGAGGTGACAGGCAAGAGGAGCAAGTCACCAACTCTCCATTTCATTCAGCCACTTGTATGGCACTATAAGTTGCCTTGCCAGGAAGGGGACTTAAGAAGTTTTCCCTTTGATCCAGGAGGGAGGCAAATATACCTGGTTAGCTATATATAGTAGTTTGCTTTCAGTTTTCTTTCCCTATTTTTCTTAAGTGCAGTTTGCACAAGTAGTGTTTTTAGTCTTGTGTGTGTTTTCCCTTGTGTCTGGGGTAAAAAGCTTCATGTTTGATTATTGGATCTATCAGGGCTGTTGCTGACCTTTTTTAAGTTGCGTTCTGACTCCGTGCCCAATGGATCTTAAGGCAACTAGTCTCTAAGCATAGCAGGCATGCTTCCCTTGGGAGTCACCAATTTGTTGACCATTTTGGTCCTGCAGGCCAAAATCGGTCCCCCCTTTTTTCCTACTATTCTGAGCCAGTTCATTTCGGGTTGCACAAGTCTTCCAGCAGAAGATGAACCAGTTCGAGGAATGAAAGGGGCTCCTACAAAGTTTCTTCGGACCATTGAACCATTCAGTTCAATTGGCTCAGATTCAATTGGTTCAACGGTTTGCTTCAACGGCTTGTTTCAATGGCTTGGTTCAACGGCTTAGTTCATTCAATTGGTTCAAACGGCTCGATTCAAATGAGTTGGTTCGACATTTGGCGCAAAATGGACCATTTCAAGTGCCCTTGCGGAGGGCAGTTCGGGACTCAAGTGCTCTTGCGAAGGGCAGGGAACATTTTCAAAGAGCCCACAGAGAAAAGCCGAAAAGGTAAGTTCATTCGAAAATTTTGTTTAAGGCAAAGAAGAGAATTTCTTCGGAGAAAAATCCCGCGAGATGGAAGGACAAGGCAAGGGCGATTTCTTTCGGACTTTTGTCCGAAGGGATTCCTTCGGACAAAAAGTCCGAAGAAATTTAGAAAGAAGGCCGTGGGAGAAAAGCTCGAGAGAAAACTCCGGAGGAAAAGAACTGAAATATTTTCCAAGGGGTGATGGGTTCGAAGACATCAAAATCAAGCATGATGAACTAGCCGTTGGTTTTCAAACAACGACGGGCCCGCGAACATCAATTTTACACCAAAAAAGGCTGAAAGCGAAAGCTGCCAAGTGTCGTCTGCCGGGACACATGATAATTTGCCTCTAAAAGTAGCAGAACGTGCCACGTGTCCCTTGCAAAACCTGGCGGAGCGCGACAAGTGTCTACATTCGAGTCCCAAAGCTTCTTTCAACAAGCTTCCCTCAGAGTTCTGCGAAGGGCACCAAGTGGCAAACGGGAAGGTCTTGACATATTTTTGTAAGAGTAGCGGAATGTGCCACGTGTCCCTTGCAAAGCTTGGTGGAAGCCGACAAGTGTCAACATCTGCGGTCTCTCCCTTTTGTCCCACAAGAACTGTGGTGGGCCTCGGATGAATTGCTAAAGAGAGCGAAAGCTGCCAAGTGTCATCATCCGTGATGAATCCAAATGACTCTCGAATGCTTCTGTATTGTTGCTAAAGAGAGTGGAAGCCGCCACGTGTCCTCTTTTGCAGGACTCTCAAAAGGTGCCTAAAGCTTCTATAAGTTAAGCGGATGCTACCATGTGCCCTGCCCATTTCACAACGGAACACGCCACGTGTCACTTATTGAAATCAGCAAAAAGCGGCCAAGGCAAGTGGAAAAGCGCGAAGAACCAGCAGAAGATAGCCCCCGAAGGACGAAGGAGCCAGAAATGAGCCAAGTGCAAAAACAGACAAAACAATCCAGGTGGCGAAAGAAAGTGTCGACTCAAGGAGTTATTCCAGTGGTTGGCATAGTGTCTGTAAATTGGTCATCAAGAGGTGCGAACAGTGAACGGCACGACCCGTTTTCTTCATTTTTCATTGATGAGCAGACAAGCTACGTGAATGCCTTGAAGGAGCAGTTTTGTTTGCAAGGAAAGAGGCGCGGCCCATGCTTTCACATTAATGTTTGAACGCCAAAGTCAAAGCAGGAGCAGACAATCAAATGGCTTCCTCTTCCCAATGATCAGAACGCACATGGGTCACTTGAAAAAAGAGTGCCAAAATCTTTCCCCAGAAAGCGCAAAGGCCTCTTTTCTTCCTCTATATATTGTAAACTTCTTATTTTGAGAGGGAATCCATTCTCTTAGCCCGTAATTCAAAGCTCTACCCAAAAATTCTCGGGCTTGTAAGGCAGAATTCTGCAGGATTTTATCTTGAATCAAGACTTAGCATATTTACCTCCATTTGGACTTGCACTCACGCATATGTCTATGTTTTCTTTTTGTGTTAAGTCATTTTATTTTATGTTTTTCATAGAACGATTCCAACATGTCTAGTGCATTTGTGAAGTTCTTCTTCTGCAGGTTTGCCATAAGTGTCTACAGCAGGAATATAGGCGCATGTGAATAGGTTGCCAAAGTGTGTCTCGGGACACCTTTGATATTTCTTCCTCCTTGTATTTCTACGGACTCCTGACTCACTGATACAGAAGAGTTTCCCACATCAGATGAAGTGTATACCAACTTCTTCTTGATGAAAAGTGTATGTTCGGGCTGAGTGGATCAACTTTTTGGTGTATCACCCTTTTTATTTTAGGTTTAGGTTCTATTTTCAGCATCCTTCTCCCTTTTCATCCCCCCCCTTTTTCATTTATTTGTTAGTAGTAGGAAGTCCAGGACCTGAAAGATACATCAGAGGGAGCTAGCCCTTATCTAGAGACTCTCCCCCCAATTTTGCTAGGCCCACAGGCAAGAGGGGAGTTTCCATTGTTGCATATGGAAAGCAGGAGCTCGGCCTCCTGTCCAGGGTGCAATCCACCGCGTCAACAATTAGTACATAGAAAAAGATAAAACAGTTCGATAATCGGCTTAAGTTGAGAAAATCCTTCGCAAAAGGATCTAAGTTGTTGTGGGACGATAATGAAATCACTGTTGAGATTTCAATCACAAAGCAAGGAAATAATGATTTCGTCTAAGCTTACAAATGACTAAATGATTCATAGATTTTATGTTTTAACAATCCATGAAATAGAAAATGGATTTTGGATACACTATGTACAATATTTTTCCCTCAACGTTTCGGATCACAACCCATGATCCATCATTAGGAAAATCTATGACTAAATGTTTGATTTCCAGTTTGGACAACTCTCACAAATGGATTAAAAAAGTGGCGGTTCATCTAGTGATTAAGGCCTAAATAAAAAACAAAGATGAAATACCATCAACAACTTGTAGGGATGCACGTGACCAAGGAATAATATTTGAGAGTGAAGATAACACTAGTGCTTGGGCAAAGACTGCTGGTGTTAGATATAAAATCACATAGGCATTGTAGTCTAAACAATCATGTTCCATACAAATATTGCATCGTAAATGGAAGAAAAATACAAGCAAAGGGAATCCATTAAACATACATACTTATAAATCAAGCAGTTCACAAATACAACTCATAATATGGGAAAACATAACAAGGTCTTATCATTAATTTTAACCCAAATACATACAATCAATCCTCCATAATTTTAGCATACAATGCTCATATTACCAAATAGATTTATCTAATGCTCTCTATGTTCTACAATCAGCCTTATATCCGGGCTATGATTAATTACAAACTAGTTCTATTCTATTCTTGGTGCTCATACTAGGCCATATACCTTATATCTATCTTTCCCTAGTCATTTACATATGTTTTACATTTGTTTCATATACAACTTGGAGATGCGCATATGAAAATTTATATAGAATATATAAAGTAACAAAATTCCCCTAGAACAAAAAACTCGCTATGGGATGCTCTAATGATCGGATCGCTCCAACTCCCTCCTACACCTCCTGCCTCTCTGCATCCTCATCGATATATCCTAATGGTGGCCACATTCATATTTCCAATCTTCTTTCTCTGCTTCTGCTGCAAAAAAATTTGTTCTCCCTCCTCCCTCGAAACTTCCTCCGTCTTCACCACCTCTTCCACTAGGCATTCAACAGTGCAGTCCCTCTTTGGATCCTTTGAAGCATAGCCCCCAACTTTCTTTCAAAGGCACCCTATCTAAACCCGCAACTATGTCTGGGGGCGCCCTTTCTTTGCCCTTGACAGCATCTAGTCTTCCTTCAATAGGACATTTTTTTGTTGAAAACTCTGAGGAAGTTCTAGTTGTAGATTTGGGGCAAGAGAGAGCAGACCAAGATATTTTCTTCAAAAATCCCAGTCTGATTTGCCACTTGAATGTGTTGTGGCCCAAACTTGTAAACCTCCACAAATGGGTTTCCACATTTTGGAAGCCCCTGTTTTCACTTGATCTTTGTATTCATCCATGTGCCAAGGGTTTTTCATTGTGGTTTTTGACGGGGCAAAGGATAGAGATTGCATCCTCAAAACCAAATAGTGGTTTTGAGGTGAGGCGGGACTTTTCTCTAGTTTTCATCCTTTGATGCCTCTGTGTACACTATTTCTTTAGCCCCTAGCTGGGTAAGACTCCTAAATCTCCCTCTTCATTTCTGATCTTCCATTTTATTCTCTGCAATAGAGGATGCTCTTGGTTATTTTCATTTTTACTCTTCAGAAATGGCTCTTGGGTGGAAGAATGTGTCTAGAAGCAGAAACTAGACTATGAGCATGTAGCTTTTACGTCAACCCTGCTACTCTCATGGTCATCTTGTTGCTAACTATCCATTGGGGATGCTTCTAAATAATCTGGCCACGATAGCTTCAAAAGGAAAACCAAGTCTCCAACCTAGTGGAGTGCTATAGAGAATCAACACCATTTGGTGCAACCGTAAGCTATAGTTTACCACCATTTGGCAAATCCTTCTTCTAGATATTTGGTGTCTAAAATTTCTGTCCGTGTTGAGCTGGGAAAGGTCTATGCCCCCTTTGGATGATGCTCCTCCTATAGAATATGGTACCTCTCTTGCAAGTTTGGTTGCCCCTACTTCTAAGTCACCTTCTTTATCTTTGGCACATGCTACATGTGTTCCTCTTCAAGAAGTTTGTTTGACCTCCTCTCCTCTCCTTAGGTAGGAAATTGTGGAGTCTTGTCAAAGTTATCAGTAGTTGATTCAGTTGTTCTAGTTGATAAAGTTATCTTTGGCATCCTAGCTTTCTAGGGATGCTTATAGTGGATGCCTCAAAACTTGGTTTGATAGAGGTCAAGAAAGGGAAGGAACCAGGTATGTTGTCTTCCATTAATTGGATGATTCTCAGATCTGGAAAGGGTTTGAGCTAATAATTTACCTTATTTCTTACCTCTCCTCTTTGTTTCTTTATTTCAGGTGGAGTGCCTCCTCTTTCCTTCTATTTTCTCTTTCCTCTCACCGCTCTTTGTAACATCTTTTCATTTTTCCAAGGGTGAGGACCCCAATTGAAACCCTTGATTTACCAATTAAAAAAAAAAACTCCTAGCATTAATTCCGACAAGGATGAAGATGACTTGATAGAACCTGCATCCATAAGTGTCCTTAGAGAAGAAATGACATGAATGTTCGAAGATTTGAGGGGAGGGACTAAGAAAGAAAATAAAGAGGTATAGTGCAGGTGCACAACATGTTTCACTAAAGGCCATACAAGCATGAACTTTCCAAGCAACCAGCTATGTGATATAAATAGTTCCACATGACATTTTATCAAGGATTATCCATTCAGCTTGAAAAGCTAGGACCAACTTCTAAGGAATCCATGAGAGTAGGATTCTACAACCCTCAACAAGGCAAGAGACAAAACAAAAAATCAAAATCAACAAGTGGGCAGTCAACAGACTGAAATGCATTCCAATGCTCACCCATCATATAGTACCAAAGTGGGGGAATTTTGCAAGAGACTGCCCAAATCAATCCACAAACAACTATTCAAATCACAAAATGGCTAAAAATAATTTGGTCAAGGCAAATTGCCTAGTCATGACAAGAGCACAAACAAGAAAAGCAGCAAATCTCAAACCACTCAGAAAATAAAAGGATGTTGGACGCCTAGGATGAAATTCAAAAGGCTATAGCTCACACAAACATGAAAGCATCCAATCTGTCACAAAAATTGACAAGGTTGTTTGTCATGACAATGGCAAACCAAATGGATGAGACAACAATCTTACTCCAAGTTAAGGAGTTGCTGAGTACAATCCTAAAGTTGCACACGACACTTGGCATGTTGGTGGTGTCAATGGAGTTGCCAGATGGAGATCAAGTGCAAATATTGATGGCTCTATTGATCCTATCTTGGTGTATGTCAATATCTTGGGTCAAACACTTAACAATTCAGTGGACGACACGCTAAATTAATGGAACTTAGATGTGTCATAGGCAGAAAGAAATTAATGACAGCCATTGGAGAATAGAGATAATGGGGAAAAGGTAACTAAATGAACAATGAATGAAAAGATTTTAAAAAATATACATGAAGAGAACAATATCCATAGTAGAGGAACAATATCTCTAAGATGACATGCAAGGCAATCCTTTCTGATTATTACAAAAAGGTAGCAATCTCTAAAGAGAAATGTGAAGCTACCACACTCTGCTCTGCTCTCTTTGCTCATTATATGCAACTATATGTGTAGATATTTGGGGAAGATTGGATGAAGAGAGTAATATGAGAGTTGATTGTAGAAGAAGAAATGACTCTTCTCAATAGTTTGAAAAGCCATGTGACAAGTGTTCCCCCAAATGTTGAGAGGATCTGCCAAAACATATAAACTCATCAAATCACAACACTTTGGTTTTTTGAAAAAAATAAAATTTTCAAAACGGTTGTCTTTCACAATTTTGCAGCTCTTTGGAGAGTGTTTTTGGAGGGAGAAACTACTATTGCCAAAATGCATGCCAACGACAACCATTTTAAGGGTTATAGAGAATAACCTAAGCTTTATGATGCATTAAGCAGTTTGGAATTCCAATTAACACTAAAAGAGTTGTGCCCTGGACAGGTGACATACTCAATGTTAGTGGATCCTGTGATTGATTGATAAGATTTTTTAGAGTTCCCCAGACTGAAATTCTTAGGCCTTACCTCCGCCTTAAAAGGACAAGGCCTTGACTGGTGCGTCTCATTTTCTTTATTAGCTTACAACATTCATTTGGTGTGTTTTTTAAAACTACCAAATGAATATGGTAAATGATCAGATTGCGAGGAACTAGAATAACATGCCCAATTTTTCCTCAGATTCTATATGTGCATCCAAGAACATAAGCTTTGTTCTATTTCATCTCTTTAACTTCATCCTATAGCATGACAAGGTCCTACTGAGTTTTGTCACAAAATGCCTTTTTTCAGCCAGCTCTTATTGAAGCTTCTACATATAGCTTGGTTGCATCTTTCCTTTGTGCAATTGAATCCTTCTACTACATAGTTTCCGATTTGGGAAAGATTCTTCTACATTTCTATAATATGCTCCATAGTGAGGCTCAGGTTTTCCTGCAACTATCTATTCTCATCCCTTAGGTGTTGATTTTCTTCAAGGGACATCTACTACTCATTCTAGGGTGCTAAAAGCAGATATGCACCTCAGATTTGTTTTTCTTGGAACTTCTTGTTTTCCTTCCCCATAGTGGCTACACGATGCTTACAAAATGTATTCGACTCCTGCTCTAATACAACTGATCCAAATTTAATTGGTAATCTTGAGGACAACACACTATCTTGTTAGAACTTACGTTGTCATAGGTTGAAGCAATTAATTACAACAATTGTAGGATAGAAATAATTTCTGAATTGTAACTAAATAATCCATGAATGAATGGAGATAGAAATATAAAGAAAGAGAACAATTTCCATAGTAAATAAACTAGCTACTTTACTAATTTGAGAGTTATGTATAGCTATCTCTAATAAAAAATGTAAGCTCTGAATTTGACAAAGGTAGATATCTCAGAAACAACATGCGAAGCTACCCCACTCTGCTCGCTGCTCTCTCCACTATGTGCAACTATATTTGTAGTTCCATGGGGAAGAGTAGGTGAAGCAAATTTGTACGTAGAATCCAAAGAGTCGTTGTGGAAGAAGAATTAAGTCTACTCAAAATTTTGAATAACCATGTGACAACCTTTCCACCTGGAAGTTGAGAGGGGATGTGTTACAACATGAAACTCATAAAAAAAAAATGGTTTTTTAAAAACATTTAAACACTTTCTCCATTTTTTGTAATTTGTGATTTTGGTGCCCTTAGGAGCAGTTTTTGGGGTCAAATTTTACCAGTCAAAATGAATGCCAACAACAACCAATTTGGTGGTTGTAGAGCATGACGTAAAATATAGCCGTCTTCAATTTCCATCAATGGTAATAAAGTAACACCCCTAGCAACCTGACATTCAATTTTTTTGGTATATTTTCAAAATTGTGTCCCGAATTGCCCCATGGATTAGAAATGACTCATTGGGAAGCAATAGGCCAATTGCTTCGATCTATAATTTTTAATGAATATAATAATCTCTCAATGCATAACTGCTTCTCTTCCAAATAAATAGGGTAACCCATCCAAAATTCATTTTTATTGATGGTGAATATTTATAAGTAGGAATACCAACTAACCAACAAGTAGATTTGTTGCGGTTCCACTTCCCACATAGTTAACAAGGATGACTTGCCCCTTCTACCACAAATGACAACAGATGATAGGATGAAAGAAATGCCTTATATGTTTGTGAGTAGGATGCCTGCATTGATGTTGAACATGTTATTTTGTTGTAACAAAGGTATGGGGATCCACGTCTATTACGTCTACATGTGTGCCTACTTCAATGATTCAAGTGTCAAATTTTCTCGACCCTCTATTAGTTTGAAACAGCTTCTCAATTACGCCTATTCAAAGGTTAGGCTTCATTCCTTGTTATGAATAGGCAATGCTTGAAACTTCATTTTCAAGATATCTATCCCAAAATGGAATTCTTTGACTCTCTTGTTAAGCCCACACCATTGTAAGGATCAGAGATTTGGGTCCAATGTTTGAGGGAAGATTGATTGGGCATGTATTGAGAGATTTTGAACTCTTAGGCTTCAATGAATGACTCAATGTAAATAGATAGTTCCACACGTTATTGTACAAGCTGAGTTTGGGGCTCATCCAATTCGGTTAGAGACCATCTTCAAGGTTACATCTGACCTTCATAAGATTCGTTCTCTTGGTGATTCAATCTTTGGATGAGAGAGATATCCCTATTTGGCTCTTTGCTCTTCATAGGAGGTTGCCTCATCCTTCCCAATGTACATTAAGGAGGAAAAGCCAACGGTATTCAGAAGTATCTACACTACTAAAATCTGTTGAAATTTCTATTGACCATCTTCCTTCCTTACAAGTAATTTTTGGATATTTTGGGCCCTACAAAGGCAGAACTCAACTACGTAGTTATGGATCTACAAGAAATTCATCAAGATTTCAAGGAATCCTGCCCTCCAAACTTCACTAGTCTTGTATGTCAAGACTTTTCTCAAGATTTTAGATGGTAGTATTATTTAACCAAGGTGCCTACAACAACATTGGTCTCGTGACTTGATAATTTCATTGGGCCATTTTAGGGTTCGGTCCCGCGAGCTCAGGCTTGCAACTAATCATCACATGCCCAATGAGGAATGGATTTGCAGGCTATGTACACTCCATGAAGTTGAAAGTGAGGAACATTTTATTTTTCCATGTCTTGTCTACTATATTTGGGGGAGGTATTATTGTCTCTACAGGGATCCTAGAGGTAACATATTTGTCTTTATCGTCCTCACCAGAGATATTTGGTCCTCCTCCTTCAAGCCCCAGGAAATGGTTGCTTTTACACAAAAACACTTCAAGGACCATGTACATTGAACTGTTTGATAACTTCCTTAGATTTCGACCTCTCTCTAATGCTAGAGCTACAAAACATAAAGCAAATTCTTCTATCGATGGAAGCTTTGTTGAGATAGTTCAAAGACACTCTTCTCACCTTGCCACTACAAGTCATATCAACACCATTAAAATCCAATCATCATAATAGAAAGAAGGATGCATGTGGACATGTGAGATCCATATATTAGCTCTATTAATGGCTTGACAATTATGGGTGTTAGGAGGACAAGGAAGCAAATAATAACAAACGACCTTCAAGGATAACAGGACCACATCCACTCATCTAAGGCCATTCCCCATATGCAATTCTCAGACTTTGTCTTGGAGACATCCTTAAAATTGATAGACCAATAAATAATTCTGTGACTACAAGATGCTCAAAGGTGTACCATATTTTCACCTAGTTTTTCTCGCATGCTCTCCCATGCCATGAGCAAAGGTTTTATTTTTTCTACTTTTCCTTTTGACTCTTTAAAGATGGTTAAATTGATCCTCCTGTCTATTTGAAGTTAATCGTATGTTTCCAATCTCATTGACCTACTCTAGTCATTTTTGGACATTAATACATTTTTTCTGTCTTTCTTCTTGCATTGTTTTCCATGGATAGAACTTGTTGATGCACTTCATTGTCCAGCATTGTCCTGCCTATAATATTTTTTACCTACCCCATTATAGGGGACTGATTTGTCATTGTTAAATTTCCACCATGTTTGTAATTGATGTTTTTATGCTAGCATTTCTTTGATTGAAATGTTCTGCTCCATGTGACAAACTAAACTAAATGCTTAATACTACTCAATCACTTTGTGTCTTCAATTAGCATTTCAGCCTTCAACATAAGTTCACAGAAATATATACATGCCTGCATGGTATTTGCAACTTTTTTCCAAGTTTCTTGGATTACAAAGGCATTCAGCCTGCAATCTTGTGAGTAATAAGAAAATTTAGCGTGTGCAGCCAAGGATTTTAAACGCTCAATTTTATCTTAGTTCTTTTAATTGAAGTTGAAGGAAATAGTTAAAGCAACTTTAAGTGATATTTGACAGATTGTCTGAAACAACGTTATTGGGCAACAAAGCTTTCTCATAGTATTTTTATCCACTAATATTTAGTAACAACAGCCTCAATGATATAAATATTTTTCTTGGTTTCCTCTAGCATTTAATAGAGGTGGGATCCGCATTGACCATTTGCATGCACTTATCTTAATTACCACATGCTACAAAGGCATTAGCTTTGAAGTATAACAGTTCATATTTAGATATGCCTTGGTACCATGGAATTTATAGTGTGCATTGCACAGAACAGGTTGCTTTGAATCGACAGAAATAAATAAATACAACCAATCAGCAAAAGGATATGTGTGCTTGCATCTGCATATTTTTGGATTGTTTTGCTGTCTCCAAGCAAATTATTGTATATATTATGAGATTGATTGAAGGGTAACTATCCAGTAAAAGTTTTTAATGAGATCAGAAGCTACTTGAGGAAAGAGGCAAAGTGCAAATACTTTAGTCAATTAATGTCTATATACACTAACAGAACTGTTTGATAGGAACTTGTAGGTATATGTAGCAGCTCAATCAAAAACAATCTCCATTGTACCAAGCATGGGGAAAGGGCCCTTAGATAAATACCAAGCTATGTCCCTTGCATGCAGGAAATTTCTGACTTTGCACTGTTTTTGATAAGCTCTCCTTAGGCCTTTTGGTGATCGGTCCAACAGTCGACCAAGAGAGTTTCCCCAGATGCAGCACCTACATGTATATAGCTTCCTAACTGACTATATCAAATTTAATAAAGTGGGCACAAATTTAAAATAAGTTTTTATGAAAAGCTTAACAGTAAACATCAGAATACATTATCATGCACAGAACTGCATATATGAAATAGCATTATATAAAACACAAATGTTAGTGTTTGCAACAGAAAGCAGTGACACATTACCTGAACATCATCCAATAATCCATCAGAGGATTCTCCTCCAACGACCACCATCTTTCTTCCAACCACTGTTGCTGCATGCTGTTGTAATACATAGTTATTTTTAGGCACAAACTTACCGAAAACTATTTACAGAGTTCTACTTCATGAAATAAAACAGTGAACTTCCCATGCCATTCAAAGATAACTATTAACGGAGTTTATTGATGATTTCCAGTGATGCTAAAGTAAATCCCATCCATGCTGCATCAGATTGGGAAATTTTCACCCAATTAGATAAACTCTTGGAAGACACTGAACTAGATAAATTCTTGGAAGACACTGAGATTTTAGCTTGGCAAAACCAGCTGTGAAAACCAACATCTATCGCTTTTTGTAGTGGAACACTTTATATGGATTCTCAACGAATAGAAAAAAGAGGATCCTGAGCCAGTATTTGAGGTTATGCCAGATGCAGGTCACCTGCCAACCAATGGATTCACTCGCACCATGCAGTTTGAAAATGAATGATAACTAATTTTGACTACTGCAAGATTGACAGTGGAAAGAACCCCTCTTACATTATATCTAGGTTCAGGCCTTGTTCCGCGTGTAGACAAACTGATCCAACTGTGAGCATGTTTGTCAAAATTAGTCTTCTGGTCAGAACCAGCACATGAAGGATCTTTGCTCCTGCTGTAACCATCGTCTGTTTTTGTTTCTGATGACAAGGGACCAGCTGAATTTGAAGCTTCCATCTGTAACAATACACTCCACAATGTTTATTGCCAATAAAGCCAACAACACTGAATCAAAGTTCAAATTTCATGTTCTTGAGCCATCTATACTAGATTTCAGTAGTTTAACCCATCCTATTAACTTGGTTGTTATGACGAGTCTCATTTTTGCTTAACGCATAGTTCAAAAACTCAGACTCAACAAAAGCTCAGCAGCCCAAAATTATGACTCAGACTTGTGACTAGGCAAACATCTCAACAAAACTCATAAATTAAAAAATATATAAATTCATCAAATAAACTTTAATAACATACAAAATGATTTTAAAAGCATAAAAAATTAACTTAGAGACCGTAAAGGTATATTTTCTATGAGTCTCAGACTAAAAAAGAGCACAATGCAGTGACATTTACTACATTCTAATGGTAAAAATTTATAATCACTTTCTTGAGTTTAATGTGTTTTTTTTCCAAAATGAACAAAAGTCTGACTGTGAAATTATGGAATAAAGATGAAAACAGGCCAGCAAAAAAGCAGGTGCAACTGCTGTGACTGCAATAACATGTTTTAATATAACTGAAAATGACATAGCATCTGAAGAGGCTGCTGTAACTGCAGCTACAGATTCTAATATAACTAGAAATGACATATCATCTTTAGAAACTCAGAATGATGCCTCACAAGACCTCGAATCTTCTCCAATTGTTGAGGCAAAACAGTTGACATCTACGACTTAGAAGTCCGCTGCATTCTAGCAGAAAAAATCATATCTCAAAAATTGTTCAAATAGCCTTCAAATCCATAGCAAGGAAAAAAATTGAAACAAAAAAACGAAAAAAAATAAAATAAAAGATTCTGCTGACTTGGGAGTTTTTCTACAAGGACTTGTGAGTACTCTCCAGAAACTTGCCATGTGAGTCACAGGCAAATTACTCATCATGTGAGTCACAGGCAAGTTACTCGCCCTGCACCATAACTCGAGAGTTTGACGAGTTTTCAGCAATTTTTCGCGACTTTTGTAACTAAAGCTTAAGCAAACTCAAATAAGACTCCCTTGGCAAAGAAAACACTTAACAGAAATGCTTGAGCACGATGTTACAACTTATAGGAATAGCCAGGGTTTGATTCAAGTAAAACAAGCAATGTTATGCCTACTAAATATACAGATACATATTTAAATTACTATTCTATATATAAAGAGAGTGATTCAAGTTAAAACCTTTACATTATAATAAGATGACCCACAAATCTGCAGACATATGTTTAATAACAATCCCAGACTAACGCCTATTTAAAATTTAGGAAAACTGAAAATGCAAATTCAAATAGGCTAGAATTCAGTCAAGGTTCGAATATTCTGGCTACTTTCTTCTTTTTTTGAAGAAAAAAATCTTCCAACGATAGCATCTGGGAGGTAATCTTCAGTTTGGTCAAAGGTTCCTCTGGGAGGTAATCTTCAGTTTGGTTAATGGTTCCTCTAATCTAGTTACTGTCTAAAACAAAACCGTAAATTACATCAACAACGAGCCAGAAAAACTTAAAATTTATCTTGGAATTACAATAGTTAACAAACGAACCAGAAAATTTTGAATAAAAGTGCCAGGTAAACTGAAACTTTAGCTTCTATATGAATCCAACCATAGAACAAAAAAACGTGGCATGTAAAATGAAAATTTAGCTCCAAAGTACAATGCTAAAAAACAAGCCGTGAATTTTTGAAAAATATTAAACTAAATTTGGAAAATTCTTACATTATTGCCGCTATGGCGCTTTAATGACTTAAGCGCAAGCCACCTGGTGCGAACCATCTCCAAGCCTGAAATTTCTCCTCCCTTTCTCTACTTTGAATCAATCATGAATTTAAAAGCCTTTATTTTTCCCGATGCATTTTACCATATACGCCTGCCGGCCGCTGAAGATCGGCTAAAGTTTGTCATTAATTTCGACGACAAAAGGAGAAACGTAAGCTAAAAAATGCATTTATTTTGGAGCTCTGTGCATACACACACCGAGTTGGCGATAGCAAAATATTTGTTCACGTGTGGTCAAACTAAAATAAAAGAGCGTCGTGAAGCTTGCATGAATGAATGAAGGATTTTAATAATGTCCACGAGACCTCCGTAGTTTATGGGACCCATCAGTCGCGCACATCCACATCAGACGGGACTTCAATGACAAAAACGCTCTCTAAGTTCCCTGAACTTCCTTCTTGAGATCTTCCCTTCTGCTGTGAAGTTTAATCACGAGGTTCGCCGTATTACCCAGCCTTGTTGCTTCAAACAGGATGTCCAAATTGGCGATTTTCAGAGTTTCACCATAATTGTGTCAGATGTCTTTGTATGCCTCGCATTCCAAGAGGAAGTGTCGTTCCGTCTCCACCACGTCTTT
This sequence comes from Torreya grandis, assembly GCA_037957365.1. NCBI lineage: Eukaryota > Viridiplantae > Streptophyta > Pinopsida > Cupressales > Taxaceae > Torreya > Torreya grandis. The sequence goes on from JARHVA010000330.1 coordinate 4,064,197, forward strand.
GTTACAAAAGAGGCATATTCTCTCCTCCCAGTCCTCTTTAGGAGTTAGCCATCTACCCATTTCACACCTAAGATGATGAGAGCTCGTCCTAAGTTGGGCAATCAACATTTTTGCTTTCCATTTAATGTTCGCTCCTATATAGGCTTTTTCTTCAAAATCGCCTTGTGGAGTTGAATTCTTTGAGGTAATATTTCTTTTTATGACCCATTTGTTTTGTCCACATGATGCACTTGAATTTTCTTCTTACATATTTTTTTATTTCTTCATTAGTATTTGGGCACACCTGCATGCTAATATCCCACCTCTTCACCCATTTGTCATTTTGCTTCCTCCAAGTGTTCTTTCTTCTAGTTAGCTCTTCTTCCATAATTAGTCTAGGCAACCTATGCGTCTTCATGTTTTGAATCTTCTTGAGGTAGCTTAGTAACCATATCATCGCCGATGCCTTTAGAGGAAAATACCCCGTTTCGGCAAGTAGGATCTCATATGGCACCAAATTCTTGACTTTGAGACTGCTTATGATGAAGTGTTTCTGAATTCTCTCTATCTGTTTCCATTTTTGATCTAACATACTGCTGCCCCAAATTTCACACCCATAGAGGATCACCGGGGTAACCAACAAACTGAAGAGTGTTCTCTTGGTCTTCCAATCCCATAACTCCGCAATTCTGCATCTATTTTGAAGAGAGTACAACACTTTCCATCCTCCTTGGATTCTTTTTGCTCTACACGTTTCCCAGCTGAGTTTGTGGTGAAAATCGAGCCTGAGGTACTTGTACTCTTCAACTACCTCTAACGTGTTGCCTTCAAAGGAAAAGGTATATTGTTTCTTTTTTCTTTTCAGAGAGAAGATCATTACTTTATTTTTGCTTGTGTTCACCTGCATTCCCACCTCTTGACAAAAAGTTTCAAGTACTCTCAAATGTTCCCTCAAGCTGCTCATTGTTCTGGCAATTAAAATGAGGTCATCCGCATAAAGAAGCAGTTTTATAACATACTTATCTAGTTGAATCCCCTCCCCACTATCTCTATTTAACCATTCTTCTAATTTATCAATGTACAGTCCAAATAAAGTTGGTGAAAGTGGGCAGCCCTGCTTGACGCCTATATCGTTGTCAAAACACTCTGACATTCCATCACTAGTTCTGATTTTAGCCTTTACTTACTCATATAATCTATGGACAGCCGCTCTAAGCTCATCCAGAACTCCCAACGCCTTCATCCTATTCCAAAGTTTGTCACGGGGGACCGTGTCAAAGGCTTTTTTGAAGTCAACAAAGCAACAAAAGGCCTCGTCTCCCTGAGTGTTCCATATTTTTTCAATCAAGAACCTAAGTGTAGCTCCATGATCAATAGTAGAGTGCTTCGGTCTAAATCCAGCTTGGCCCTTAGCTCTTTTCCTTCTTTTTCTGCCCATCCACTGATTCTGCATTCTATCATGCTTCCGACGAGTTTACCAAGAAGGGGATTAACCATGATAGTACGATAATCTAACGGGTTATTGGTATCACTGCCTTTTGAAGATAGGGATAACCACACTAGTCGTCCACTCTTTCGGGAAGCCCTCTTGGATGACCCTATTGAAGATGTGTTTGATACGAGGTGTCAGTACTTCAGCACTGCACTTTAAGTACTCCGCTTGCAACCCATCAATATCCTAAGCTTTTCCACTTGCTAATTGTTTTATGCCTTGAATGACGTCTTCGGTGTTGAAAAGTTTTGTATTCACATAGATTATTAGGGGTTTATATTTATCTTGGTCCCTCTCATATAGCAACTTCGCATACTCAAGCCATTGGTTTCTGGCGATATTGTTTTCTGTTTGTTTCTTCTTTTGTCGTAGCTCTTTCCAAAAGCTTTTAGGGTTATTTTTTCTGAGGGCAATCAGCTCTATTCTTCTATTGTTTACATACTTCTCTTTCTTATTCCATAGCATATTTGCATACTCCTTATGCTCTTTGTCCATACCTCTCTTTCGCAGATTTCTTTTTGCTATCTTGCATTCCTCGTCGAACCATGGGTTTGTCGGGGAAGTATTTCTTGTTCCTCTCTTGGGTCTAGCTCTCTTACAACCATTTAAGGCCTTGTGCATTAGTGGAATAAGCATGTTCTCTCTGAGAGACTGATTCCTTATGTTAGCTATTTTTCCTTCGTGATCTCTGAGCAATTGTTTGATTGCGGCTTTAAAGATTTCATGATTCTCATGGTTTAGAAGGATTTTACCTTAGGGAGTATCCTTCTTTTGCCAAAGTGGACTTGTTCTTGCGATCGTATCCCTATGAGAATGTGAACTTTAATATGAATTGGATTATGGTTTGATTTCAACTCTAGTATATTGTCCCTAATCATAACCTCCATCAACTTCGAGGTGTAGCTCTGCGAACAAATGACATAGTCTACTACACTTTGGCCATTGTACGTTTTGCATGTGATTTTCCCTAACTTGGGCCATGCTCTCATACTGTTGCAGATGATCATGTTGTAAGCGCTACAAAGCCCTAAGAGTTCAGCGCCGAAGTGTGATACTGCATCTTTGCTATCTTGTGAGAACCTGTCCCAAAGTTGGTCGTTCTCTTCCTCTAACCATAGGGGGTTATATTTCTCTATGTTGATGTTTTTTAGATTGAGAGCTTGATTGTTTGCAGTTATTGCATTAAAGTCTCCAATTATTACTATTTTTCCCATGTTACTAAAAATAGAAATGTCTTTTTTTAGAGATGCAAATGGATCTTCACAGTCTAGATTCCTTATCCTATAAAATTTTGATCCCTTTGGGGCAAAGTAACATGCTGCCATCCTTGTTGTGACTTGATTATCTGTAATTTTAAGCCATATGAATTGCTTGTTTGGATCTTCTTTCTCCACTTTTACGAAACTATCCCATTCCTCTTTAATTAGGATTGCCACTCCACCGTGTCCCTTGCCACTATCAGTTCTTTCATTCCACACTGACATCTTTTTATACCCATCAAAATCTGGAATCCTGCACCCATCATGTTCATGAGTCTCGATAAGGATGATGACATCCTTTCCCTCTGCTATGGGCCCCAATCCAGGTCCTCTTCTCCATGGATATCCTCTGCAGTTCTAACTTACCACTGTTAGATACTTTGCAAGTGGTTCAAAGAGACAAAAACCTTGTTAAATATATATTTATTTCAGAATGAAAGACGTCCCGATTTCGAGTCACACACTGTTGATGACAGATGCTGCTAACCTTTATAGGCTAGGCTTTTCGGGGACCGCAATAGCTAGGGTTTTGAGGTTCTAGATTTCATTCATAACAAAAACGAGGCCAAGAGGTGCTAAGGCTGCTACAATAGCATTATGGATCACTGTGCCATACTCAACTACCTTCCATTGGGTGTGGATTCCAAAGGATATGGAAAATTCAAGCAACAAACAAAAATAAGTGGCGTTGCTACCAACGACAAGAGGCTTCTTGTTTGAATGAATGAATGAATGATTTTAATAATGTCCACGAGACCACATCAGTCTATAGGACCCATCAGTCGTGCACATCCACATCAGACGGGACTTCAGCAACAAAAATGCTCCCTAAGTTGCCTGAACTTCCTTCTTGAGATCTTCCCTTCTGCTTGAAGTTTGATCACGAGGTTCGCCGTATTACCTAGCCTTTTTGCTTCAAACAGGGTGTCCAAATTGGCAATTTTCAGAGTTTCACCATAACTATGTCAGATGTCTTTGTATGCCTCACATTCCAAGAGGAAGTGTTGTTCCGTCTCCACCATGCCTTTGTTGCAAAAGAGGCATATTCTCTCCTCCCAGTCCTCTTTAGGAGTTAGCCATCTACCCGTTTCACACCTAAGATGATGAGAGCTCATCCTAAGTTGGGCAATCAACATTTTTGCTTTCCATTTAATGTCTGCTCCTATATAGGCTTTTTCTTCAAAATCGCCCGTGGGGTTGAATTCTTTGAGGTATTATTCCTTTTTATGACCCATTTGTTTTGTCCACATGATGCACTTGAATTTTATTCTTACATATTTTTTTATTTCTTCATTAGTATTTGGGCACTCCTGCATGCTAATATCCCACCTCTTCACCCATTTGTCATTTTGCTTCCTCCATGTGTTCTTTCTTCTAGTTAGCTCTTCTTCCATAATTAGTCTAGGCCACCTATGCTTCTTCATGTTTTGAATCTTCTTGAGGTAGCTTAGTAACCATATCATCGCCGATGCCTCTAGAGGGAAGGACCCCATTTCGGCAAGTAGGATCTCATATGACACCGAATTCTTGACTTTGAGACTGCTTATGATGAAGTGTTTCTAGATTCTCTCTATCGGTTTCCATTTCTAATCTGACATACTGCTGCCCCAAATTTCACAATCGTAGAGGATCACTGGGGAACCAACAAACCGAAGAGTGTTCTCTTGGTATTCCAATCCCATAACTCCACAATTCTGCATCTATTTTGAAGAGAGTACAATGCTTTCCATCCTCCTTGGATTCTTTTTGCTCTACATGTTTCCCAGCTGAGTTTGTGGTGAAAATAGAGCCTGAGGTACTTGTACTCTTTGACTACCTCTAACGTGTTGCCTTCAAAGGTAAAGGTATATTGTTTCTTTTTTCTTTTCAGAGAGAAGATCATTACTTTAGTTTTGTTTGTGTTCACCTACATTCCCACCTCTTGACAAAAAGTTTCAAGTGCTCTCAAATGTTCCCTCAAGCTGTTGGCTGTTTTGGCAATTAAAATGAGGTCATCTGCATAAAGAAGCAATTTTATAACATACTTATCTAGTTGAATCCCCTCCCCACTATCTTTATTTAACCATTATTCTAATTTATCAATGTACACTCCAAATAAAGTTGGTGAAAGTGGGCAGCCCTGCTTGATGCCTATATCGTTGTCAAAATACTCTGACATTCCATCACTAGTTCTGATTTTATCCTTTATTTGCTCATATAATCTATGGACAGCCGCTCTAAGCTCATCCAGAACTCCCAGCTCCTTCATCCTATTCCAAAGTTTGTCACGGGGGACCTTGTCAAAGGCTTTTTTGAAGTTGACAAAGCAGCAAAAGGCCTCGTCTCCTTGAGTGTTCCATATTTTTTCAATCAAGAACCTCAGTGTAGCTCCATGATCAATAGTAGAGTGCTTCGATCTAAATCCAGATTGGCCCTTAGCTTTTTTTCCTTCTTTTTCTGCCCATCTACTGATTTTGCGTTCTATCATGATTTCGAAGAGTTTACCAAGAAGGGGATTAACCATGATAGTACGATAATTTGACGGGTTATTGGTATCCCCGCGTTTGAAGATAGGGATAACCACACTAGTCGTCCACTCTTTTGGGAAGCCCTCTTGGATAACCCTATTGAAGATGTGTTTGATACAAGGTGCCAGTACTTCAACACCCCACTTTATGTACTCCGCTTGCAACCCATCAATATCCTAAGCTTTCCCCCTTGCTAATTGTTTTATGCCTTGAATGACGTCTTCGGTGTTGAAAAGTTTTGTATTCACATAGATTATTGGGGGTTTATATTTATCTTGGTCCCTCTCACATAGAAACTTCGCATACTCAAGCCATTGGTTTCCAGTGATATTGTTTTCTGTTTGTTTATTCTTTTGGTTTAGCTCTTTCCAAAAGCTTTTAGGGTTATTTTTTCTGAGGGCAATCAACTCTATTCTTCTGTTGTTTACATACTTCTCTTTCTTATTCCATAGCATCTTTGCGTACTCCTTCTTATGCTCTTTGTCCATACATCTCTTTCACAGATTTCTTTTTGTTATCTGTTGACGTAGTGGATTGCACCCTGGACAGGAGGCCGAGCTCTTGCCTTCCACACGCAACAATGGAAACTCCCATCTCACCTGTGGGACTGGCGAAACTGGGGGGAGAGTCTCTAGATAAGGGCTAGCTCCCTTCGATGTATCTTTTAGGTCTTGGATTTCCTACTGCTAACAAATAAATGAAAAAATGGGGGGGGGGGAATGAAAAGGGAGAAAGATGATGAAAATAGAACCTAATCCTAAACTAAAAAGGTGATACACCAAAAAAGGTTGATCCACTCAGCCCAAACATACACTTTTCACCAAGAAGAAGATGGCATACACTTCATCTGATGTGGGAAACTCATCTGTATTAGTGAGTCAGGGGTCCGTAGAGATACAGGGAGGAATAACCATCAAAGGTGTTCAAAGACACACTTTGGTAGCCTGTTCACATGCGCCTATATTCCTACTGTAGACATTTTCGACAGACCTGCAGAAGGAGAAAGTTCACAATGCACCAGACATGCTGGAATCGTTCTATGAAAAGCATAAAAGAAAATGACTTAACACAAAAAGAAAACATAGACATATGCATGAGTGCAAGTCCAAATGGAGGTAAAAATGCTAAGTCTTGATTCAAGGTAAAATCTGACAGAGTTCTACCTTACAAGCCCGAGAGATTTTTGGGCAGAGCTTTGCCTTACGGGCTTAGAGAATGGATTTTTTTCAAATGAGAAGTTTACAATTATAGAAAGAGAATAGAACTTGGCACTTTCTGGAAAAGAATTTGGCGCTCTTCTTTCAAGTGGTCCATGTGCATTTCGAGCCTTGGGAAGAGGAAGCTATTTGATTGTTGGCTCTTGCTTTGACTTTGGCATTCCAACATTAATGTGAAAGCACAGGCTGTGCCTCTTTTCTGTAGATAAGACTGCTCCTTCCAGATATTAATGCGGCTTGTCTGCTCATCAATGTGAAATGAAGAAAATGGGTCACACCGTTCACTATTCGCACCCCTTGATGACCACTTTACAGATACTGTGCCAACTATTGGAATAACTCCTTGAGTCGATGCCTTCCTTTGCCACTTGGACTATTTTGTCTGTATCTGCACTTTGTCTCTTTTTGGCTTCTTCGGCCCTCGAGGCTATCTTCTACTAATTTTTTGCACTTTTTTGCTTGCCTTGGCCACTTTTTGCCGATTTCAATAAGTGACACGTGGCGTGTTTCGCTATGAAATGGGCATGACACGTGGCGGAATTCACTTGACTCATAGAAGCTTTAGGCACCCTTTGAAGGTCCTACGAAAGAGGACACGTGGCGGCTTCTACTCTCTTTAGCAACAATACAGAAGCATTTGGGACTCATTCAGATTCATCATGGGTGATGACACTTGGCAACTTCGCTCCCTTTAGCAATTCGTTTGAGGCCCACCACAGTTCTCACGAGACAAAAGGGAGAGACCATAGATGTTGACACTTGTCGGCTTCCACCGAGCTTTACAAGGGACACGTGGCATGTTCCACTGCTCTTAAATGCAAATTATCATGTGTCTCGGTAGGCGACACTCGGCAGCTTCCACTTTCAGGCCTTTTCTTGGTGTAAAATTGACGTTCGCGGGCCCATCACCCCTTGGAATTTCTTCGGCCCTTTTCCTTTATTTTGGCCTTTTCTGCTCCAGTCGGGCTTTTGTTTTGGCCAACTTTCTCACGGACAAAAAATTTGCAAGAATTTTTTTGATCGCTTCTTTGGAGTTTTTCCTCGGGCTTTTACTTGGCCACTTTCCCCACGGATTTCCTCTTGGCTACTTTTTTCCGCAGACAAAAAGTCCACAAGAATTGTCTTTGCTCGTTTCTTTCCTTCGGTGATTTTCTTCAGGTTTTTTACCCGTGGCTTTCTCTCGAATTTCTTCAGACTTTTTATCTGAAGAAACTCCTTCGGACAAAAAGTTTGAAAGAAATTGCTTCTTGAATTTGCCTTTTGTTTATTTCCGCATAACTTTTTCGAAGGATTTCTTCAGACAAAATGTCTGAAGGAATTCCTTTGGACATTTTGTCCGAAGAAATTCTCGTCCTTACCTTAAACAAAATTTGAAGAAAACTTACCTTTTCGGCTTTCTCTGTGGGTTCCTTTCAAATGTTCCCTGCCCTCCGCAAGGGCACTTGAGTCCCGAACTGCCCTCCGCAAGGGCATTTGGAATGGGTCCATTTTGCGCCTAAGTGGGAACTTGTCTCTACCTACAGAGTCCATAGAAAACATCTTTGTAGAGTCCGTAGAAACTTCACCTGTAGAGTCCGTAGAAAACCTGCAGAGTCCATAAAAATTTTTAGACTTGTGCAAAGAATCAGATTTTGGACTGGTTCAGAATAGCAGGGAAAGAAGAGGACCGATTTTTGGCCTGTTGGACCAAAAATGGTCAACAAATTGGCAACTCCCAAGGGAAGCATGCCTGCTATGCTTAGAGACCAGTTGCCTTAAAGTCCATTGGGCACGGAGTCAGAATGCAACTTTGAAGAAAGGCCAACAACAACCTTGAGAGATCCCAGAATCAATCATGAGCTTTTACCCCACACACAAAGGAAAACACACACAAGGCTAAAAACACTACTTGTGCAAACTACACTTAGGGAAAACAAGGAAAGAAAACTGAAAGCAAACTACTATATACAGCTAACTAGGTGTATTTGCCTCCCTCTTGGATCAAAGGGAAAACATCTTAAGTCCCCTTCCTGGCAAGGAAACTTATGGCGCCAGACAAATGGTTGAATGAAATGGAGACTTGGTGACCTTCTCCTCTTGCCTATCACCTTGATTGGCTTGCATCCGAGTGGATCAGAATCAAACATGCTCCCAACATATATGTACTTTTCTTGTCCTTGGAAGCTTGTCAAATGCTGGTGCATTTCACCAAGAAATTGATGGCTTTTGGCTCATCACCATAAGCCCTTTGATATGCAAAGTCCCCTTGCAATGCATCATGGTTTCACTTGTTCCCTTCTGCTTCGTTGAAGACCCTGTCAAACTCATCCTCTGCTTTCTCTTGGCTTTTTTGAAGAAGGGTGATTGTTTTGATGTCTAAAAAGGAATCACAAATTGATTGCTCATCCCACAGAACATCACCTCTTTGTCCAAAACTCTCTTCTTCAAGGCTTTCCTCAAGGAAGACAGACCTCTCCTTTTCCCTCTCAAGGATCAGAGTTTCTAGATGTTCAAAGGCATCCTCCTAATCCTCTTCCAACTCAGGCTCCTCGGCATAGTCATCCCCCTCATCGAAGCAAAAAGGAAGTTCATCGAATAAGGGGGAAGAGAGCTCACCATGCTTACGTTCCTTTTCGTATTGCTGGAACATTTGTATGTATGCATGACCTGAGTCTTCTCCATTGTTGATGATGTCTTCACAAGGAGCATCGATGATGATTTCTTCTTCATTGTTGCTCATGATAGCCTCTTGGAAATCTACAGATTGGATCTTCTGCTCCTCACTCGCCTCCTGCAAAACAGGTTCCTCCTTGAGAAGGGGTGAAGTGGAAAAACTATGTGGAAGAGGAGGCAGTCCTTGAGCTAGAATCGAATGATTTTCCTCTTTCCATTTGGACAACACTTCATCTATATTAGGTTTGGCCTGATAGCTCTCCAAGAGGTGTGTAGATGGGGTGTGTTTAGACAGGTCCATCATACGTTGGCTAAGGAATCTCACTTTGGATTCCAACTCTGCAATTCTCCTAGCTAGATCTTCTTGGAAGAGCCTTTTTTGGAGGTCACCAACATCGTCATGAATAGGAGCAGCCTCAACTTCTTCAAGGTTCTGAGTAAAACCTTTCTCCTCCTCCTTTTTGCCCTAACATTTCACTATTTGCTTCCAACTCAGGACCTTGGGATTGGAACTTTTCTCTTGGGAAGAAGCAACAACTTTGTCTTCTTCAAGGTCCCGATCTGGTTCATGACTTTCCTTCTTCCAACTTGGGATTTGGAGATCATGTTGAAAGACTTGAGGAGGTTGGGGAAGCTTTGGGAGGGTCTGCTCATGTACAGGAAGGGCTTCCTGAAGAGAGGCGTGCTAGAAATCTAGGTGCATGAGATTAAGAGCAGGATTGATTGATGCATTAGATGAGCTAGAATGAGCAAATGCTATTTGATAGAAAGGATTTGGTGCACAAGAGGGGGATTTATTTAGAATAGGAGGGGGCGCGCAAGGCTGACTGCCTTGTATGAATGTATTTTTCCATTTTTCTACCTCCTCCTCCATGGATTGCAAGGCCTGAGCTTGCCTGAACAAACATGCCTCTTTGTACATAAGCTCTTGCTGATATCTGTAATGCTCATCTAATCTGTCTATTTCCATCACCTGCTTCTCAAAATCCAATGCTACTTCCCTTATTGTTGAAGGGCAACTAGGAGGGCTGCTTGGGGTGATCCCATAAATATTTTGAGCTTGATCAAAGTTATACAAAGGAAAAGAAAGTCCATGATTCTATTAGTGGGATTATACATACAAAAAATGAGATTTCTTGATGGCACCTGGACTGCTTAACCAGCTAATTCAACTTGGAGTCGCCATTGGTGTTGATAAAAAAGCCTCCAAAGGCTGGTTGGTTGAAGAACACACCAAAAATTCTTCAACTCTTTGGACACAACTTGTCATAGTTGATCCCACCGAGCATGCCAATAACTGTTGACATAGTGGATTGCACCCTGAACAGGAGGCCGAGCTCCTGCCATCCACATGCAACAATGGAAACTCCCCTCTTACCTGTGGGACTGACGAAGCTGGGGGGAGAGTCTCTAGATAAGGGCTAGCTCCCTTCGATGTATCTTTTAGGTCCTAGATTTCCTACTGCTAACAAATAAATGAAAAAAGGGGGGGATGAAAAGGGAGAAAGATGCTAAAAATAGAACCTAAACCTAAACTAAAAAGGTGATACACCAAAAAAGGTTGATCCACTCAGCTCGAACATATATTTTTCACCAAGAAGAAGCTGGCATATACTTCATCTGATGTGGAAAACTCATCTGTATCAGTGAGTCAGGGGTCTGTAGAGATACAGGGAGGAAGAACTATCAAAGGTGTTCAGAGACACACTTTGGCAACCTGTTCACATGCGCCTATATTCCTGCTGTAGACACTTCCGACAGACCTGTAGAAGGAGAAACTTCAGAATGCACTAGACATGCTGGAATCGTTTTGTGAAAAGAATAAAAGAAAATGACTTAACACAAAAAGAAAACATAGACATATGTGTGAATGCAAGTCCAAATGGAGGTAAAAATTCTAAGTCTTGATTCAAGGTAAAATCCGGCAGAGTTCTACCTTACAAGCCTAAGAGATTTTTGGGCAGAGCTTTGCCTTACAGGCTCAGAGAATGGATTTTTTTCAAATGAGAAGTTTACAATTATAGAAAGAGAAGAGAACTTGGCGCTTTCTAGAAAAGACTTTGGTGCTCTTATTTCAAGTGGCCCATGTGCGTTTTGAGCCTTGGGAAGAGGAAGCCATTTGATTGTCGGCTCTTGCTTTGACTTTGGCATTCCAACATTAATGTGAAAGCACGGGCCGCACCTCTTTTCTACAGACAAGACTGCTCCTTCCAGATATTCACACGGCTTGTCTGCTCATCAATGTGAAATGAAGAAAATGGGTCACATCATTCATTATTCGCGCCCCTTGATGACCACTTTACAGATACTGTGCCAACTACTGGAATAACTCCTTGAGTCGACACCTTCCTTCGCCACTTGGACTGTTTTGTCCATATCTACACTTTGTCTCTTTCTGGCTTCTTCATCCCTCGGGGCTATCTTCTGCTAATTCCTCACACTTTCCCACTTGCCTTGGCCACTTTATGCTAATTTTAATAAGTGACACATGGCGTGTTCCACTGTGAAATGGGCAGGACACGTGGCAGCGTCCGCTTGACTCATAGAAGCTTTAGGCACCCTTTGAAGGTCCTGCAGAAGAAGACACGTGGTGGCTTCCACTCTCTTTATAAACAATACAGAAGCATTCAAGAATCATTCAGATTCATCACGGATGATGACACTTGGCAACTTCTGCTCCTTATAGCAATTCATCTGGGGCCCACCACAGTTCTTGTAGGACAAAAGGGAGAGACCACAGATGTTGACACTTGTTGGCTTCCACCGAGCTTTGCAAGGGACACGTGGCACGTTCCACTACTCTTAAAGGTAAATTATCATGTGTCCCAGTAGGTGACACTTGGCAGCTTCCACTTTCAGGCCTTTTCTTGGTGTAAAATTGACGTTCATGGTCCTGTCACCCCTTGGAATTTCTTTGGCCCTTTTCCTTTGTTTCGGCCTTTTCTACTCCAGTCGGGCTTTTGTCTTGGCCAACTTTCCCATGGACAAAAAGTCCACAAGAATTCTTTTGATCGCTTCTTTGGAGTTTTTCCTTGGGCTTTTACTCGGCCACTTTCCCTGCGGATTTCCTCTAGGCTACTTTTTCTCGCAGACAAAAGTCCTCAAAAAATTATCTTTGCTCATTTATTTCCTTCGGCAATTTTCTTCAGGTTTTTTACCTGAGGATCTCTCCTGAATTTATTCAGATTTTTTTCCAAAGGAATTCCTTTGGACAAAAATTCTGAAAGAAATTGCTTCTTGCCTTTGCCTTTTGTTTATTTCCACAGAACTTTTTCGAAGGATTTCTTCGGACAAAATGTCCAAAGGAATTCCTTCAGACATTTTGTCTGAAGAAATTCTCATCCTTACCTTAAACAAAAATCTGAAGGAAACTTACCTTTTCGGCTTTCTCTGTGGGTTCCTTTCAAATGTTCCTTGCCCTCCGCAAGGGCACTTGAGTCTCGAACTACCCTTCACAAGGGCACTTGGAATGGGTCCATTTTGTTCCTAAGTGGGAACTTGTCTCTACCTACAGAGTCCAGAGAAAACTTCTTTGTAGAGTCTGTAAAAACTTCACCTGCAGAGTCCGTAAAAAACCTGCAGAGTTTGTAGAAATTTCCAGACTTGTGCAAAGAATCAGATTTTGGACTGGTTCAGAACAACAGGGAAAGAAGGGGACTGATTTTTGGCCTGTTGGACCAAAAATGGTCAACACTATCTTGCATTCCTCATCGAACCATGGGTTTGTCGGGAAAGTATTTCTTGTTCCTCTCTTGGGTTTAGCTCTCTTAAAACCATTTAAGGCCTTGTGCATTAATGGAATAAGCATGTTCTCTCTGAGAGACTGATTCTTTATGTTAGCTATTTTTTCTTCGTGATCTCTGAGAAATTATTTGATTGCAGCTTTAAAGATTTCATGATTCTCATGGTTTAGAAGGATTTTACCTTGGGGAGTATCCTTCTTTTGGCCAAAGTGGACTTGTTCTTGCGGTTGTATCCCTATTAGAATGCAAACTTTAATATGAATTAGATTATGGTCTGATTTTAGCTCTAGTACATTGTCCCCAATCATAACCTCCATCAACTTCGAGGTGTAGTTCTAAAAACAAATGACATAGTCTACTACACTTTGGCCATTGTATGTTTTGCATGTGATTTTCCCTGACTTGGGCCATGCTCTTATACCGTTGCAGATGATCATGTTGTAAGAGCTACAAAGCCCTAAGAGTTCAGAGCCGAAGTGTGATACTGCACCTTTTCTATCTTGTGAGACCTTGTCCCAAAGTTGGTCATTCTCTTCCTCTAACCATAGGGGGTTATATTTCTCTATGTTGTTTTTTTTTAGATTGAGAGCTTGATTGTTTGCAGTTATTGCATTAAAGTCTCCAATTATTACTATTTCTCCCATGTTACTAAAAATAGAAATGTCTTTTTTTAGAGCTGCAAATGGATCTTCATAGTCTAGATTCCTTTTCTTATAAAATTTTGATTCCTTTGGGGCAAAGTAACATGCTGCCATCCTTGTTGTGACTTGATTATTTTTAATTTTAAGCCATATGAATTGCTTGTTTTGATATTCTTTCTCCACTTTTACGAAACTGTCCCATTCCTCTTTAATTAGGACTACCACTCCACCGTGTCCCTTGCCACTATCAGTTATTTCATTCCACACTGATGTCTCTTTATACCCTTCAAAATCTAGAATCCTGCACCCATCATGTTCATGAGTCTTGATAAGGATGATGACATCCTTTCACTCTTTTATGGGCCCCAATCTAGGTCCTCTTTTCCATGGATATCCTCTGTAGTTCCAACAAACCACTGTTAGATACTCTGCAAGTGGTTCAAAGAGACAAAAACCTTGTTAAATATATATTTATTTTGGAATGAAAGACATCCCAATTTTGAGTCATGCACTGCTAATGATAGATGATGCTAACCTTTACAGGCCAAGATTTTTAGGGACCGCGATGGCTAGGGTTTGAGGTTCTATATTTCATTTATAACAAAAATGAGGCCAAGAAGTGCTAAGGCTACTATAATAGCATTGCGGATCACTGTGCCATACTCAACTACCTTCCATTGGGTGTGGATTACAAAGGATATGGAAAATTCAAGCAACAGACAAAAACAAGTGGTGCTACTACCAACGACAAGAGGTTTCTTGTTTGAATGAATGAATGAAGGATTTTAATAACTTCCACAAGACCGCAACAGTCTATGGGACCCAACAGTCATGCACATCCACATCAGACAAGACCTCAGCAACAAAAACGCTCCCTAAGTTACATGAACTTCCTTCTTGAGATCTTCCCTTTTGCTGTGAAGTTTGATCATGAGGTTCACCATATTACCCAGCGTTGTTGCTTCAAACAGGGTGTCCAAATTGGCAATTTTCAGAGTTTCACCATAACTGTGTCGGATGTCTTTGTATGCCTTGCATTCCAAGAGGAAGTGTCATTCCGTCTCCACCATGACTTTGTTGCAAAAGAGGCATATTCTCTCCTCCCAGTTCTCTTCAGGAGTTAGCCATCTACCCGTTTCACACCTAAGATGATGAGAGCTTGTCCTAATTTCGGCAATCAACATTTTTGCTTTCCATTTAATGTCTGCTCCTATATAGGCTTTTTCTTCAAAATCGCTTGTGGGGTTGAATTTTTTGAGGTAGTATTCCTTTTTACGACCCATTTTTTTTGTCCACATGATTCACTTGAATTTTATTCTTACATATTTTTTTATTTCTTCATTAGTATTTGGGTACTCTTGCATGCTAATATCCCACCTCTTCACCCATTTTTCATTTTTCTTCCTCCAAGTGTTCTTTCTTCTAGTTAGCTCTTCTTCCATAATTAGTCTACGCCACCTGTGCTTCTTCATGTTTTGAATCTTCTTGAGGTATCTTAGTAACCGTATCATCGCCAATGCCTCTAGAGGGAAGGACCTAATTTTGGCAAGTAGGATCTCATACGGCTCTGAATTCTTGACTTTGAGACTGCTTATGATGAAGTGTTTCTAGATTCTCTCTATCTATTTCCATTTCTGATTTGACATACTACTGCCCCAAATTTCACACCCATAGAGGATCACTGGGGTAACCAACAAACTGAAGAGTGTTCTCTTGGTCTTCCAATCCCATAACTCCACAATTCTGCATCTATTTTGAATAGAGTACAACGCTTTCCATTCTCATTGGATTCTTTTTGCTCTACACGTTTCCCAGCTGAGTTTATGGTGAAAATCGAGCCTGAGGTACTTGTACTCTTTGACTACCTCTAACGTGTTGCCTTCAAAGGTAAAGGTATATTGTTTCTTTTTTCTTTTCAGAGAGAAGATCATTACTTTAGTTTTGCTTGTGTTCCCCTACATTCCCACCTCCTGAAAAAAAGTTTCAAGTGGTCTCAAATGTTCCCTTAAGCTACTCGCTGTTCTTGCAATTAAAATGAGGTCACCGCATAAAGAATCAGTTTTATAACATACATATCTAGTTGAGTCCCCTCCCCACTATCTTTATTTAACCATTCTTCTAATTTATCAATGTACGGTCCAAATAAAGTTGGTGAAAGTGGGCAGCCCTGCTTGATGCCTATATCGTTGTCAAAACACTTTGACATTCCATCACTAGTTCTGCTTTTAGCCTTTACTTGCTCATATAATCTATGGACAGCCGCTCTAAGCTCATCCAGAACTCCCAGCTCCTTCATCCTATTCCAAAGTTTGTCACGAGGGACCGTGTCAAAGGCTTTTTTGAAGTTGACAAAGCAACACAAGGCCTCATCTCCCTGAGTGTTCCATATTTTTTCAATCAAGAACCTAAGTGTAGCTTCATGATCAATAGTAGAGTGCTTCAGTCTAAATCCAGCTTGGCCCTTAGCTCTTTTTCCTTCTTTTTCTGCCCATCTGCTGATTTTGCATTCTATCATGCTTTCGAAGAGTTTACCAAGAAGGGGATTAACCATGATAGTATGATAATTTGACGGGTTATTGGTATCCCCACTTTTGAAGATAGGGATAACCACACTAGTCGTCCACTCTTTCGAGAAGCCCTCTTGGATGACCCTATTGAATATGTGTTTGATATGAGGTGCCAATACTTTAGCACCCCACTTTAAGTACTCCGCTTGCAACCCATCAATATCCTAAGCTTTCCCACTTGCTAATTGTTTTATGACTTGTATGACATCTTCGGTGTTGAAAAGTTTTGTATTCACATATATTATAGGGGGTTTATAGTTATCTTGGTCCCTCTCATATAGCAACTTCGCATACTCGAGCCATTGGTTTAAGGTGATATTGTTTTCTGTTTGTTTCTTCTTTTGGCGTAGCTCTTTCCAAAATATTTTAGGGTTATTTTTTCTGAGGGCAATCAGCTCTATTCTTCTATTGTTTACATATTTCTCTTTCTTATTCCATAACATCTTTGCGTACTTCTTATGCTCTTTATCCATACCTCTCTGTCACAAATTTCTTTTTACTATCTTGCATTCCTTGTCGAACCATGGGTTTGCCGAGAAAGTATTTCTTGTTCCTCTCTTGGGTCTATATCTCTTACAACCATTTAAGGCCTTGTGTATTAGTGGAATAAGCATGCTCTCTCTGAGAGACTGATTCCTTATGTTAACTATTTTTTCTTCGTGATCTCTGAGCAATTGTTTGATTGCAGCTTTAAAGATTTCCTGATTCCATTGGTTTAGAAGGATTTTACCTTGGGGAGTATCCTTCTTTTGTCCAAAGTGGACTTGTTCTTGTGGTTTTATCCCTATGAGAATGTGAACTTTAATATGAATTGGATTATGGTCTGATTTCAGCTCTAGTACATTGTCCCCAATCATAACCTCCATCAACTTTGAGGTGTAGCTTTGCGAACAAATGACATAGTCTACTACACTTTGGGCATTGTACGTTTTGCATGTGAGTTTCCCTAACTCGGTCCATGCTCTCATACCATTGCAGATGATCATATTGTAAGAGCTACAAAGCCCTAAGAGTTCAGCGCCGAAGTGTGATACTGCACCTTTGCTATCTTGTGAGACCCTATCCCAAAGTTGGTCGTTCTCTTCCTCTAACCATAGGGGTTTTTATTTCTCTATGTTGTTTTTTAGATTGAGAGCTTGATTGTTTACATTTATTGCATTAAAGTCTCCAATTATTACTATTTCTCCCATGTTACTAAAATACAAATGTCTTTTTTTAGAGCTACAAATGGATCTTCACAGTCTAGATTCCTTTTCTTATAAAATTTTGATCCCTTTGGGGCAAAGTAACATGCTGCCATCCTTGTTGTGACTTGATTGTCTGTAATTTAAAGCCATATGAACTGCTTGTTTGGATCTTCTTTCTCCACTTTTACTAAACTGTCCCATTCCTCTTTAATTAGGACTGCCACTCCATCGTGTCCCTTACCACTATCAATTCTTTCATTCCACACTGACGTCTTTTTATACCCTTCAAAATTTGGAATCCTGCACCCATCATGTTCATGAGTCTCGATAAGGATGATGACATCCTTTCCCTCTACTATGGGCCCCAATTCGGGTCCTCTTCTTCATGGATATCCTCTGTAGTTCCAACTTACCACTGTTAGGTTTTGGGACAAAAAGCTTACATTTGGCCTGTAGGATAATACCAAATCTGATCCTTAAGTGAGAACGAGATTTGTCTTAAGGAACTGAGTCAGGGGTCTCGTCCTTCAGTTTATGTGGCATTATCTTGTGACTGAGGGCTATGATCGGCAGTCTATTTGTGTATAGTGGACAGTGTGTATATTTATTTAGAAATGATTGTCCATGTCATAATGAA
This sequence comes from Torreya grandis, assembly GCA_037957365.1. Taxonomy (NCBI): domain Eukaryota; kingdom Viridiplantae; phylum Streptophyta; class Pinopsida; order Cupressales; family Taxaceae; genus Torreya; species Torreya grandis. The sequence continues at coordinate 4,082,078 of JARHVA010000330.1, forward strand.
GGTAATGTGAAAATTGAAGCGCATTTGAACCATAGATCATAATCAATGTAACGTCATGTAGGGGATTCAAACATCGTGTCAGTGTCAACATCAACTGTAGATAACCAATAAATGCTACCCACTACTATTTTATATCTTATTTGGTGAGTAAAATATTTACAAGGTGGTATGATTGGTATCTACTATGGCTAATACTCACATGACATCAAATGGTATCTACTATTTTTTTCTTTTTTCTTTCTTTTTTAATTTAGAAGTATCCCCAATTTTAATTGGGATACTGTGACTCCATCCAACAATTTTTATTGGGGCGAGTGGAGGTGAGATTAATCCTCTGGTGTTGTCGATGGGGTCCACATGTGCCAAACAATGTTGAAAATATAGGTGGTGAGACTCAACCTCAGGGCTTATATGGTATCTACTACTCACTAGGTGGTGGCGTTCATGCAAGTTTAAATTATTACAATATTCCTGTGATATAATTTTCTTTGTGAAATCTTTCATAAATATAATAGAGATTAAACCTCTAGAACGTCTTTTTTTACAAATTACTATTTTAAATAACATTTATTTAAAATTTAAAAGTTTTTTTTTGTTTTTAATTTACATAAAATTGAAGTAACTTTAACATGAGACTTCTACCTTAAATTATAATTCATTTATTTTATCATCCTTACCTTAAATCATAATACATTAATTTTAAAATCCAACATGATACCTTTACCTTAAATCATAATACAACCTTAAATCATAATCTATTTATTTTATTACCCCTATCTCAAATCATAATAGATTAATTTTACACTCCAACATGATACCTCTACCTTAAATCATAATACATTTATTTTGACGACTATTACCTTAAATCATAATACATTAATTTTACCTCAAAATAAATGGCAAACCCCACCATGTATGACTGTTGCTAATTAATCTAAATAAGTGTTGTGTTGCACCTTTGATGTCTCCCTTCTTTTTTTAAAAAAATAACAATTGTTCATTCGTTCGCCTCCCTCCCCTCTTTGCATCAGGGTTGGAGGAAGAAATAGGGATCTCCCAGCCAAGCTTTTAGGTGGAGCAACCATGAGATTTTCTACCAGGGTTCAACTCCCCCTCTGCACCCTCCACCTATGGAGCCTCCCTCCCCTGTTACCCTCACTTATTTTGAAATGTCCCCAAAAAGGATGATTCACTGAATAGTAAGATTATTTGGAAACCCTACTTCAATATGGAAAAAATATGATTTAATTGCAACAAACCCTATATGCCAACAACCTTTCAAAAATATCTCAAAAATAACTTTAAAATATGTCAAACCCCAATCAATTAGTAGTTGCTCCAAACATGAAAGTATAGCCCTTCAAAAAAGATTTTATTCTTCAAACCCTAGGCATCCTTGGTTGCAATTTTAATCTAAAAATTATAGATATTTTTTTATGCCACAAATCTTATGAAACCCTCAATAAATTGCATAAATATATTTGCAATAAAGGCCAAAAATTTAATAAATTTTATGAATGTTTTTATGGTTAAAAAAACCCAAAATTCAATCGTTTAAGCTAGAAAATTATGAAAAAAATACAGAATTCAATTCAAGATAAAATGACCTTCACAAGAGGTCCAAACCTCTCCCAATTCAAGTCACCGTTATGCAAAAAAATAGGAATAATTCCATAATTGCCTTTAGGCCGCAAAAACCCCCAATATCATGAGATTTCACTCCCAAACCAAGTCGCCACTCTCCCAAGAGCAATTCATCAACCTGGGAATGACCAAATAGTCTCTAAAACACCCATGTAAGACTAGTTGACTTCAATGATAACCCTTGAAAGAAGTTACCTCGAAGAAAAAAGAGAATTTTCATCCTATAACTTCTTTTGCTTGAAGGGTTTCATATTAAAAGCAAATGGCTTAGCGTTTTCATGCTAATATACCAATTTTATATATTCAAAACATAACATAACCTCTCCAAGGATTTCTTTTTTACCTTTATAGCCCTCAAAGTGTGGTGCCCAAAGAGGAAGGGATGGTAACTTAAAATGTTTTAAAAGATCTTTCCTTATGATATTTTCTTAAAATCACTTAAGTTTTCATGACCCTTAAAGGTCCCCTCTTTAAGTGTTAAATATTCAAACAAAACATTCAATACTCTTTTCCCTTTATGCTTGTCCCTTAGCCCTTGGGAATAAGTTAAGGCTAAAGGGTCTTCTAAGATGTTCCTATCAAAAGAGGGACATGATAATCCTCCTTATCCAAAAATTGTTTGTCCTCAAGCAATAAAAGTAGCCAAAATGCTATCTCCACTTTGGCTTTTATGTCAAACTTGAACCTAGGCCCTTCCCAATGGAAAATTTCTTCTTGATGATGCCTTCTACATCTATAGCTGAAGTTTTGTTGTTGCTTAAACAAGCTGAAAATGAAAGACCAACATCACCACATATTGTTACTTCTTACCGTTGAACCCAAGTGTTCTCAAAATTCCCATAAGATACTAAAAATAAGAAAACCTTCAAAGTTAACATTACAAGGGTGGTTGGAAAATGGTATTCCAACTAAGTAGTCTTCAAGTATTAGGGCCTTGATTGCCCTTGTATCAACACCTACACATGAAGCAAATACATTAGTCGAAAAAATTATTTTCCCCTTCTCTTTTTTATTTTTGGAAATGCTTTCCTTAGGGGGTATGGTTTTAAACTCCTTATTACTAGTTATGGTGCAACCCCTAGCATCCCCCTTATCCACCCATCTAATGATTTTTATTTTTACTACCTTGTTGCCCCAAGCAGATTCCATTTTATGAAACTCATAATAGTTGCATATGATCTTGATTTTAACCTTCAAACTCTCCAATTTGAGTCTTTAAAGAGGTGGAAAATCATGTTTGGAAGTGTTAATTCCACCCTTGACCCATAAATTCATTCGTTTCCTTGTATTGGAGTGAACCAACTCTTTTACCAACCTTTTGTTTTGACTTTCAATAGCCCTAAAATTCTTTATTGAAGCCAACCCATCCATCACCAAAGTGTTGTCTAACAAATCCTTAGTGTCCATGCCACATAAAAAAGACACTATGGACATCAGTAAGCAAAATAAATAAGAATTAGAAAATATCAAAGAGCTACCCTCTATATTTACCTTGATGGTCTTGAAAGCACATGTTGGGTTCCCCAAGCATGGAAGTTGCATACCTTGGATGAGTGAAGTAACAATTAGAATCTTGTCCCCTAAGGACAACTTACATTTCCTTGAAATATTAGATTTGGTAGGGTGTTGTTCATTACCCTTTTTTACCTTGTTCCATGTGCAAATATTCAGCTAAAGTGGCTCATATATCCTCTCATTACTACCATCACCAAGTGTCCTCTTGGTTTCAAACCTTGGGGTGTTTTTAACCAGTTGAGTTGACACCTTATTTACCATGTTTCCAAACTATACGCTAGGTTGAAATGACATAAAAGACTCAGAATTTTTTGAGTGTGTTTGCAAATTTCTTCCCATGCCATTTTCAAATTTATTTATTTTCTTCAAAATGAAATCTTACTTTCCCACAATATCAATTTTCAGCACAATTTTTTTGAATTGGTGAAGGAAAAAAGAATTAAGTAATTATTTCCATACCTTGGGAACAAACTAACATTGACTCCTCTCATTAAACCTTTGTTCACTTTAGCATGCCTTAGAAACCATATTTTAGCATACCTTAAAACCTAGCTTATACAAAGAAGAATTTGGAAGTTCTTTTCATATAATAGAGGCTACCCTATGCCCCTATCATTGATTTTTTTGTATGGGAAACCTTTTCCCACTTTTTATTCACCCAACATGCCATGTATGTGACTCATTTCCTTGATGAGAGTTGGTTGTTCAAACTCAAAAAATGCAACCTTCCTTGTTGTTGACCATTTTTTGCCCAACAAGCCAAAAATTGGTCCCCTTCTTTTTTATGCTGTTCTGAGCTAGTACTTTTAATTTTTACATGAGTCTCAAAATTTCTATGGACTCTGTAGGTTTTCTATGGACTCTGTAGAGTTTGGATTTCTATGGACTCAGCAGTGAGGTTTTCTACGGACTCTGCAGGTCCATTTCTATGGACTCTGCAGGTTTTCTACAAACTTCACAGAGATTTCTACGAACTCTGTAGGTGTGGTCTTTTAGTAGATGAAGAAACAGTCAAAGAGTGCAAGGTTTTAAAAAGCTTCTTCGAACTCTTGTCCGAAGAAATTCATAAGGAAAGAGAGCTAAAGTGGTTCAATGACATGATCTTTCAAAGCGTTAGCGGCTTTGAACCATTGAACCATTGAATCAGTTCAATGCCTTGGTTCATCGCTTTGGTTCAAAGACTTGGTTCAGTCGGCTTGGTTCAATGCCTTGGTTCAACGCAAAGTTCATCGGCAAAGTTCAAAGGCTTGGTTCAATTCAGTTGGTTCAATATTTTGGTTTAGTTCAAATGGTTCAACGGCTTTTGGTTTAATTAAAGGGTTCATCACTCGGTTCAACGCTTGGTTCAACGCCTTGGTTCAATGACTGCCTGAACCATTGAACCGGTTCAATAGTTGGTTCAAAGGAGTGGTTCAATGTGAAAATTCAAGAGATCCTCCCAAAGGACAAGTGCCCTTGCGGAGGGCACTTGGTCAGCAAAGGCAACCTTCGGAAGGGTCATTTTCAATAAACCTGAAGGGCACTTTGAAGGCAGTCGAAGGATTCAAAATGCGGAAAAAGACTAAGGCATTGAATGAATTATTTCAAATTTTTTGTCCAAAGGAATTCCTTCAGACAAAAAAGTCCAAAGAAATTCGGGAAGCTGTGAGCTCAAAAAGGACATTGGGGAAACTCTGAAGAAATAACAAGCGGCCGAGACAATTCTCACAGACTGTTTGTCCATGAGAAAGTTGTTCGCAGAAAAAGCCCACGGGGAAGAAATATGAAGGAAATATTCCATAGAAAAGGCTGAAGCAAGAAAGCTGAAGAATTTCAAGGGGTGACGGGCTCGAAGACGTCAAAGTCAACCATGGCGAACTAGCCGTTGATTTTAAAATTGTGATGGGTCCACGAACATCAATTTTACACCAGGAAATCCAGAGTGCGAAAGGTGCCAAGAGGCAACCGTGAAAGGCTTTGACATGCTTTTTTTTAAGAGCAACAGAATGTGCCACGTGTCCCCTGCAAGGCTCGATGGAAGCCGACAAGCGTCAACACTCGCAGTCTCTCTCTTTTGTCCCACAAGAACTGTGGTGGGCCCCAAATGAATTGCTAAAGAGAGTGAAAGATGACACATGTCCTCTTCCACAGGACCTTCAAAGGGTGCCTAAAGCTTCCATAAGTCAAGTGGATGCTGCCATGTGTCCTGCCCGTTTCACAGTAAAATGTGCCACTTGTCACTTATTTGAAAATCAATGAAAAGTGGCCAAGGTAAGTAGAAAAGAGCCCAAGGAACATAGCGAACCACCAGAATATATCCCCTCAAGGGATGAAGGAGTAGAATAAGACAAGGCAAGGAAGGAGACAAAGTGCAGGAAAAGACAAAGTAGTCCAAGTGGTGAGGAGAGGCGAGTTATTGCCAGATGGTCATCAAATGACGCAAACAGTGAGTGGCGCGACCTGCTTTATCCATTTAGCATTTATGAGGGGACAAACCATAGTCTATTTACAGGAAAAGAGGCACAACCCATGATCTTGAATGCCAAAGTCAAGATTGGCGATCGCATAACATGGTTCTAGCATGCCTCTTCTAGAAGAATGACATCAGCAACAATGACTTCCTCTTCTCGATGCTCTCAGCGCACATGGGCCAGCGTGTCAAGAGCACCAAAGTCTTTTCAAAATAAGCACCAAGTTCCTTTCTCCTCTTTCTATATAATTTAAACTTCTCATTTTTGAGAAAGGATCCACTCTCTTAACCTTAAGGCAAAACTCTGCCCAAAAATCTCTCGAGCTTGTAAGGCAGAGCTCTGCCAGTTTTTACCTTGAATCAGGACTTAGCATTTTTACCTCTATCTGGACTTGGACTTTAAAGTATATGTCTATGTTTTCTTTTGTGTTAAGTCATTGTCTTTGATGCTTTTCACAGAATGAATCTAGCATGTCTAGTGCATTATGAGTTTCTTTTCTGTAGGTTTGCCAGAAGTGTCTATAGCAGGAATATAGGCGCATGTGAGTAGGCTGTCAAAGTGTGTCTCATAACACCTTTGATAGTTCCTTCCTCCTTGTATCTCCATAGACCCCTGACTCACTGACACAAAAGATTTTTCCCACATCAGATGAAGTGTATGGGCACTTCTTCTTGGTGAAAAGTGTATGTTCGGGCCTGAGTGGATCAAACTTTTTTGGTGTATCACCTTTTCATTTTTTAGGCTTAGGTTTTGTTTTTAGCATCTCTCTCTCTCTCTCTCTTTTCATCCCCTCCCCCTTTTTTACATTTGTTTGTTAGTGGTAGGAGAAACCAGGGCCTAAAAGATACATTAGAGGAGCTATCCCTTATTTAGAGACTCTCCCCTCCAGCTTCGCCGGTCCCACAGGCGAGAGGGGAGTTTCCATTGTTGTGCGTGGAAGGCAGGAGCTCGTCCTCCTTCCAAGGTTGAATCCACTGCATCAACACTTGTTTCCCTTTTTGCCTTTATCAAAGGTCTCTCATGGAAATTCCCTTCCATCACCTTTGAGGTCACCTCTTTACTCCTAGCATGCTTCTTCAAATTGATTTGCATATACAAACATAACCTTTGTTATCCTAGAATATAATTGACAAAATGTAGAGCACTCACCATATTTGCAAAGAGAAAAAGTTGCTTGCCTTGGCAGGATTGATCTTGAGTTTCTAATCTCCACTTTATTTTGTATACATTGTACCCATCTTCCTCCTCATTCATTGAATTCACTAGGGGCTAAAGTGAACCATCTTTTCTAGAATTTTGTGAGCATGCCATATTCTAATTTTGCATGAGAAATTAAGAATTTTCTAAGTATAATCTAGGCCTCTTTCTTATGAAAGTTTTAGACCTTATTATACTATCCAAAAGCTAAGTTTCTGCCCTTCCATAAACTTATCTAGAACCTTTATTTTCAGGATTGCTTACATATGAAGCGAGCTGGAAGTCAACAAAATTTTTAGAACTTGTTCCCCTTGGAGTGGGATGAGTTTTTAACAAAAACTCAAAATTTCTAGTATATGTAATGGGCTTGAAAAACTCAAAATTTTCTATGAGCCAATGGATTTGGTCTTCCACAAACTTTTTAGACTTCCTTACACATGTATGTGGTTGAGTTTCCACAAAAAATTAGACTTTCCTACAAAAATGGTGAGCTGAACCTTTTCCTTCAAGAGGGTTGTCCTAAACAACTACTTTCAAAAATTACCATACCTTTCAATAATGAAATTGGATGAGTGCTTACAAGTTGAGGTGGCTATCCAAACTCAAAATTTGTATCCCTCTTTGCTCTTTTTGTCGCCCCTTCAATCATTCTCCTATGGAAGGTCACTACCATCATATAAAAGTCATCTTCCTCTTAGTGTTTTTCCAAGGTAATGTTTAGCTTAAGAAACTTCATGGTGCATGGGATATTGAAGCCATCCACCATGGTGACCCTAAATCCTTTAATCTTCATGGTTTGTATCCCATAAGATGCAAATAAACCTCTATCAATAAATTTGGGGGTGGCCCCACTATCAATGATAATAGTAACTTGCTTACCTTGTAAAATTACCTCCCCTCTAAAGGGATGGTACCTAGGAACTTCAAAAAAGATTGCAAAAGTACCACTCATGTCCTCTCCCCCTTCAACTACCAAGTGCTCCTTTTCATAGGTGGATGCCCTCATTTCTTCTTTATTTTCCACAAGCTGTACACATTCCTCTTTCAAATCTGAATCCTCACATTTTCCAACCCCTTCATTGGAGTCCTCATGCATGTGTGTGTTTCCAAATTTTCTCCCTTCATGCATAATCTGATCCTTTTCACAACTGGCTGCCCAAATTGATTCCTCTTCATTTATATCTCCCATTTGTAACTCGTCGAAGTAAATCTTTGGATCACTATAGTCAAACCTCTCAATGATCCATCCGTTGAATTCATCATATGTATCAATGAAATGGTGCTCTTGGGTTACTAATCTATGGTGCCACCAATCATGGGCAACTCCCTCCAAATGCAATATGGAAAATTTTAAGGCCTCATCTTCCTCCATGGAATGAAGCATAAGGTATGTGTCTACATTATCAACTCATTTTCTAGCTAAAACATTTGTAGAACCATCAAATATGGGAAGAACAATCTTTCCCAAGGCCTCATGTAATTCTCTTTGGCTATTCCATTCCATCCAATGACCACCTCTACCTCTTTTCCATAACACAAAATCAATGAGGTCCATCTCCTTCCTGAAAGTGGGTGGGTAAGTCTCATACTCATATATTTTCATCAAATAAATCTACATAAAATGTTGTTCCTTCAACTCATGGGGCTTGTTCCACTTCATGTCCTTCACCATTTGAAGGAATTCGTTCATTGCTCCCATCAATTGATCTTGAGCTTGAGAGAACCTCTCAGACCTTGTATTGTCCATGCCCCTCATGCCACTATTTGACATGAAACCCTTCAATCCCATAGCTAGCTAAGATATTAGCTCTAATACCACTAAAATATTCCCAAAAAAGATGATTCATTGAATATTATAATTATTTGGAAACCCTACTTCAATATGATTTTTTTTGATTTAATTACAACTAAACCTAACTGCCAACTACCCTTCAAATATACCTCAAAAATAGATTTAAAATATGCCAAACCCCAATCAATTGGTAGTTGATCCAAACATGAAAGTATAACCCTTAAAAAAAAAAATTTCTTCAAACCCTAGGCGTCCTTGTCTACAAATTTAATCTGAAAATTATAGTTGTTTTTCTATGCCACAAATCTTATGAAACCCTCAATAAATTTCATAAATATATTTGCAATAAAGGCAAAAAATGTAATGAATTTTATAAATGTCTTTATGGTTAAAAAATCCCAGAATTCAATTGCCCAAGATGGAAAATTATGAGAAAATTATATAATTCAATTAAAGATAAAATGATGTTCGTAAGAGGTCCAAACCTCTTCCAATTCAAGTCACCACTATGTAGAAAAATAGGAATAATTTAAAAATTGCCTTTAAGGCACAAAAATCCCCAAAAGCATGAGATTTCACTCCCAAACCAAGTTGCCACTCTCCCAAGAGCAAGTCACCAACCTAGAAATGACCAAATGGTGACAAAAACACCATTTTAGGACTAGTTGCGTCCAATGATAACCCCTGAATAAATTTACCTCGAAGAAGGAAGAGGGTTTTCATCCCCTAACTTCATTTTATTTAAGGGTTTCATCTTCAAAGCAAATGGCTTGGCATTTTTGTGTTAATAGACCAATTTTCCATATCCAAAACATAACATAACCTCTCCAAATGATTCCTCTTTTACTTTTGTAGCCCTCCAAGTGTAGCACCTAAAAGAGGAAGGGAGGGTTACTTAAAATGTTTTAAAATATCTTTCCTTATGATCTTTTCTTAAAATCATTTAAGCCCTCATGACCCTTAAACGTCTGCTCTTTAAGTGAAATTAGAAACATAAAGTAACTTTCCAAAAAGGTACTTTTACAAATATTCAAACAAAACATTCAATACTCTTTTCCCTTTATGCTTGTCCCTTAGCCCCTGGGAATAATTTAAGGTTAAAGGGTCTTCCAAGTTGTCCCTATCAAAAGAGGGACATGACACCCTTCCTTTAGCATGCCCCCACTGCCCCCCCTTCTTTGTTCATTTCTCCCCACTTTCTATGACCTAGTAAAACAAAAGCTAATATTGGCACCACTATAAAGAGGAAAGGAAGACGTTATCAAGAAAATTTATTGAGAATGGAAGTAGAAGATTTGGTGCACAATGGCTCCTAATGGATGATGAAAGACCTCCTCTCAAGATACGAGAGAAAATAAGTTACAACTTATGGCTGAGGACCTGGCCTCTATTTTGGGTTAGCATTGATCTTGTTGGGCTCTTTTTCATTGGCTTCTATTCATGTTCTATTATGTTTGAGTTCTATGGAAGTTTGGTTGAAGATTCATTGAAGGAGCTAGTTTAATTTTCTAGTTCCTTTATTTCTTTTTGGTAGAAGCATGGCATTTCATTGTTGTTACTTGCCTCTCTTTATAGAGTTGTGTTCCCCTCATGGGTGGTGCCTTGTTAGTCTTTGGTGGATATTGGTTATTACCTATTTCTTTTCTATTTCTTCTTGTTTCAAGGATTGGAACCCTTGTTGTGTCCCAGAGCTAGTTCACAATTTTGATCAAAAGCATTTTACCTTATCTAATAATTTAAAAAAAATATTGCGGTGAACATATTCCTATAATGGTCATATATCTAAGTAAATATTATAATGTATAATTTGTTTTAAATGAATTAAAATTTTAAAATATGTCACAAAGTCAATTACTTATTGTTTTGACATGAATGTTGATTAAGAATCTCAATTTTTTTTTTGAGTAAACATTAACCAACCAATGAAAGTCACTATTTTTATGAGTTATTCTTAGACATGGAACAAAAAGTTATTAAAACTAATGAAAGTTACTATTTTTTATGAGTTATTCTAAGATATGAAACAAAAAGTTATTAATTTTAGATACTTAATTATTAGTAGTCCACATCAAGTTCTTATAGGCCCATTTGTTGAGGTTCTTGGTCAATTTGAGTATATTATGTGTTTCTTTTTATTTTCTTTTTTCTCTCTTCCACTCTCTTATTTTTGGGAATTTTTATTTATTATTAGGGGAAAACATTTTTTGCTAGAGTTTTGAACCAAAAGAAGCTTTTAATTGGAGCCATAAACTAAGATGAATAGCTTTTTCAAAAATTAGAACTACAAACCTAGCCTAAGGCACAATGAGGGGCCTAGTCCCCCAAAAACACTAAGCCTACAATGATATCCAATTAAAAGTTCATGAAAAATGACAAGAAAGTAAATTAAAGGCCCGCATCAACAAATATTATAACCCCGCCAATTGGCACATTTCTATAACTATTAGATACAATACAACATGTTTTATTTGGTTCTAATTGGTATTTTAACTGATTATTACAAATGTTATTAAGATTGTGGATATGATGTTTTATTACTTTGTTATTAGTTATGATTCAAATCATTATTATTGACATAAACACTATAATTAGACTATGGGATGAAATTCAATTGAATTTGATATCTAGTTCTAAAAATATATAATTTCTAAAAATAGAAAAAACCCAAAAAAATAATTAAATCATAATTTCAGACCGTCAGATGATCACGTATGGCCTCCAAAAAATATTGAGAACATTGTTCGGAAAGTATAACTTCCTAGGAATAGTAACAAATTTTTCGATACAATCGTTTTGGCATGTGAAAGAACTCAAACGGTGTTATGAGTCAAAAGTTATGGCCTGCAGAAGGTTGGCCTATTTTTTTTCATCACTCTTAAGTATTTAGTAGTGATAATACATCCATCTTCTATTTTAAGAGAATGTTCATGTTAGTGATACATTTTGTTGAAAATGGTTATGATGGTTCTATCCAGGTTGATTTTATGTAGGATTTATATATCTCATCTCTGATACCTCAATGGATTTCTATTTTAAACATGTAAGTATCATTGATGAAAAATATATTAGGAGGCAAAATATTGATATTAATACCAATTACCTATATGAAAGATGTAGATTAAGCATAACTAGTGTTTGTCATCCCTTCATCATATAACTTCTTATATGTCTGAAGAGCCTTGAATAGATACCTAGTACACTTGATTGCAGTAGCTATAATACATCCTAATTAATGAAGCAACATCAGTACATAGAAAACAACTAAAATATGATTGGGATGGATGCCAAATTAAAGAAAATTAGTTGTATTTCCATTTTACCAATTTTCACACAATTTTATCGATGACATGGAAATAAGAACTCTAATAATCCAATCCCAACTAATTAACTATGAATTCCAACTTCCCAAATCTCATAAACATACAATACTTTTGTTGACATTAAAGAATAGAATATATTAATTTTTATTTGGCATTCTGAAGCTGAAGTTAGAAACAATTATTTCTCAAGTGTTCTAAGTGTAGTAAACCACTTATAAAATCTATCTTATGTAGTAGTGATATTACTGAAGGGAGATCTTTTAAAAGGAACACCAAGGTAAGTTCATGACAATAATAATTCAACCAAACTTCATTTGTAAATGATATTAATTTCATGTTCAATTTATTTATTTGTGTTGATAACCATATTATTTTTACTTGAGTTCACATTTAAATCATGAATATCACCAAATTATCTTAGAATGTCAAGATATATTTGAAGGACTACAACAAAATGTAATGTAAGAATAGTGTCATAAAAAAAATTAAAATAGTAATGATTATATTATAAAGAGCACAACCATTACATTTTCCCCTAAATTTGTAAAGATATACATTAATTCATCTATGTAGTGACCAAACAAAGTAGGGAAAAGTGGACAAACTCATTTAATACTAATGGGTCTATTAATACCTTATATACAACCAATAGAATTTTGAACCTAGCCAAGCCCCTTCTCATTAGATATATTCACAAGAACCAAATATTATTTAATCTATAGATATTGAAGCTACTAGCTTTGAAGCTGTTTGGTGATTGTGTCAAATTCCTTCCAAGTATATATACAAAAAGTCAAACTAACACTTTCATGCTCTTTCTTATTTGATTATAGATCTAAGCTTAAGTATATATTCTATTGTTTGATGATTCCATCTAAAAATTTCTTTCCCTTTTTCCAAAAGTTTCTTCAACATTACAAATTTAGAAATCAAAGTATTCTATACACTATAGAAAATAGGTTACTCAAGGTGTGGCAAACAATGATGATTGTATGATTATTTGGTTCTTATTGGTTTCTTGATTCAAATATGGGACATATGATATGATATGATCATGTAGTGTAAATCCATGAGAAGAAACTATTTTGAATAGATAAAAAAATATGTGTTTCTATAAGAGTTAGAATATGATGAATAAATTTTCATCGTAGATGTTGTATGTTAGTTGAATTATGTTTACCAAAATTGAAAATAGATTTCAATGTCATGTATTCTTTGAGGATATTATTGCCATGTAATTTTTTTCATAATAAAATTGATGCATAGTTTGGAATGTCATAAAGAGAAAATTCATAATTAGACCAAGTATCTCTTCAAATATGGAATTTGTGTATTTTCTTAGGAAGAAGGTTCCCCAAAATATTTTAACATTTAACTTAAGCATGTTAGTTTTATGTCTTATTTTATTATTCAAATATAACCTATTATTATTTTTTAGGATAAAAAGATAAACATTATGGATGAGGGGATGTTCTCAAGTAATGTGTGTTATAATCCTATGGAGATATCTTCAAATACTCTCAAATAAAACATTAAGATAATAATATCCAAGTAAAGCAGTGAGAGAGAGGAAGTCAGGGAGTGGGAAAAGGGGCCTAGTGTGTAATGGGGTGGTTTTGAATAGAATAAGGGAAGGATTAAAGTGTTGTATTCCAAATTATAATATAGATTAACATACCTCTTTTAATAAATTTATGAATATAATTTGTATCTATAATGTTAACTTTAAAATTTCCATTGTAAGAATTATAAAAAGTATGGCCAAAGTAAATACGAGCTAGAGAGTGGTAAGTATGAGAGGAAATAGTTGCATCTATAAGGATAGGGAGTAAAAATTAAAATTAAATTAGTATATATGATATAAATGTGGAAATAACATCCACTAGAACACTAAAGGATATCATAGTCACCAATCTCCATCAAGGCTATGTTCCAAGGCATGCCATAGTTTAATGTTAGTTTGCATGAAACCTAAGTATTTTAGATAAAAGATCACCTATATTATCTATATATTAAAATCATACTAGTCATATAGGTGAAAAAATCCTCTCTTAAATTGGTTAATATAATTTTAATATTCTCACCATTTTATTTGCAATTATCTTTCATGATTGATCGACTCACATGGTAAGGAAATAGATGTTAATTTAGAACATAAGACTGTACCACATGAAAAATATTATTTTTCTCAAAATCACACAAGGATCATATCCAAATAATAACTATATGGTCACTTTGTACACTTTTGTGGTCTATGAGTCTATATATATGTTAATATACATATACTTTATTTATTGTGTGACTTCTATGAAGACCTATGACTTTGTTGGCTCTATGACCCAAGGGCAGTATTTGAATTAGTTAGTGTGAGTTAAATAAATGAGTACCTTATGTTAAGTAATTTTCATGAGTGATTTTATTAAGATTAAACTAAGGGTTAATTTTGAAACCTTTAACTTTGTGACTATTGTTCACACAAGAAGAGATTCATCACTTTACACTTTTGACTTAAGAGACATTTATGTGTGATCACCATATGTGACACCCATCCCAACACCATGTACTCAAAATTTATTTTTAAAAGACTCAATAAAGTTAAATTTCTTTGCAATATACATTTTATTTGATTGAATTTAAGTTCATGAACAACCACATGGTTTATTCCACTATTAAATTGGTACTCATTATGTAGGAGCAGTATGGATAATACATTTTTGTAATTATCATTTTTATTATTATTATGTTTACGGTATGGGTAATTAAATATTATATTATAATATGTATTAACTACCATATGGTTTGTGTAAACATAGTGAAGCCAATTTTATAAGAGGATTGATAAGATTTGGTAATATTTTTTACACCATAAACATTCCAAGATGAGGGCACATGATGACCATCCAAAATCATGTTCAAAAGCTTTCATGGTTAGGTTTTGTGTGAATTTCACTTTTGTGAGGATGTGGATACATTATTCTTTATATTCTGACTTGATATGTTTGAATCCACATAGGACTGCTTGCCATAACCAATTTTTGTGATAGCACATATAGTATAGGTGTCACATGGAATATACATCAACTCTATTAAGTAAAGCAAGATATGACCATAATTGGTGATGGTAATGCCACATGGATATTATGATCATGATGTGTTTTTATATTATGTCAATGTTTTGAAAATAGTGATGATTAATAAGAACATAATATAAAGAAAGGCCACAAACAAGGTAAACCTAAGAAAAAGAAGAGCTTTCACAAGTACATGAAAAGCCTCTATCCAAAATAGGAAAGTAGTGTTTCCAAAGAGAGTTTCTTTTCTAGTGATAGAGAAGAGATCTTATTCATAGTAATAGCAAAAATATGATATCCTAGAAATTGAAGACAAATAAAAAAAGAAAAGGAGTCAGAAGGGGAAGATAATGCTGAAATAGATGGAGAAGTAGATTTGGAAGAACTCATTTGTGCCCTATGTGAAATCAATAAAATTAAGAAGAAGAAATTGAAATAAAAATTACAACTTTAAGAAGACTATGAATCTAAGATTAAAATGTCATAAAGTTTTGAGGAATTCAAAAATATGATCATCAACCTCAAGGTTAAACTTGAAGAAGCAAGAAATATTGAAAATAAGGTGAGAATCCAATTAAACAAAAAGGAATAAAATTGTGAGAGGTTAGATTCCAAAATTGTTTCCTTGAAGAAGGAACTAGAGATAACAACCACTAAGTTTAATAGAAGCCTTAAATTTGAGAAGAGTACCAAGATATTATATGAAATCATAAATGGGCAAAGGTAACCATTTATAAATACTAGTCTTGGATATAAATAAAATTAGATCACCAACAAATAAGATCACAAAGAGCCACCAAATAAGGCAAATGAGGAAAAGACAAAAAGTTATGCATATGTGTTGACCATTTTTTGCCCAACAGGCCAAAAATTGGTTCCCTTCTTTCCCTGATGTTATGAGCCGATTCATTTTTTGATTTTGCACAAGTCTAGAATTTTCTACGGACTCTGCAGGCCCATTTCTACAGACTTTGTAGGTCCATTTCTATAGACTCTGCAAGCATGAATTTCTACCAACTTAGCAATGATGTTTTCTATGAACTCAACAGGCAGAAGGCAAGTTCTGACACTTAGACGCAAAAATGGATCATTCCAAGTGCCCTTGTGAAGGGTAGTTCAAGATTCAAAATCCCTTGCAGAGGGCAGGGAACACTTTCAAAAAAGGCCATAGAGAAAGCCATAAAAAGGTAAGTTTTCTTTCGGAAATTTGTCTAAGGCAAAGGAAATGCCCTTTGGAAGGGTCGTTTCTAATTTTTTTGAAGGGAACTTTTCAAAGGTAGCCGAGTGAAGAAGCCAAGGAAGAAATCCTTTAGACTTTTTGTTCAAACAAATTCCTTTGGACAAAAAGTCTGAAGGAATTCGAAAGGGTCTAAAGCAAAAATCCCAACAAAAATCCCACAAAAAAATACTAAAGCATTGAATGAATTCTTTCGGACTTGTTGTCTGAAGGAATTCCTTCAGGCAAAAAGTTTGAAGAAATTCAGAGGAAGACCGCAGGAGGAAAAGCTGAGAAAATTATGAAGGAAAGCAAAGTGGTAGAAACATTTCTTGCAGACTTTTTGTCCATGAGAAAATGTCCATGGAAAAAGTTTGCGGGAAAGGTTCCAAAGAAAATAAGCCGTCGAAGGACCCTGAAGGGTAGGTGCCCTTGCGGGGAAATCTTAGCCAAAATGAAGGGGACTTCTCCATAAGCCAAAGGGTCACTTTCCCTTCAGAAGGATGCAAAGCAAGAAGTCCACAGAAAAGGCCAAAGTAAGAAATCTGAAGAAAGTCCAAGGGGTGATGGGCTCGAGGATGTCAAAGTCAAGAACGATGAACTAGCCATTAGTTTTCAAATAGTGACAGGCCTGTGAACATCAATTTTGCACCAAGAAAAGCCAGAGCGTGGAAGGCACCAAGTGGCAATCGTGGGAGGCTTTGACATGTTTTCTCTAAAAGAAGCAGAACGTACCACATGTCCCCTACAAATCTTGGCAAAATCTGACAAGTGTCAATGTCTACGGTCTCTCCCTTTTGTCCCGCGAGAACTTTGGTGGGCCCCAGATGAATTGATAAAGGAAGCGGAAGCTACCAAATGTCATCATCCGTGATGAATCTGAATGAGTCCCGAATGCTTTTGTATTGTTGCTAAAGAGAGTGGAAGCCGCCACATGTCCTCTTCCATAGGACCTTAAAAGGGTGCCTAAAGCTTCTATGAGTCAAGTGGAAGCTGCCACATGTCCCACCCATTTCATAGCAGAACGTGACATGTGTCACTTATTTGAAATTAGTGGAAAGTGGCCAAGGCAAGCAGGAAGAGCCCAAGGAACGCATCGACCTGCCAAAAGATAGCCTCGAGGGCCAAAAAATCTAGAAAGAGACAAAAACCAAGAAGAAGACAAAGTGCAAAAATGGACAAACAGTCTAGGTGGCAAAGAGGAGGTGAGTTATTGCCAAGTGGTCATCAAATGGCACAAACAGTAAGCAGCATGGCCTATTTTCTCTATTTTGCATTTATAAGGGGACAAACCGTGTGAATATCTAGAAAGAGCAGTCTATTTGTAGGAAAAGAGACACGATCCATACTTCCTCATTAATGTTGGAATGCCAAAGTCAAAGCAGGGGCCGACAATCAAATGGTTTCCTCTTCCCAAGGCTCTGAACACACATGGGCCACTTGGTCAAGAGCGCCAAAGTCTTTTCAAAAGAAAAGCCAAGTTCTCTTCTCTTTATATATATTTTAAAACTTCTCATTTTGAGAGGACCCATCTCTCAGCCTTAAGACAAAGCTCTACCCAAAAATATCTCAGGCTTGTAAGGCATAACTCTGCCAGATTTTACCTTGAATCAGGACTTAGCATTTTTACCTCTATTTGAGCTTGCACTTTTGTATGTGTCTATGCATTTGTTTTGTGTTAAGTCATTTTCCTTATGCTTTCATAGGGTGATTTTAGCATGCCTAGTGCATTATGAGTTTCTCTTTTACAGGTTTGCCAGAAGTGTCTGTAGAGGAGTGTAGGTGCCTGTGAATAGGCTACCATAAGTGTGTCTAAGGATGCCTCTGGTAGTTTCTTCCTCCCTGTATCTATACAGACCCCTGATTCAATGATATAGAAGAGTTTCCCACATCAAATGAAGTGTATGGCCACTTCTTCTTGGTGAAAAGTGTATATTCAGGCTGGGTGGGTTATCTTTTTTGGTGTATCACCTTTTTTTTAGTTTAGGTTTAGGTTCTGTTTCAACATCTTTCTCCCTTTTCATCCCCCCCTTTTTTCATTTTATTTGTTAGCAATAGGAATCCAGGGCCTAAAAGATACATCAAAGGGAGCTAGCCCTTATCTAGAGACTCTCCCCTCTAGCTTCACTGGTCACTTATTTGAAATTAGTGGAAAGTGGCCAAGGCAAGCAGGAAGAGCCCAAGGAACGGAGCGACCCGCCAAAAGATAGCCTCGAGGGCCAAAAAATCTAGAAAGAGATAGAAACCAAGAAGAAGATAAAGTGAAAAAATGGATAAACAGTCTAGGTGGCAAAGAGGAGGTGAGTTATTGCCAAGTGGTCATCAAATGGCACAAATAGTAAGCAGCATGGCCTATTTTCTCTATTTTGCATTTATAAGGGGACAAACCGTGTGAATATCTAGAAAGAGCAGTCTGTTTGTAGGAAAAGAGACACGATCCATACTTCCTCATTAATGTTGGAATGCCAAAGTCAAAGCAGGGGCCGACAATCAAATGGCTTCCTCTTTCCAAGGCTCGGAACACACATGGGCCACTTGGTCAAGAGCGCCAAAGTCTTTTCAAAAGAAGTGCCAAGTTCTCTTCTCTTTATATATATTTTAAAACTTATCATTTTGAGAGGACCCATCTCTCAGCCTTAAGACAAAGCTCTACCCAAAAATATCTCAGGCTTGTAAGGCATAACTCTGCCAGATTTTACCTTGAATCAGGACTTAGCATTTTTACCTCTATTTGAGCTTGCACTTTTGTATGTGTCTATGCCTTTGTTCTATGTTAAGTCATTTTCCTTATGCTTTCATAGGGTGATTTTAGCATGTCCAGTGCATTATGAGTTTCTCTTTTACAAGTTTTCCAGAAGTGTCCGTAGAGGAGTGTAGGTGCCTGTGAATAGGCTACCATAAGTGTGTCTGAGGACGCCTCTGGTAGTTTCTTCCTCCCTGTATCTATACGGACCCCTGATTCAATGATATAAAAGAGTTTCCCACATCAGATGAAGTGTATGGCCACTTCTTCTTGGTGAAAAGTCTATATTCAGGCTGGGTGGGTTATCTTTTTTGGTGTATCACCTTTTTTTTTAAGTTTAGGTTTAGGTTCTGTTTCAGCATCTTTCTCCCTTTTCATCCCCCCCTTTTTTCATTTTATTTGTTAGCAATAGGAATCCAGGGCCTAAAAGATACATCAAAGGGAGCTAGCCCTTATCTAGAGACTCTCCCCTCTAGCTTCACTGGTCCCACAAGCAAGAGGGGAGTTTCCATTTTGACATGTGGAAGGCAGGAGCTCAGCCTCCTACCCAAGGTTCAATTCACTGCATCAACAGTTTTTAGCATGCCCAATGGGACCAACTAGGACAAGTTGTGTCCAAAGAGTTGAATTTTTTTTGGTGTGTTCTTTAACCAACTAGCCTTTGGAGGCTGCATCAACACCAATGGCGACTTTGAGTTGAATCAACTGGTTAAGTAGTCTAGGTGCCATCAAGAAATCTCATTTTTTGTATGTATAATTCCTTTGCAAAAAATCATGGACCTTGTTTTCCTTCATATGACTTCGATCAAACTCAAGATATTTAGGGA
Organism: Torreya grandis; assembly: GCA_037957365.1. NCBI lineage: Eukaryota > Viridiplantae > Streptophyta > Pinopsida > Cupressales > Taxaceae > Torreya > Torreya grandis. Next base: position 4,101,853 of record JARHVA010000330.1, read on the forward strand.
ATCACCTCAAGCAGCCCTCCTAGTTTCCCTTCAATGATAAGGGAGGTGCCACTGGAGTTTGAGAAGCAAGTAATGGAAATAGATAGATCATATGAATAGTATAGATATCAACAGGAGTTGATGTACAAAGAGGTGTGTTTGTTCAGGTAAGCTTAGGCCTTACAATCCATGGAAGAGGAGGTAGCAAAATGGAGGAAACCATTCATGCAAGGCAGCTAGCCTTGCACGCCCCCTCCTATCCTAAATAAATCCCCCTCTCGTGCACCAAATCCTTTCTATCAGATGGCAGTTGCTCATTTTAGCTCATCTGATGCATCAATTGACCCTACTCTTAACCTCATGCACCTAGCTTTCTAGCACATCTCTCTTCAGACAACTCTTCCTATACATGAGCAGACCCTCCCAAATATTCCCTAACCTCAAGTATTTCAACATGATCTCCAAATTCCAATTTGGAAGAAGGAAGGTCATGAACCAGCTCAGGACCTTGGAGATTCTAATCCAAAGATCATGACCTGGAAGCAAATAGTAGAATCATGGGGCACAAAGGAAGAGGAGAAGAAAATTTTTGCTCAAAACCTTGAAGAAGATGAGGCTACTCCTACTCTCGATGATGGTTATGATCTCCAAGAAAGGCTTTTCCAAGAAGATCTAGCCATGAGAATTACAGAGTTGGAATCCAAAGCAAGATTCCTCAGCCAGCGTGTGATGGACCTGTCTGAACACACCCCATCTACACACCTCCAAGGGAGCTATCAAGCCACACCTGATATAGATGAAGTGCTGGCCAAATGGAAGGAGGAGAATCATTCAATTCTAGCTCAAGGATTGCCTCCTCTTCCACATGGTTTTTTCACTTCACTCCTTCTCGAGGAGGAACCTGTTTTACAGGAGACAAGTGAGGAGCAAAAGATCCAATTTTTAGCTTTCCAAGAGGATATCATAAGAAAAAACAAAGAATAAATCATCATCGATGCTCCTTGTGAAGACATCATCAACAATGGAGAAGACTCAGGTCACGCATACATGCGGATGTTCCAGCAATACGAAGAGGAACTTAAGCATGGTGAGCTCCCTCTTCCTCTATTTGATGAACTTCCTTGTTGCTTCGATGAGGAGGATGACTACACCAAGGAACCTAATTTGGAAGAGGATCAGATGAATGTCTTTGAACAACTAGAGACTTTGATCCTTGAGCAAGAAAAGGAGAGGCTTATCCACCTTGAGGAAAGCCTTGAAGAAGAAAGTTTTGAACAAAGAGGTGATGTTCTGTGGGATGAGTAATCAGTTTGTGATTCCTTTTTAGATATCACAACAGTCACCCTTCTTTAAGAAAGCCTTGAGGGAACAAAGGATGAGTTTGACACAATTTTCAATGAAGCAGAAGGGAACAAGTCAAACCATGATGCATTGTAAGGGGATCATGCACAACAAAGGGCTTATGATGATGAGCCAACGACCATAGATTTCTTAGTGAAATGCACCAGCATGAAGGACCAGCATTCAAAAATCTTCCAAAAATAAACAGAGTACATATATGTTGGGAGCATGTTTGATTCTGATCCACTCAGATGCAGGCCAATCTAGGTGGCAGGTAAGAGGAGCAGGTCACAACTCTCCATTTCATTCAGCCACTTGTCTGGCACCATAAGTCTCCTTGCCAGAAAGGGTACTTAAGAAGTTTTCCCTTTGATCTAGGAGGGAGGCAAATATACCTGGTTAGCTATACATAATATTTTGCTTTCAGTTTCTTTTCCTGCTTTCCCTAAGTGCAGTTTGCACAAGTAGTGTTTTTAGTCTTGTGTATGCTTTCCCTTGTGTTTGGGGTATAAAGCTTCATGTTTGATTATTGGATCTATCAAGGTAGTTGCTAACTCTTTCAAAGCTGCATCTGACTCTGTGCCCAATGGGCTAAAAGGCAACTGGTCTCTAAGCATAGCATGCATGCTTCCCCTAGGAGTAGCCAATTTGTTGACCATTTTTTGCCCAACAGGGCAAAAATCAGTCCCCTTCTTTCCCTGTTGTTCTGAGCCAATTCATTTTTTGATTTTACACAATTCTAGAATTTTCTATAGACTTTGCATGCCCATTTCTATAGAATCTATAGGTCCATTTCTATGGACTCTGCAGGCATGGATTTCTACGGACTCAGCAGTGAAGTTTTCTACAGACTCAGCAGGCAAAAAGCAAGTTCTGACACTTAGACGCAAAAATGGATCATTCCAAGTGCCTTTGCAGAGGGCAGGGAACAATTTCAAAAGAGGCCAGAAAGAAAGCTGCAAAAAGGTAAGTTTTCTTTCAGAAATTCATCTAAGGCAAAGGAAATGCCCTTCGAAAGGGTTGTTTCCAATTTTTTTGAAGGGCACTTTTCAAAGGTAGTCGAGCGAAGAAGCCAACGAAGAAATCCTTTGGAATTTTTGTCTGAAGGAATTTGGAAGGGTCTAAAGCAAAAAACCAGACAAAAATCACACAAAAAAAGACTAAAGCATTGAATGAATTCTTTCAGACTTTTTGTCCAAAGGAATTCCTTCAGACAAAAAGTCCGAAGAAATTCAGAGGAATGCTGCGAGAGGAAAAGCCGAGAAAATTCTGAAGGAAAGCAAAGTGGTATAAACATTTCTCGCAAACTTTTTGTCCATAGGAAAATGTTTGCAGAAAAATTCCACGGGAAAGGTTCCAAAGAAAATAGGCCACCGAAGGACCCCGAAGGGTAGGTGCCCTTGCAGGGGACTCTGAGCTAAAATGAAGGAGACTTCTCCATAAGCTGAAGGGTCACTTTCCCTTCAGAAGGATGCAAAGCAATAAGTCCGTAGAAAAGGCTGAAATAAGAAAGCCAAAGATAGTACAAGGGGTGACGGGCTCGAGGATGTCAAAGTCAAGCATGATGAACTAGCCATTTGTTTTCAAATAGTGACAAGCCCGCGAACGTCAATTTTACACTAGGAAAAGCTAGAGCGTGGAAGGCACCAAGTGGAAACCGTAGGAGGCTTTGACATGTTTTCTCTAAAAGAAGTGGAACATGCCACATGTCCCTTGCAAAGCTCAGTGGAAGCTGACAAGTGTCAACATCTGTAGTCTCTCCCTTTTATCCTGCGAGAACTGTGGTGGGCCCCAAATGAATTGCTAAAGGAAGTGAAAGCTGCCAAATTTCATCATCCATGATGAATCTGAATGAGTCTCAAATACTTCTATATTGTTACTAAAGAGAGTGGAAGCTGCCACATGTCCTCTTTCATAGGAACTTCAAAGGGTGCCTAAAGCTTCTATGACTCAAGTGGAAGCTACCACGTGTCCCGCATGTTTCACAGCAGAACGTGACATGTGTCACTTATTCAAAATTGGGAAAAAGTGGCCAAGGCAAGTAGGAAGAACCCAAGGAATGCAGTGACCCACCAAAAGATAGCCCCGAGGGCCAAAAAAGCCAAAAAGAGACAGAAACTAGGAAGAAGACAAAGTGCAAAAATGGACAAATAGTCCAGGTGGCAAAGAGGAGGCGAGTTATTTCCAAGTGGTCATCAAATGGCACACACAATAAGCAATGCAACCTATTTTCTCCATTTTGAATTTATAAGGGGACAAACTACATGAATTCTAGAAAGAGCAGTCTGTTTTTAGGAAAAGAGACGTGATCCATACTTCCTCATTAATGTTGGAACACCAAAGTCAAAGCAGGGGCCGACAATCAAATGGCTTCCTCTTCCCAAGGCTCATAATGCACATGGGCCCCTTGGTCAAGAGTGCCAAAGTCTTTTCAAAAGAAGCACCAAGTTCTCTTCTCTTTCTATATATTGTAAAACTTCTCATTTTGAGAGGATCCATCTCTTAGCCTTAAGGCAAAGCTCTGCCCAAAAATCTCTTGGGCTTGTAAGGCAGAACTCTGCCAAATTTTACCTTGAATCAGGACTTAGCATTTTTACCTCTATTTGAGCTTGCACTTTTGTATGTGTCTATGCCTTTGTTATATGTTAAGTCATTTTCCTTATGCTTTCACAGGGTGATTTCAACATGTCTAGTGCATTGTGAGTTTCTCTTTTGCAGGTTTGCCAAAAGTCTCCCTAGAGGAGTGTAGGTGCCTGTGAATAAGTTGCCATAAGTGTGTCTGAGGATGCCTCTGGTAGTTTCTTCCTCCCTGTATCTCTATGGACCCCTGACTCACTGATACACAAGAGTTTCCCTCATCAGATGAAGTGTATGGGTGCTTCTTCTTGGTGAAAAGTGTATATTCGGGCTGGGTGGGTCATCTTTTTTGGTGTATCACCCTTTTTTTTATAGTTTAGGTTTAGGTTCTGTTTCAACATCTTTCTCCCTTTTTATCCCCCCTTTTTCATTTTATTTGTTAACAGTAGGAATCCAGAGCCTAAAAGATACATCAAAGGGAGTTAGCCCTTTTCTAGAGACTCTCCCCTCTAGCTTCGCTAGTCCCACAGGCGAGAGGGGAGTTTCCATTTTGACATGTGGAAGGCAGGAGCTCAGCCTCCTGCCCAGGGTGCAATCCACTGCGTCAACAATATGTTTTCAAAATTATTATCACCAAGAAGAAATAAAATTAAGTCCCATATAAAATAAGCACTCTTCCAAAAGATAACAAGGACAAATTCATAAAGTCATTTCCTCTAAGGCAGGGACACATGACTAGGTTTCAAAACTCTTTCTTTGGGTATTGATTTTCATGTAATCACTTTATTCGTAAAGCCATAGACTATAATACTTATGGAAGACATTTTGGTTGGAATAAGAATATAATTCCTTATGGGTTCTCAAATAGTAAATATAGGTCATTTTCTCCTTTAGTATATTATAATGCCATATGTTATAAGTGAAACAACTATGGACATATAACATGTTTATGTAAAAGTGGGTTTATAAAACTTCCTAGGTAGAATAAGAAAGTCAAAGCCATCAGTAAACAAAAAGAATAAACTTCAAAATTATGGAAAATTAAGGAGAAATAAAAAAAAGGAGAGACCTATGCGTATGCAAACTACATTTCATGTACAAGACGTATCACTAATCTCATAAGAAGAAGTACAAGTACAGGGGAAGCTAATTATTGCATTATATTTTAGCTCTGGTGGAAAAAAAAATTAAAGGATGAAGTCTCACATAATATTATAGAGAGAGAAGATATGTTTTGGAGACAATAATGAGAAAGATGATCACGACAAAGTTGATGTTCCAAGATAAGAAAAAAATAAAAATTAGAGACTTGGATGTGTATTTAAGAACCACTAAATGATTGTTTGATCTACTAATCTTGTGTAATATTTTGAAATGCTCAGATCTTAGAAAATGAGAGGTTAAATGTCTTTACTCTTGTATTTGAAGTTGGCAAAGGAGTTTATTGAAGGAGTTGGATATTCATTGCCTACAATATTAGATGATAACATATTATCAGGCCATTTATTGCATTTGAATTTAGCTCACTAGAAGCTTTCACAATCACTCTTTAGGAGGGTTTTGAAGATGATTTAAATTATAATCTCCAATTAATAAGACTTAAGTGTAGAGAAAAACAACTTTCCTTAAGACTTGATGGAAGTGGAAAAAAGGAGTTACCACTTGGGTAGCTAGAGATAATCTAGATGGATGTAGATGATGTCAAAAATATCATATTTGATCAAATTCAAGGAGAGTAAATGAGAAAAGAGTAAGTCCTTATGAAAGAGGATAGTGAAGAGTAGAAAGACAATCATTCAATTATGGTGATGTTGAAGAAGATAACATGGATGTTTCCCATGATTTATTTGTGGATGGAAGTATAATGAAGATCCCTTTGCCATTGATGTCAAAGGGGGAGAATGAAAGAAAGGGTGAACAAAGGAGGAGAACTAAAGCAAGAAGGAGTTCATGTATTAATTTTCTATAGGATTTCCATCAATGATAAAGGAGGAGACTCTTGGAATATTATCATTGATGTCAAAGGAATTATAATTTATGTCAATGAAATTGCCAATAGAAATGTCAAAGGAATTGTAATAGATGTTAATAGAATTGACAACAGAATTGTTATCGGAATTATCAACATAAATATTAATGGACTTTTCAATGGAAATGTCAATGGAATTGTCAATAGAAGTGTCAATGAAAATGACAATGGACACATCTTCTGATGAAGAGGTTCTTCTTGGTTGGGACACCTACTTTGTGAAGATACTTTTAAGGCTATATAAGGTAGATAAAAGCTTGAGAAAGATATGAAATTAATTATTTCTACCATTCAATAATAAGCAAATTTTTGGGGAGAAGAAGAAGAGGAAATTAAATTTGCCATCATTTATTGATGAGAAAATAACAATAATGTTGAATATTATTTCAGTTGATGTCGGTGACTCAAAAATAAGAGATTGATGTCTCTTTATAATTAGTACTTAGCAGTGGGGATTGGTGTCTCTAGAGGATTGGTGCCTAGAAATTGTTTAGCGATATGGATTTATATCTCTAGTAGGTTGGTGCCTACAAATTTTGTAATAAGAATTTTACTTACGGATGGATATGGAAAGTAGATCCAAGTAGTCCTTTTCTCTTTGGATTTCTCCTGAAAGGGTTTCCATGTAAATCTTGTGTTCTTCTTGGCTTCTTAATTGTTTATGTTGGGTGATTGATATTATTGTGATTATCAATTTGAAAAATTAAAAGATTACCTTATACTGATTCACCCCCCTCTTAGTATAAGTGTGTTTTCAACAAATAGATGTTATTCCAATTTTAGTTCAAAATCTTTTCATTTAATAATAAGGCTTATAGAAAATTGATCATTCATATGCATAATGTAATACAATGATAAAGAGGTTGTCTTCATTGAATACACATTATATTTAATCATGCATAAGTTAATTATATAGAGGCTTGTTAGTATTTTATTTATAACATGATAATGATTGATAAGTAAATCAATATTGAGGTTCTTAAAGGAACATATTTTAGAAGTTAATGTATTATAGATTTATGATATTAAATAAAGTGGTATAAATTATTAGTCTTACTATTATGACCAAGTGATACATACATAATACTAGAGAAACATGAATCTCTAGAAGACTATTTATGGTATGGTTTAGTGAGAGCATGATGCCATTATAATTTAAAAATATCATATCTGCTTATAAACAACATTATAGTGGCAAGAATTATAAATTAACTAAATAAAATGGAAATTAATTTATAAGTGAAGGCATGAGGTATGATGATCCCATAACCATAGATCATGGTACAATGATCTAAGAATTAGGGGTTGTACCATTAAGACCTTTCACATGTATCATGTACATGAACAATCAATTACATCTTAAAATGGCATAGGCACGGTCCGACTCCAAAAATGTGTTCAAATAAGTACTATTACTTGAATTAGATAGAACAAAAGTTATGAACATAACATAGAGTAAATTCATGTTTCAATAACATTGATAACCTAAGTAATTAACTTAGCCATCCCAAGCTCAAAGAAGGGAAATTTGACTACCCTAGCCTATACCAATGTTTTTATGAATGTCAAATGCTTAGGTAGGATAACTACACTTAGGTGGTCTTATTGGGAAGGTGTCCGCTACTATGTAGTTCTGGATATATCACTATGGATTGCACATTGATACACCTCAAATTACATGAGGATATCCATAGAGAAATAAACTTCCCTATAGAATATTCTAGGGATAATTACCTTGAATAAGGGTTTCATGCATGTAAACATGGTATGAGGTTATGGAAAACCAAGTTTTAGATTGTAAAAAAAAATCATCTTCTATTGCGAATTATAAAAGAAAGGATGCTCAATTTTTTTTGAGGTCATTTCACTATTTATTTATCCAACATAGAGGGCAAAGTAACATATAAAAGCTAATTTATCCTCTATTGGTATTCAATAGTACTAGGATTTTTTATTTCACCCCTAAAAATTGTTAAATTTTTTTTATGATCTTATCAATGGCCACCAAACCTACTGAACTAAATACACTATAATATAATAATATTTTTTAATGAATCATGACTCCTAAGTGTGAAATGTGTTGTAACTATTAACAATTTTATAAATACTTGATATATAGTAATAATTATTAACTCTTATAGTTATCTTTGTTATCAAAATATCCTTGGAGCATTATAATTATTGCTAATCCACCTAAAGGCTCTCATGTTTGTAATTTTTTTCTCAAATGCCAATATTTAATAAAGGATAATGTTTCATAGACTGTGAATAATGGTCATCTTGCAGATTTTTTGTTGGATTAATGGAATTAACATAAGTCCATGGTTGGGTCTTTTAAATTGGATGATAAATGGATCTATCTAATTACCTTTTAAGGGATTAAAGTGGTGGATTATCTATAAACTCAAAATGATAATAGGTTTTATTGTTTGCAATGGAAAATTTTGGATATCCTTTCCATAGCTGAAGATCAAGGTAGATTTGTTTCTAAATTTTCATCGAGAATAAAGGTATTTTTAAATTCTAAATAGGATGTTTTACATTGGGTAGGAGCAAAATCCATATTTACTCTATTATTTTAGGATATCAACTAGTCAAATCCACTGATCCAATTGTTGAGTGGACCCATTATTTTTTATGGAATAAAGAAGGCTTATATAAATCTGGTACTTCTACATGGTTGGTAGTTCAGAACATGATTATTATGTAATATAGATTGATAAAATTCAGGCTAGTTAGCCCCTCAAGATGTTTATGTAAAAATGAGGAGGAAAGGATGGAACATTTGTTATTTAATTTTCCCTTTGTTGTGTGGTGTTATTTTGGATTTGTAGTAAATTTGATTGGTTATGGGCATCGCGTCCATCTCTCAAAGGAGCCTCCAATTTGTGGACTCATGGTGACATCAATCATTTTCTATTTGGTACTTGATGGGTATTTCCTTCCATCTTTCTCTGGTCTATTTAGAGGGAAAGAAATCAAAATTTTTTGAAGGTAAAGAATGACCTTAATTTATAGTGTTGAAAGATGTAGAGGTTTCAATTTCTAAGATAGTATATCCTCAAATCAAACACAAGAATGGAAGTGTTCTTACTTGGAATAAGAGGGTCTGTGAGAAATTGAAACTTTTGTCCATTCATGTCATTAATGGGTCATTACTTTTTGATCCAACAAAAGAAAAGAGGGATGGGATTGATTGGTTTCCTCTGAAGCTTGGGTGGTTCAAATTAAAATTTAATGGGGTCTCCTAGGGTAATTCAGGGGCATCATGTGTGATAAAGGACTATATTGAATCTCCCATTTAAGTTGTTTCTATTAAACTGATACATGGGATAAATAATTAGTCATAGGTGTAAGTGATGATGGTTGGTTTTGAATTATCAATTTCTTATGGTGTTGAGAATTTAGAAATTGAGGGAGTTTCATAAATTGTAATTTTGTATTTGTAGAAGAAGGGTGCCAAGTCCTAAAATTTTAAAAATATCTTGGAATCCAATTGGCTGCTTCTAATATATGTTATTTCTTAGGTTTGTTCTCATTTTTTTTATAAAGCTAACTCTATGGCCCACTTCAATTAATTACTTGCTTTCAAAAACTCTAAATACGTTGAATATTTGAGAATAAGATATTTTGTTAAACTGATCATACACACACACACACCCACACGCGCGCGCGCGCACACACACACACACACACATTTTACATAGACAACTGATAATCTAGACACATTACATCACCATTCTTCAACATAAAGATATATTTTTTAATTATAATTGTATTCATTACAATTATATACAAAAATTACATAAATATTTTAACTTATGTATTGACTCCCATGGAGCTTTGTGTCCTTATATGTGATGAAAAACTTATCCATTAATTTAATCCCTTATCAAGATTAATGCCTTAATTTTTTTAGGTTTACATGTTTTTTATTATGCTTATATTGTTGAATAAACTATTTTTTTTGGATCCATCATAAAATTGAATAATAATTCATTGAATACGAGAGTATTCTCAACTTTTTAGGAATATTTTAACTATGTTTCATTCCCAGTTATTATTATGCCAACAATTATTAATTTTTAATACATATTCCTATGGAGGGAAATGGATTTGTTCCTTATCATTCTAATAAGTTTCATTCTTTATATACCACCAGACTACTATACCAAACCTATCAATATGTTATCTATTTCTATGTACCCATTAGTACATAGAACAATCTTTTTCTTTTGGTTTTTTTAGTGGTATGCATAAGAGACATTAAAGCATGCTCAAGAGTAGAGTGATACATATCACTTAAGTAGTACATGAAAATGATTCATTCTATCAATTACACCTTCTTAGTGAGAAATCATTTTACATGAGTGTAATTTGTTTATATATTTAATATTTATTTCTTTAATGATTTATGTCTAACAATAAAGATGAATGAGTAATAAAGAAAAATGGAAAAATAATTTTTTTTATGCTTATTTATCCATGGTGATTTATAAGGATAAGTCCTTAAATTCCATTATTACAACTATAATAGGCATTGGATTGAAATAGTTAAAGCACAATTACATTACTTAGAAATGTGAAGTAGAGGTCTTGAACATACCAATTAGTAAAATTTTTGGTTCTAAAAAAATATTTTATTTTGAAAAATAATTTTATTTGATTTTGAAATAGTTTGAAATTTTTTTAATTTTAATATTTCAAATAAGCCAAAAATATTCGAAATTGAGTATATAAGATTTTATTGTGAAAAATATTAAAAAATGAAAATTTCAAAATTTAAAAGAACTTAGATTTTATAAAAAATTATGGGAAAGGAGAAGTGGCATAGGTAGTTTTACAAACCTGGTTATTTTTTTCACAGTTATAGTCCACTTAATGGATAAAGACTGTAACAAATTTGGACTTGGTGATAGTTTTGAGTGTAGGATTGATGGCTCTCTTGGTAGGTTTCTTCACCATAACCTTCTTCACACCCTTAGAAACCTTGAAGGAGTTCTTCATCTCGGTCTCATATTCACATAACCAATGAATTTTTCAGTCACACTTATGTAATTGAGATGCCAATGAATACTTCTCATAACATTCCATGCATTTATTTCCTCCTTGATAATTTTTTATAAATTATAAATGTATAATTGATGCCGATTATTCATTTAGATGGCCAAAAACTTCTTATTTTAACAATTTAAAAATAGAATAGAATAATAATAATGCACAATTCCAGTGCTTTAATAATGTTATGGTAGCATCATACAACCTATGTAAGAATTAAAAAAGCTTGCACAAAAATTTGAATGGCATGAAAAATATTTTACAATTGAAAAATCATAATGGAGGATAAAATATAAATAAACAAACATGTGATATTACATCAATGTCAGTTAAATAATGGACTACAAAATTTATATGATATTTGATGGAAACCAAAATTATATTTATTTATTAATAAGAAGTAATAATACAAAAAATTAACATAAATATTGTTAGGGTTTTTTTAGTGGCAAATATTCATTAATTCATGAATATTATATTTTCCAAAATATGGATTTGGATTTTTTTTGGAGCTAAAAAGTGCATTGAGTCACCAAGAATTTTGGACTATAAATATGATTTAGAGGTCAACTCACGTAGCATTGACAACTAATTCCACAATTTTCAATATAAATCACCGTGTCGTATAAGGACATTCTACACTATTTTTCCAACATATATTACATACCACATATCTAATATATTTCATAGATGATTAATATTAGAAATTCAACCCAATCCCAAGTGACTACATGCACTCAATGATAGGGTGGTAACCATATGGCCCAGATAACAAACAAAATCAAAAAGTGTCCACAGGTTTTAGATAGATTCCATTAGGGATAGACAATGACTAGGTACACTAGATGGTACCCAAAAGGTATAATCGATGTCCATAGGGTCTGGATGACAACCAAAAAAACTAGACACTATCTACAAGGTATAGACACCATCCATAGAATCTTAAAAAAGACCAAAAGGGATAGATGGCATCCAAAAGGCTTAAACACCACCCACAGTGTCTAGACTATGACCAAAAATATTAGATAGAATCTACAGGGTCTGTATCATCCATAACATTTAGACGGTGACTAGATAGACTAAATGAGATACAAAGGGTTTGTATGGTGACTAGATATCTTGGTAAACATCCATAGGTTTTATACACCCTTCACAGACTCTCAATGGTAACCAAAACCTTTGGACGTCATCTATAGGGTCTAGACAGTGACTAGAAAGACTAGATAATGTCCATAGGGTCTAGATGGCATCTATAGGGATGATGATGAAAAGTACTTGGAAATGCTTATCATCTATAGGTAATCTAAATAATGGCCATATGGAAAGGATGACTGACTACACAATATTGAAGTGGCAGGCCACAACTTATCTTATAAAAATAGTCTACAATTTCATCTAGTGATAATGGTAAGAGATCAAGCCAATTATCAATGACAAAGAGCGTATTATTTATTTTGGGTAAAAAATAAGAACACCCAAGCTAATTCAACCTACACCCAATCAAAATATATATACTAAATGATTTGTAAAATTTATTTATAATAACTTTTATTTAGCATTTGAAGGATAATATCAAAAACTAATTAGACTAATAAATTTGATGTCTGATTCTTAAAATATACACTATCGAAAAAAAACTTGAAAAAATAATTAAATCATAATTTCAAAGCCTCAGATGATCACGCATGGCCTCCAAAAAATATTGAAAACTTTCCTAGGCAAGTAGAACCTCCTAGGGATAGAAACAAACTTTTTGATATGATTGTTTTGGCACATAGAAGAACTCAAACAGAGTTACAGGTCAAAATTTATGGCCTACAAAAGGTTGGCCTATTTTTCTACATCACTCTTGTGTATTTGGCAGTGATAATATGTCCATATTCTATTTGAAGATAATGCTCATATTATTGATACATTTTGTTGAAAATGGTTTTTATGGTTCTGTCCAAGTTGATTTTATGTAGCATTTGTATATCTCATCTCTTATACCTCTATGAATTTATATTTTCAACATGTAAGGATCATTGATGCAAAATGTATGAGGAGGAAAAATATTGATATAAATACCAATTACCTATAAGAAAGATGTAGATGAAGCATAACTAGTGTTTGACATTCCTTCATCATATAAGTTCTTATATGTCCAAAGAGCCTTGAATGGATACCTAGTACACTTGATTGTTGTAGCTATAATACATCCTAATTAATGAAATAAAATCACTGTTGGGATAAATATAATGGAAGCATGCAATTGATTACCAAGCAACTTAATATGCAAAAATTAACCAGAATACACAAGTAACTAGAATTCAAAAATAACACATGATATGAGAGACAATACACAACTTGTATTAAAACTCTTTCAGAAGGAAATACAATAAAGAAGGCTGCCACAGTTCTTCTTCCTTACACACTTCTAGGGCTCCCACACCTCCAGGGCATAAACAATAAATCTTCCCTCAAAGCTCTCTTCCTTAGGTCCCAACACCCAACTCAAACACAGAGTTGGTGTTCACCTTACACCTGTGCTCCACGCACTCCACAAGTGCTCCATGCACTCCACAAGTACTCAACGTACTTCAAGTAGATCTCCCCTGAATCTGCAATAACCTGCACCTCAACAGACCTTACTTATGGAAGGATATTCCTTGCCTTCCTCTTTGCTCTCTATTTGAGTACACACTGTACTCCAAGTAGATCCCACTTGATTCTGCTCCCTGTTGTGTTGCTGTCCTATCTAATCTTGCACACCTGCAAATCAATCTAGTTCTACACACCTGTGAACCTTGACCTTGCACACACATACACCTATAAATCAATGATCTTACTTACCCATGCAGATCTCCTATCATAGCCATGCTCACTTGATGACCAAGATCATATATACATGAAGAACCCTGCTTATTCTCCAATCCAGTACCCACACTTGGTACTGTGGCATTAGGAGGAACACACCATTACTCACCTCACACACACAAGGAGCTTATATTATTGCTCTCTTACTCTCTAGCACAAGTTTACAATACAACCAATGAGTCTCTTAAATAGATCTCATGCAAACAATAATTAGACATCCAATTACAATAATTAGATCCACAGCTTTTAGTCTAAATTTGGATCTCAACATGCAAACACTTGGTTCGTTAGCTAACTACCCGTAAAACACTCGTAGTCCAAACCACACAAGTGACCGACGTCGGTCCCTGTCTACTTGGGGGGTGCCGACGCTGACTGACTTCTGATCGACGTCGGTTGCCTTCCTGCCTTATCCTACCGACGTCAATTGGCCTGACCGACGTCGGTGTCTGTGACACTCTACAACCCTTTGCAACCTCCTTCCCTACTTGCATCAATGAAGCTTTTAGCTCCAAAACCTAACAATCTCCCACTTGGAGATAAAAAACTGCACTGTAGTTGTATCTGTACCCCATCTAATCTATTTCCTGGCTTGTATCCCTCTTCAAGCTCAATCCTGAAGACAACCCACCACACAACTTGTGGTGCACCTCCTGTCATCCGAGTAACCTGCCACATCTGAACCTACAAACCCATGTAGTGAAGTCCAGACCCTGAATAGCATGAATCCCTACTGCTGGTCCCTCTCACATCCCTGAGAACCCACTTCTCCGAATTGGCTCCTAACTCTCTGACAACACCCACTGCTTGGGCAAACTTAGGTCTATACTAGACCTCATGTGATTTCGAACACTGAACTGTCCAACCCTTAGTGTGCTCCAGCTCTGCATCCTGCATAATGAACCTCACCAACACCTGATTCACATTAGCTCCCACTGGAGACAAAATCAACCTGTGATCTCCATGTCTCCCATGCCAAAGAATTTCATTGCTCCAAATTCTTCATAGCAAAACACTAAACTAATCTTACCCTTAGCTCAGAAAAACCCTGTATGTACAAACCTACTAGCTAGCATACCATCCACATATATCAACATAATGATGTTGCAATCACCATCCCCCTGGTAAGACAAACCACAGTAGTTACCCTGACATTGACTAAAGCCATGCTTTGTCCTCCACCTATCAAACCCTGTACCACTGTCCTGCAGCTTCCTCAAGACCATATGACTTGGTCTTCTGTCTCACATGTCTGTTGTCTCTATTCTTCAACTAAGGTATCCATTCATCTTTTTGCTTTCATACCAGCTGATAACTCTACCAAATCTCTCACTTGGTTCTGCATCATATTCCTGCCAAGCTCCCACTGTTTCCTGGATCCTTCCTGCTCTACAGTAAACAAATGGTATAAAGAAGAGGAACAATGAATTTGAGGCTTACTTACCACCTTCAGTCCTCCATATGGGCGTTTGAGACTCCTTGATAGCTTGCTTTCCACCCAAAATCTGTTACAGTGACCGACCTCGATCACCACACAGTCTACATCCAACTGACGTCGATTCCATGCGCCTATCCTGACTACCAACCCTGTCGACGTCGGTGTACCCTACTACCGACGTCGGTCCTCCTGACCGATGTCAGTCTTACCTACTACCAATGCTAGTTTTTCTACCGACGTCGGTACTTGTGTTTTCATGTGAGTGATGACTTTTTACCCGCAAGCTCCTTTAAATCAAAACCCATGTCCAAACTACCCTGCTCAGAAGTATCCAACCCCATCCACTGGTCTCTGTCCGCCATCTCCTCCATAAACACCAAGGCTTTCCAGTTCTTAAGCCTGTCAAATATATCTGTCTTCTGCTTGAGAACATGCATCTCCTTCTTGCTCATGTGACCAAGCCTACAAAGCCACGTCTCTGCAATAGAAGAAGAATCAATAATATAAACAAGTAGATAAAGAGTACCTATTTTCTTACCACCAGCTAATTCAAGTGCATTCGTTGTGAGAGTTCTTGTGCATCTCTCATCACCCAAATTTTTTGAAGAAATTAGCCACATCTCCAAACCTGGGACCTACATGACCTCCTTCAACACCCATGTGTTGGCCGCCTGCAATTTCAGCTTCACTTCCCCTTTGCCAATTCTTTGGCAAGGCTCACCAGCTCTTCTCCTTGGGGCTGCATGGAAAGAGGAAACAAAATCTATTATCCAAGATTCAACTTTATCCAAGAAACCTCCCAGAGCATCCTGTGCAACAACACCTGCAACATCTGCATCTTCAATTCCTTCATGCTGATCTGCTACCAACCAACAATATTCTTTTACCTGCTCTTTCTTTCCATAGGACCGTAAGTGATCATCTGTGCTTTTCAACTCCTCCATTCTTAGCTTACTTTGATTTGCCATTGCTCTACTCCCACTCAATCAAAAACCCCTGAGAGTGACCTGTAACCAAACACAAAACCTGCTCCCTGCAACCTTAGCTCTGATACCACGTGTTGGGATAAATATAATGGAAGCACATAATTGATTACCAAGCAACTTAATATGCAGAAATTAACCAGAATACACAAGTAACTAGAATTTAGAAATAACACATGATATGAGAGACAATACACAACTTGTATTAAAACTCTTTCAGAAGGAAATACAACAAAGAAGGCTGCCACAGTTCTTCTTCCTTACACACCTCTAGGGCTCCCACACCTCCAGGGCATAAACAGTAAATCTTCCCTCAAAGCTCTCTCCCTTAGGTCCCAACACCCAACTCAAACACAGAGTTGGTGTTCACCTTACACCTGTGCTCCATGCACTCCACAAGTGCTCCACGCACTCCACAAGTACTCAACGTACTTCAAGTAGATCTCCCCTGAATTTGCAACAACTTGCACCTCAACAGACCTTACTTATGGAAGGATCTTCTTTGCCTTCCTCTTTGCTCTCTATTTGAGTACACACTGTACTCCAAGTAGATCCCACCTGATTCTGCTCCCTGTTGTGTTGCTGTCCTATCTGATCTTGCATACCTGCAAATCAATCTGGTTCTACACACCTGTGAACCTTGACCTTGCACACACATACACCTGTAAATCAATGATCTTACTTACCCATGCAGATCTCCTATCGTAGCCATGCTCACCTGATGACCAAGATCATACATACATGAAGAACCCTGCTAATTCTCCAATCTAGCACCCACACTTGGTACTGTGGCACTAGGAGGAACACACCATTGCTCACCTCACACACAGAAGGAGCTTATATTATTGCTCTCTTACTCTCTAGCACAAGTTTACAATACAACCAATGAGTCTCTTAAATAGATCTCATGCAAACAATAATTAGACATCCAATTACAACAATTAGATCCGCAGCTTCTAGTCTAAATTTGGCTCTCAACATGCAAACACTTGGTTTGTTAGCTAACTGCCCGTAAAACACTCACAGTCTGAACCACACAAGTGACCAACGTCGGTCCCTGTCTACCTGGGGGGTGCCGATGCCGGCCGACTTCTGACCGATGTCGGTTGCCTTCCTGCCTTATCCTACTGACATCAGTTGGCTTGACCGACGCCGGTGTCTGTGACACTCCGCAACCCTTCGCAACCTCCTTCCCTGCTTGCATCAATGAAGCTTTTAGCTCCACAACCTAACAATCACTACATATAAAATAACAAAAATATGATTGGGATGGATGCCAAATTAAAAAAAATTAGTTGTATTTCTATTTGATCAATTTTCCCACAAGTTTGTCGATGACATGGAAATAAGAACTCTAAAAATATAGTCCCAACTAATTAACTATGAATTCCAACTCCCCAAATATCACAAACATATAATACTTTTGTTGACATTAAAAAATAGAATATATTAATTTGTATTTGGAATTTTGAAACTGAATCTAGAAACATTGTTTCTCAAGTGTTCGAAGTGTAGCAAACCACTTATAAAATCTCTCTTATATAGTAGTGATATTACTGAAGGGAGGTCTTTTAAAGGGAACACCAAGGTAAGTTTATGAGAAAACTAATTCAACCAAACTTCCTTTGTAAATGAGATTAATTCAATGTTCAATTTATTTAGCTGTGTTGAGAACCATGTTATTTTTACTCGAGTTCACAATTAAATCATGAATATCACCAAATTAGCTTAGAAATTAGTTCAATGTTCAATTTATTTAGTTGTGTAGAGAACCATATTATTTTTACTCGAGTTCACAATTAAATCATGAATATCACCAAATTAGTCTTTTAAAGATCAATCATAAAAATTTCAAGCACACATTTAAAACAACCAGTATTGAAGCTTTGTTTGAAGGAATAGAAACCGTTGACAATGAAAATAGAAGACAAAACATGGCACCCAAATCACAGGACTCCGATTCGAGTCTTACCATGGGGCATTAGATTATGCATCGAGTTAGCAAATTACCAAAATGGAAAAATTCAAGATATATTTAAAAGACTAAAAAAAAAATGATGTAAGAATAATGTCATAAAAACCAATTAAAATAATAATGATTATATTATAAAGAGAACAACCCTTACCTTTTTCCCTAAATTTGTAAAGATGTACACTAATTCAACTATATAGCGACCAAATAAAGTAGGGAAAATTGGACAAACTCATTTAATACTAATGGGTTTATTAATACCTTATATAAAACCAATAGGATTTTTAACCTATTGAACCCCCTTCTCATTAAGTATATTCACAAGAACAACCAAATATTAATTAATCTATAGATATTGAAGCTACTAGCTTTGAAGTTTTTTGGTGATTGTGTCAAATTCCTTCTAAGTATATATACAAAAAGTCAAATGAACACTTTCATGCTCTTGCTTATTTGATTATAGCTCTAAGATTAAGTATATATTCTATTGTTTGATGATTCCATTTAAAAATTGCTTTTCATTTTTCCAAAAGTTTATTCAACATTACAAATTTAGAAATCAAACTATTCTATACACTATATAAAATAGGTTACTCAAGGTGTCACAAACCATGATGATTGTATGATGATTTGGATCTTATTGGTTTCCTGATTCAAATATGGGACATATGATATGAGATGATCATGTAGTGGAAATCCACTAGAAGTAACTATTTTGAATATGTAAAAAAATATGTGTTTCTATAAGAGTTAGAATATGATGAATAAATTTTCATCTTAAATGTTGTATGTTAGCTGATTTAAGTTTACTAAAATTAAAAATAGATCTCAATGTCATGTATTCTTTGAGGATATTATTGCCCTGTAATTTTTTTCATAATAAAATTGATACTTGGTTTGGAATGTCATAAAGAGAAAATGCATAATTAGACCAAGTATATTTTCAAATATGGAATGTGTGGATTTTCTTAGGAAGAAGGTTGTCCAAAATAATTTAACATTGATGTCTTATTTTATTATTCAAATATAACCTATTATTATTTTTTAGGATACAAAGACAAACATTATGGATGTGGGGATGTTCTCAAGTAATGTGTGTTATAATCCTATGGAGATATCTTCAAATACTCTCAAATCAAACATTAAGATAGTAATATCCAAGTGGAGCAGTGAGAGAGAGGAAGACAGGGAGTGGGGAAAGGGGCCTAGTGTGTAATGGGGTGATTTTGAATAGAATAAGGGAAGGATTCAAGTGTTATATTACAAATTATAATATATATAAACATACCTCTTTCAATAAATTTATGAATATAATTTGTATCTATAATGTTAAATTTCAAATTTTCCTTGTAAAAATTATAAAAAGTATGGTCAAAGTAAATACGAGTTCGAGAGTGGTAGGTATGAGAGGAAATAGTTGCATATATAAGGATAGGGAGTGAAACTCACAATGAAATATATATATATATATATATATATATATATATATATATATATATATATATATATATATATATATATATATATATATATATATATATATATATATATATATATATATATGAAAAGAGCATCCACTAGAACACTGAAGGATATCATAGTCACCAATCTCCATCATGGCTATGTTCAAGGGCATGCCATAATTTAATGTTAGTTTGCATGAAACCTAAGTATTTTATATCAAGATAACCTATATTATCTATATGCAACAATCATATATATATATATATATATATATATATATATATATATATATATATATATATATATATATATATATATATATATATATATATATATATATATATATATATGGAAAGAGCATCCACTAAAACACTGAAAGATATCATAGTCACCAATCTCCATCATGGCTATGTTCAAGGGCATGCCATAGTTTAATGTTAGTTTGCATGAAACCTAAGTATTTTATATCAAGATAACCTATATTATCTATATGCAACATTCATACTGATCACATAGGTGAAAAATTCCTCTCTTAAATTGGTTAATATAATTTTAATATTCTCACCATTTTATTTGTAATTATCTTTCATGATTAATCAATTCACATGGTCAAGAAGTAGATGTTATTTTAGAACATAGGATTGTACCACATGAAAAATATTATTTTTCTAAAAATCACACAAGGATCATATCCAAACAATAACTATATGGCCACTTTGTACACTTTTGTGGTCTGTGAGTCTATAGATATGTTAATATACATATACTTTATTTATTGTGTGACCTCTATGAATAACTATGACTTTGTTGTCTCTGTGACCCAAAGGCACTATTTGAGTTAGTTTGAGTTAAATAAATGAGTGACTTATGCTAAGTAATTCTCATGAGTGATTTTATTAAGATTAAACTAAGGGTTAATTTTGAAACCTTTAACTTTGTGCCTGTTGTTCACACAAGAAGAGATTCATCACTTTACACATTTGACTTAAGATATATTTATGTGTGACCACCACATGTGACACCCATCCCAACACCATGTACTCAAAATTTATTTTTAAAAGAGTTAATAAAGTTATATTTCTTTGTAATATACATTTTATTTGATCACATTTAAGTTCATGAACAACTACATGGTTTATTCCACCATTAAATTGGCACTAATTATGTAGGATCAGTGTGGATAATACATTTTTATAATTATAATTATAATTTTTATTATTTTTATGGTATGGGTATTTTAATATTATATTATAATATATATTAACTACCTTATGGTTTGTGTACAAATAGTGAAGCCAATTTTATAAGAGGACTGATAAGATTTGGAAATATTTTTTACACCATAAACATTCCAAAATGAGGGCACATGATGACCATCCAAAATCATGTTCACAAGATTTCATGGTTAGGTTTTGTGTGAGTTTCACTTTTGTGAGGATGTTGATACATTATTATTTATACTATAACTTGATATGTTTGAATCCACACAGGGCCACTAACCTTAATAATTTTTTGTGATATCACATATAGTATAGGTGTCACATGGAATATACATAAACTCTATTAAGTAGAGAAAAATATGACCATAATTGGTGATGGTAAGGCCACATGGATATCATGACCATGACGTGTGTTTATATTGTGTCAGTTTCTTGAAAATAATGATGATTAATAAGAGCATAATATAAAGAAAGGCCATAAATAAGGCAAACCTAAGAAAATGAAGAGATTTCACAAGAACAAGAAAAGCCTCTATTATAAATAGGAAATTTGTTTATACAAAGAGAGTTTATTTTCTAGTGATAGAGAAGAGATCTTATTAATAGTAATAGAAACAAAATATGATATCTTGGAAAGTGAAGATAAATAAAAAAAATAAAAGCAATTAAAAGGGTAAGAGAATGCTGAAATAGATGGAGAAGTAGATTTGGAAGAAGAACTCATTTGTGACCTAAGTGAAATCAATAAACTTAAGAAGAATAAATTGAAACAAAAATTACAGCTTCAATAGGAAATTGAGTCTAGATGGTCTCTATTAGATCTAGATGACGATTACAGGCTCTAGACAACATTCATAGACTTTGGATGGTGTCCACCAAGTCTGAATGGTGTCCACTAACACTAGATAGAATTCACCAGATCTATATGATGTCCATAGGCTCTAGATGATGTCCACCACCTCTAGATAATGTCTAATGTCCATAGTCTCTTGAAACCATCCCCAAACTATAGATGAAATCCATAGAATATAGATGATGTCCACATAATTTAGACAGTGCCCACTGACTCTAACAAGTATCCATAGACTCTAGATGATGTTTATAGACCTTAGATAATGTCTAAAAACTATGAATGATGTCCATATACTCTAGATGTCATACACATAGTCTAGACATGTTCTACAGAGCCTAGATATTGCCCATTGTGTCTGGATAGTATCTACATACTTTAGGTAGTGTCCACAAATTATTGACAATGTTCATAGATTTTGGATGCTATTAACAGAGCCTGAACACTGCCCATAGACTCTAAATAATGTCTACAATGTCTAAACAACATCCATAGGCTCCAACCACTCTCTAGAGACCCTAAACCTTGTATGTTGAATCCGTATGCTATTTATAATGTGACGCATATCATTCACATTCTTGACAAAAATACATTATCTTCAATTTGCCTCCATTTCAAAATTGGCATTCCAATATTCACCAGAAAATTACATAGGGATTTTTATTAGGGGCCTTAAAAAAACCTTGAATAACTTTGTTTAGTTCATTTTTTAGATGAATGTTCAAGTTCTAATACAGCAAAAATCCTACACCTAAAAATAATCAAATATCTATTATAAAAGTATTAAAATACAATAATATACATACATACTATTATATAAAATATTTGATTATTTTTAGGTATAAGATTTTGTTCTATAATAGAATTTGAACATTCATCAAAAAAGATGAATTAAACAATTATATACACACACACACACACACAATATTATATATTATATTATATTTAACAAAATATAATATAATAATATGCATGACAATTATATTTTATGCATATTGTAAAAAAATTATATTATTAGATTTCATTGACATATGTGACATGTCAATGAACTTTGTGCCTATCTTTGGCTTGCTTCTAAAAAATAATCATATTATTATTATCTTCAAAAATCTTGAGACCTATTTGAGGTTGTATGCTTGACATTATCTAGTGGATGCATTTTCTTATGAAAAATCATTTTCAATTTGGAGTTCTCTCACTAAAAGAAGAGGAGTCGATAATACAACCAAAAAAATTACTGAAAATGCCTCTCAGATGGTACATACGAATGTCAATAATGAAGAACATGTTATAAAAGGACTATTTCAGCTACTTGAGTTTTAATTTGGTAAAATTACATGTATTCTAAATATTTTAAATTAAACTCATATTCATAATACATTTGTGATATACTTATGACATATGTTTACTAAATAATATTTTCTATTTTGCTTTGTTTAATTCATGGAATGGTGTTGAGTTGATTTTGGGCTAATTTACCACTTATCTTCTTATGATATCAATTTTGTACAACCATAAAGTGCATTTAAATGGTACCCTTAACTCAATATTTCAAAAGAGGTAAAATAGTTATTAACTCTTTTATTATTACCCTTAATTAGTACCACCATGTGAATGCCTTGTTAAAATAAAAAAAATCATAATTTCTTGGTTGATCATCTACATTTTTATGATTGGGAATTTATGCAAGGTTTTAGTATCAATTATCAATTATGTTTTTTAAGAATACCTTGATTGATTTATTTAAAAATATTAATTACTGAATTATCTAACCATTTTAAATGAAAGTACACATGAAAATTTTGAATACATACACTTAGGAAGCCAAAAATACAAAATATATATTCCATAGTATATATAACCTTAATTACAATCATTATTTTTAGGCTCAATCCCTTAGATTAAAATATTTTCAAAATATAAATACAATGCAAATTGGAAATCTCATTGATTCTCAGACACTTAGGTGTCGTCCTAAATTTATTACATAGAAGATTTTTCACTTTCATGGCCTTCCACTTGGATAATAGTCATGCTATTTTTAAGGATACCTAACTGTATAATATATTGTGCTACACTATTGATTTTATCATATTTGCCTATTCTTCTCTAGTAGCATCACCTATTGAAAGCAATGTAGGTTCTACTTTAGCCTTCTATTTAAACAAAATTTCAAGATCCAATCCGTTCTGCTTAATTATTTTCTTCAAAGTCTTATTTTTCTTATTCATGGTGATAAGCTTTTCTTTGAGTGAAATGGCGACATTTAAACTTTTATCTGCATTTTTATAATGTACATCAAGGACATGAACTTGAATCTTGAAATTTATATATTTTAACTACAAATGAAAAAAGATTATTAATTATTAAAAGATTATAAATAAAATTTTAATTACAAAAAATAAGCATAAAAATTACCACTATTTTTATTTTTCTCCATCTATAATTGTAAAAAGACTTTTATTTTTCACCCATTTATTGTAGTATGCTTGGGTTTCTACATTTAAATTTTCAAACCTGTTGAATGTTATATCTAAAACCTTATCATTAAAGTTATTAGTAATAGTAATAACCCCCTTAATAGCCTGGTTAAACAAAACATCAATTTTTATAGGCTGATGTTCAACTAAGGAAAATATTTGATCACATTCTGTATGGTTATGAAAATAGACATTTATTTCCTACATTAAAACTTTAGTTTGATATTCCCATGTTCTCAAATCATCAAGGTTACTGATAAGAACATCACTAATAAATGCCTTAGCATTATCTACCAATAAACTATTTAATAGAAAAAATTACATTGATCATCAGGCTGTAGAATTTTATTAGAAGGAAAAGTAGAAAGTTCATAGTTAAGTGGAGATGCAACTCCAAAAGGTTGATATAAAGTCTCTGTAGTTGATGCATCTAGTTGATATCCCTATATAATTTTAGGAGGATTAAAATGAGGCATTTGGGTGCCACTATCAATCTCCAAAAACTAATCAAGATTGATTTTCCAAATAAATGTGGTTCCCATTGCATTAGGGAGACCACCAAGTGAAAAGGTAAAAAAATCAAAATTGTACATGTTTCCCTCTTACCATAGTTACAGGTCAAGGCAGTGGTGGTGACGATGGTAAATTTATCCTTATTAGGGTAGTACCTATAAAATGGATAAGATAATCACAACTCATAAATGGTAAATAAAATGAATTTCATTTTAATTTAACATATACTGATAACAAAATATTAATTTTAAATTATGTATGTATCACTTGATGTGAAACATAATGTTATGGAAACTAGATTCTAGAAGGTGGAACTGGAGGTGTTTGTGGTATAAATTATGATGTTGTAAATAGATAATATTAAAATAACATAAAAAATAAACTAATGAATTTTGGGAATGGTATTATAAAACTTGAGAATGACTAATACTTGTAACATGAGTGGATGAGGTAACATGTTGATGAGAAATCAAACTCCTCCTGCATTTATGTCTTATAAGTTGTGGCATAGAAATGAGTCCTCTTCCATCTATGTTTCAACAGACACCTTAGCGGACCAATGACCTATGATTGCTACTTTTCTTCTTTCAATAAATCAAGCTAAAATTTATGTATGAAATAAATAAAATATTAGGTATAAACATATTATATCATCATTTAAAAGTAATTACATTATAACCTTACCTCTTTCTTTATAATAGATTGATAATTCACAACCATTTTTTCATGCAGAGAGGTTGGAATAGTTTTGATGGATAATTGGTAAAAATCCTCATGGTAGAATGAAATTAAAAAATTAATACATGAAAATATATAATTTTCCTTTTGACTAGAAAAAATTAAATCATCCTTAATTCTATTTTTAGGGTATGTACACCAATCAAATTACTGACCAGTAAGAGTGTATACGATATAATAAATAGCACATAATGGAATATCTTATGCTCTTCTAGGCAATAATAATTTGGATGGAAACATTTCAATCATGCCAAGGAGAAAAGGATTTGTAAAAATTTCAACTTTAATCCCCCTTTTGTTATGGATTTAGGTGGCTATAAAATTTAAATGAAAAAAATTAAGATAATTAAAAATATGGTAAAAATAATATATAAAATTGATGAACTATAAAATAAAAAATAACATACCATCTAGTTGTAGTCTACAAGGGGACTCCAAAGAAAAGTTGACATCATTTGATAGTGAGACATTTGTAGAGACTGGGCTCAAGTGCTTGTGTAGCAGCCTTATCAGTCTATATATGTCATCTGGATTGATCTCAAGCATCATAGAATACAAGTTAATGGTTAACTTAAATAAAGATGAGGAACTATCCAATCTTTCCAATAGATATTTTATAAATTGAGTATCTATTTTATATTGGGGCATGTAAATGATCCCTTAGAAATTACACTTTTTGACCCAATCTCTCTATTTATTTTCTTGGTCAAGAAGTTTCAGAATCAGTGTGCACATGAGATTTATGTATTGGATTATTAGGTCTCTAGATACCACTATGGATAAGATCTGGGAGTGGGAAGAAATTATTGTAGTGCTTGGATTGGGAAGCTTATTTGAAACTTGGAAATATGCCTATATAGGACTTGGGAGGGGTGTCATCAAAAAGATGTAGTGCTCAGAAGATTTGGGTTGTAAAATAAAAAATGAGTCTTGAGGGTCCATTGATAGGTATATGGTGAATGGTAGGGTCCCAAAAATGAAGGAAATCATGACATGTGTAGATGCAAGTATCCATCTATGATCATGACACATGTAGATGCAAACGACCACTTGAACATGAATATAACCACCTAGACATGTAAATAATCATCTACATATGCAGATAGTCATCTATATATACAGATAGTTAACTACATATGTTATAGGCCAACTCCATATGTAGATGAATATCTACATATATATATGAATGACATCATATGTAGTCAATCATCTACATATGTAAATGGTCATCTACATATGTAAATGATAGACTGCATGCTCAAACATCTTCCTGCCTCTTGCCCAAAAGTCCACCTATCATAAGTGCATGGCTAGTCACCATGCATTACAAAATTGTATGACTAGTTAGTGCATGTATTATAGATAATAATCTATACACATGTGTAGACATGGGTCTACCCACTACAAAATCTAATGTCCAGTGACCACTACATGGTTCCACTTAGATACATTCACCATTTGACCATCATTGATTCAATTTCATAATTATTTACCTTCTAAAGTATTTGTTTACCTTTTTGAAAGTAATTCACTATAGTTTTATAAAAGAATTTATCTTAGGGGCCTTTAAAAAAACCTACCCCACAATGATGCCACATGGCATCATTTTGAGCTCTAAAGATTCGAAGCTTTGGTTGACCCTACCCCACCTGAGTTGGCTAGGTCATGCTACTTAGCACCATCTCATATACCCAAGTCACCATTGATCCTAGGCCAAACCTGCCCTCTCCATGGGTTAAAAGTAGTTAGGGTAATGCCATGTAGCATAAACTCAAGGCCTCAAAAGTGAAGGACATCTTGACTAGAATCTTTCCTTCCTAGTGATTGTGTCCCTTTGATGATGCCACATGGGATCTAGAGCCCCAGGATTATCAATTATTATCCACATTACCATGGCCCCTAAGTCCTCCTGATTATGTTGTGTGGCACAATATTGAAACCACATGATCCTAGTGAGTTTCAATTATTGACTGCCTCCATTACTACCTATGATGTCCCTAGGTCCCTGTAGTGATGATACATAGAATCATTATGAGGATCTAGAGCTACATGGATTTTCCATGGTCAATGTACTATCAGGACCACTGTATCCTCATGACGATGCCATGCAACATCATCTCAGTGCTCCAAAGGCCTGTGATAACAAATTATGCAACGAATAAGTTCAAAATTCCCCTGGACTCCTAGGTGAACTAAATGGTCCCACATGGCATGATCTAAAACAATAAAGACATCCCTTTGTGTATTGATGAAAAATTCACATGATAACAATGTCATAGACAAAGTTAGCACTATATACCTACTATGAGTATTTTCACTATAATGAAGGTTTACTCTTAACAAAGAAAAAATCATTCTACATGCTAACATAATGAACAATAAATACAATACATAATCTACTCTTAATTTTTTTTTACAAGTTTTAAACTACAAACTTCTAACAACTTTTTACTTCTCTCATCTTACAAGAATAAACAATAGTAATTGCTATTGAGTGTTCGTATACAAAATTTATTCTATGATTTTCTTCAATTACTAATGTGTATATAAATATCAATGACTTCTGTAAATTTGGCCTAAAATTCTATAAATTTTCCTTTTTTAGTAGCATTTAATTATAGATCTTACTACTAAAAATCTCCAATACACTTTGTTTTACCTATACTATTTGATTATATATTTATATTATTTTAATATTTGTCAACAAAATAAATTGACCTTCACATTTTTTAGAGTCACTGTTAAAAAATTATATTCTAAGACTTTAATTTCAATGAAATAAAGATCAAATACAACATACTATTCATTAGAAAGGTAGGTATTAGCTAATACATAACTTTTATTAAAAAATAATAATTTTGAAAACTTATTCAAATTTATCAGATAAACGATCTAATCAAATAAGTAGTCTCATATCTATCCATGTATATCTGTATGTATAATGAAAACTAAGTACTTATATCTTATTTAATATTATATCTCTCTTTATTATAATTTAAAATTAATTTCCATCCACTTTATATATTGTTGAGGTCATTATCTTTTTCATATTATTTCACCTCATTTTAATTTTAATGTTTTTTCTTATCTTCTTTAACTAATAATGATCTCCCTTAACTATGATTAACATTTTTAATATTTTATTTCAATTTAATTTCTAATAGATCTTCATGTTTCTCCCACATAATGTTCCCTACTAAAGAAAAACTTTTTTTTGGGTTAACTCGTTTGAATGGATCCTAATGTTATATAGACAGTATCAAAACATTTAAATGTTGTTTGAACTTTAAATATTTTTAAAATATTGGGTGATTTTTTTGAGATTCATCTAATAAAGAAGATAGTAGTCCTCCTATCATTTTTGTTCCTTTATATGTTATTTTTTACTCTATATGTATTTCTAATCTGTTGTTGAAGTAATTATAAATACATGTGAAAATAACAATTATAAATACATGTGAAAATAACAATGTTGTTGATAACAATTGTAAACATGTGAAAGAAAGAGTAAATTGTCGATTAAAAAAATGTAAAATATATAATTGAATTATAATAATATTAAGTAAATAGTATAAAACTTAAATAAAATGTTAAAATGATAAAAAAAATTTATATAATAAAAAAATAATAAAAATAAAAAAATAAAAGGAAAGGAAAAAAATAATAAAATTTTATTTAACATAAATATTAAAAACATGGATGGATAAACAAATATTTGAATTAAAAAATAAATTAATATTAAAATAATTAAATAAGTTATCTAGTAAAAAAATAAAAATAATATTTATCTTAAATAAATGACATTACAAAATTTTCACAAATAAAACATTCTTAGAAAATTTTACATAAATATTTTAAAAAAAACCCAAAAGCACATCATTTTAAATATATATATATATATGTATCATAACATATTATTTATGATTTTTTAATAAAATAGATTCTGTAATTTTTATTATATTTTTTATTTGATAAGGTGAATAAATAATTTTAAAGTATCCTTATACAAATGAAAAGAAAAAGAAAATCTTACAGAACATATGAAATACTTATACCAATAAGCAAAAGAACCGAGTGAAGGGTCATACTGGAAGACCACTATTCTTTTACAATTCTTATTCTTTTGAATTTTAATCCATTTCCCTTTGTATCCCACAAACTCCAGTAAGAAGGACTCAGATTTTTATTTTTGAATGCTCCATTAGATCCGCCCTTGGGTCTTCCAAGTCCGAGTGCAGAACCTCCCTTTTAGTCTCTACTCTATTAACATTTAAATCTGAAATAGTAAGATCTTTAAAATCTTCCAAAGCTCCTACGTCTACATTTCATTCAGTTGCAACAAGTTCATTATTATAATATATAATACATTTACTTCACCAATTCTTTCGATTAATATACATAGAACATTTAATAGTTTTTTTAAGTGTTTAATTTTTTTAAAATATTTTAGGAAGGGTCACATTAACCTTAAATTTATCCATTAATTTTTTTAATAAAAACATTATCTTAAAAATTATATTTTTTTATAAATATTTATCTTTAAAATTTTATTTTTCCATAAATCTTTTAAAATAAAATTTACAATTTTTAATTTATTCTTATTATATACCACTTTATTTATATAGCTAATTTATAATTATTAATAATATAATAAATTTATATTATGAATTTAATTAATTATATTTATTTAAACATTAAAAAAGAATTAATTGTGTTAAAAAAATCACATTATAAAAAAATATTTTTTCCAATATATAAATTTTTTAATCATATTTAAATTGTAACTTATAATTTATTATAATACTTCAAAAATAATATACATTAAAATTTTTATACCTTATATTTAGATTCAATGACAGAGATAGGGTGCTCCTGTATAACTATTATATCAATGAAAGAAACAAGGTAATGCTACACAAACTACCAAACTTAATAAAAATATTAATCGTTTAAAATAGAAATAGGGATAAATATTTTTTTAAATTGCAATTAATATTCAAATATATATATCATGATTGTTATTATCCCATTACATTTGAAAACTATATCTTTCTAAAATTAAGAAATTTCAACTATATAAACATACATATAAATAAATATAAAATAATTTTTAAATTTAATTGTATTGTTATTTATAATATAAACAAAGTGAATAAGAACATAAACGAGATCTTGTTTAAAGTATATAAAAAATTAAGAATGATAATAAAATTTAGAACAATTTAAGACTTTTCAACTCTAGGGGGTTCTCACTAGGGTGGGTTCTAAGGGAAAGTTTGTTGAAAGTCACCAAGATGATCCTCCTAATCAGTATTGTGAATTAGAGGTTTATTTTGGTGAAATTCCTCTAATGTTAGTGGCAGAGGCAACTGAGATTTGTCTCCCATATAATGGCATAGACCAGTTTGAAAAGGATATGGAGTGGTGATATTTTATCGGTAGATTTTGGGGTAAGCATCTTTCTTTCATAGAAATTTATGGATGTATGGAATTCACATGGAAAGGTTTCAGTCATCCTTCATTAGTGGTACTTCAGAATGACATCTTTCTCATTTATTTATAGACAACTAAGGATTTGGATTCAATTTGGCCTTGGTTTCATGGGAGAGTGGGACTAATTTTACATCCTTATAATACTATCTTCAATCCTTTTACTAAAATTTTAGACTGAATCCCCATATGGATTCAATTGTATCATTTTCCATTGCTACTAAGGAACTTAGATTTCATCAGGATTATTGTAGATAAAGTGAGTGATTTTGTTAAGATTGATTTCGGGACAAATTTGAATCAAATTTTTTTTATAGGGTCTACATTCTCTTGGAATCTTCTCACTTTGTGGTTAGTGTTGTCCAGGTTTAATCCAAGCATGGTAAGTGGCTACACAGAGTAGAGATGGAAGGGTTGATTCTCATATGTTTTTGATGTAATAATGTAGGACATAAGGTTGTAGGATTGTCCCTTTCCTTGACATCATGGGTGTGGCTCACTCCTGCTTCAAAAATGGATTATGAGGGCTTCAACCACAATCTTTGTGGTTGGTGTTGTCTCTAAGCAAGCTCCCACATAAGTGCTTGTTCCTTGTGGGAGGAATGAAAGGCATTCTTATTGATCCACTTGTACCTTTGTAGAGGGAGCTCTTCAATTAGACTATGGTAGTGGAGTGGCTTGTGGAGTCTCAAGAACATGCAAATCTTGCAGGCTGAAATAATATGGGGGTATAATTGGATTGTCCTTACTTTGATTTTAAGTAAATAATGGATGAGTTTTTTAAGCTAAAATATAAGGATCTAGCCTCCACAAATATCCTTATCCTTTCTTAGAAGAAGTCATTGTTAACCACTCCTAACTGTGGAACCTATAAGGATAGAAGCAGGAGGATGGAGGCATACTACTTAAAAATTGATGCCTTTAATGCTATAGACAGATGCTCATAGTGGAATATGGAATCCCTCTTTTCTCAGAGATAAAGGAGGGTTATCTTTGCTCATAACTGAGTTCTTTTTGGTTTTCATCATTAGTGTTGATTTTTTAGGGATTGCATTTTTTTTGTTCACGAGTCTTTAGTTTGCTGAACTCTATTTGTATTCTAGCTAGTTTCAACATGATTTTGTTTCTAAGTTTTTTAATAAAAGATGAGGAGCCCATCTAACCCTTAATTATCAATTAAAAACTATCTATAAAAATTAAAAATATAAAAAAAAAATTCTTAAAAATAAAAATAATTCACAAATAAAACATTACTGAAAAATTATATACAAATATGGTAAGATAAAATTAAAAACTAAATCATTCTAAATTATAAATGTTATATAAATACCATAACATGCCTTTATTAATATATTTTTCATATAATACACTATTTACATAGTAATTTTCATTATTAAAATATACAATACATTTACTTTACCACTCTTGATATATTTTTCATATAATAAACTATTTACATTATAATTTTTATTATAAAAATATACAATACATTTACTTCTCCCATCATTTGAATTAATATATCCAATCTAGTGTTTTTTAGATCTTGATTTTTTTTAATAATATATTATAAAAAAGACACATTAACCCTTACTTCATCCATTAAAAAAACTAAAAACTTTATTTTTAAAAATTATTTATTAGCATATGTATTTTTTACAAATTTTAATATATTTTTATTATATATAAATTAATAAATATAGATAATTTGTACTTATTATTAATAATGTAATTAATATATGTCATTAATCTAATAATATTTTTATAAAAAAATTGAGAAACAAAAAAGTTATTGTATTCTTAAATAAATAAATAATATTATTATAAAGAAAAAGTTGTATAAAAGTTTTATTCATATTTGAATTGCACCATTTAATTTAATATATAATTTAAAAATAATATACAATAAAATTATATATATATATATATATATATATATATATATTAAAAAATAATATACATTGAAATTTTAAACCTATATCATATTAGGTGCAATGAAAGAGATGGAGTACTTATTTGTAATCATTATGTCAAACAGGTTACTGCCATACAAACTACTTAATCTTGAATCCAATGATTAAGCTCCACTTAATTATTATATTAAAATATTAATCTCCATTTAACATAAATACATACCTAATAAGAGAAATTAAATGTATATTTATTTTAAATTACAATTAATATTTAAGTATATACATCAAGACTATTACTATCACATTACATTTGAGAACTACATCGTTCTAAAATTAAAAAGTTTTAACTATATAAACACACATTAAAATATTAAAAAAATACTATATTTAAAACGGTAACAATTTTCAATTTGCAGGTGGGTGGGAAGGCAAGGGGAGAAGAGCGATGGCGATGAAGGTGACGATTCAAATAGTTTGGGGGAAAGAAATCTCCTACGTGATGGTATCCACCGTAAGTTTCTCAGATCTTCTCTGCCTTGGGGCCTGGGAGGTAAAGTACGTTCATAAAAGTCGGAGGATGCCCTACTCTCTTTCTCAGATCTGGTCTTACCAAATTACTCGCAACATTCTGATGTTGGGTTTGCAGATCTACCCCTGGCGGTCTGGAATGAGTCTTGGCAACGGGGACAAGAGGGAAAGGGAGCAGAGGAAGATTTTCGAGGAGGACAAGGGAGAAACAGAGGAAGTGGATGACGACTCTGTTTTGGCTCAGGCAACTAATATGAGTTAAAAATGAACTCTTACACTCAGGTAGACACCCCTCTATGCCAGCTAAATCTGCTGGGAGTGTGGGAGGACAATACTGTTGATGCTCATCATTTCAGCATGAGTCGCCATAGGAGAAGAATGGGTTTCTCAGCCAGGTCCATTTTCAAGGAGTTTTCTGCTATGGACCTCATTCAGGTGGGTAAACCGAGCTTGGGGAATGTCTGTCCTCCGAGTAGACAAAGATCAATCTTGGTGGTATATTTAGAGAGGGGGTCACTTATCTTAGAAATGCTGTGTTTTATGATAATATATGTTTTGATTTTTTACCGAAAGTGTTTGACGCAGATGTTTTGAGCCAGATCTGGTCTTTCATTAAGTTTGAAAGGCTTAGAATCCTCGCTTTTAAGTCTTGCATGCCGGCTCAACCTTTGGGTCTGTTACGAGTTCTCGTTATAATGGAGCTTTTGGGACTCATTGAGAATGAAGAAAAAAAGAAAAAGAACTTTGTTTTTCTGTATGATCTATCCTTTAGCGTGTTCGTTCTTATGTCGAAAGCCCCATGTTTTGAGATGTGTCGGTTATGTTTTCAGAATTCTCAAGATGGTTGGATTTGACTCTGGGTGGACTGGTTCAGTGGATCGTTGAAGCTTGAAACCGGTTGGTGGGTTTTCCCTCCCACGACATATTTTGAATTTCAAACTTAGGTCTTTAGTCCGTCTAATCCTTTTCGGATCTTTGGCCTTATGTGGGAAATTTGGGGCCCGTCAGGTTTCCGGGTCTTGTTGATGCTATTTGGAAGACTCTTTTCAGGTATTCTTCTGGGCCTTCATGGCTAGTAGGGCTCACTTGCTTTGCCCTTTACAATGTTATGTTTGAATCAGATCTTGTAGGGGACCCAGAAAGGTATTTTATCGGGTTATTATCTTTGGAGCTCTAGACATCTAGTTCTGCC
Organism: Torreya grandis; assembly: GCA_037957365.1. NCBI lineage: Eukaryota > Viridiplantae > Streptophyta > Pinopsida > Cupressales > Taxaceae > Torreya > Torreya grandis. The sequence continues at coordinate 4,136,471 of JARHVA010000330.1, forward strand.
CAGGTTGGTTCCCGACTTCGTCAAAATGGTTTGTTGGCCTTTGGTGATCTTGCTGATTCTTTCCTCTAGGATATTAGAAGGGTTATTGTTGATAACTAAAACTCATACTCCTCTAGTTCAAGATGGTTTTCAGTGCAATAAAAATTGATAGATGCTTCGTTTATGTTGGGTCATATTGGGGACTCTGTAGGGTTTCTTTCTTTGCATTTGATGTGGAGATCTGGACTTCCAATTGTGTCCAGGATGGCTTCTGATCCAGTAAAATCAATCTTTTGGTCCTCTGGTTCTTGAACCATTCAACATTGGATCCTTCAAAGCCATGGGCCTTTGTTATCCTTGTTCAGGTTGGGTCTCCTACTAGTTCCTTACAAAATTGTTATTTTGGTTGTGATTTGGATTATTGTGATCATTTTTAGTTGTTGGTTCCCACACCAGTGAAAAGCGGTGGTTGTTGTTCCATGGAGATTTGGACCTCCTTCTATGTATAGATTAGTTCTCGATCCAACAAAAAATGATTTTCTACTCCCATGGGAACCCCGAGGGTTCATCGTGACCTAGACTCATAACCCAAGTTGGCTTCCGGTCTAGTAAATATTAGTTGCTTGTCATCCCAGTCAAATGCGGCATTGGCTCTTCCCCTACCAGTTCTCGATCCATTCAAAATCGATGGTCTTTTCTTTCGACTAGGTTCTCTTGGTTTTCTTGGTCAATTGTTTTTTACTAAAAGGAGACCCAGTCTCTTAGTGGTTTCTTTGGATGGGGTCCTTTTTGTAATCTTGATTAGCTATTTCTGACTAGGGGGATACCCAGACCACTTGATGTGTCTAGAGATGGTTTCCACACCAGTTATCAAATATGGGGTTATCTTAATATGAGCATTAATAAAAAACACATGAATGATATTCGTTTAGAGTATGAAATAAATTAAGATTAATAAAATCTTATGGAACAACTTGAGACGCTTTGGAGGACAAGTAATAGGAAAATAACTTTTAAACTTACAAAATCTAATATATTTAATTCTAGAGGTTGCACTGATACCACTTGAATATTTGATATTGTATATTTATATATTATTTTTAATATTTTAATTTTGATTACTATAAAATAATCATAATTAAAGAACATAAAATTATAAAAAATATAAACTAAAACTTACGTAATAATATAAAAAAATTATTAATAATAACTAATTAAAATATAAGTAAATTATGTAAATAATATTTTATATTTTTAATTTATTTTCACTCAAATATATTTTAAATAATTATAAATAAATAAAATTATTATAAAATTTTGTAATTCCATAAATAGGTTATACTACGAGGTCCATCCACCTTAGCCTTAAAGGTAAAGTGAAATATATAGGTTTATTGTTCTCATCAATGAGTTGCATATAATAAACGATAGTTAACTAATGAAATTGTAAAAACTTGTTATTAGTATCATTTGGAGCACCTTAATGAACCAGACCATTCATATGTTTAACTAACATGTACTCAGGCCACATATATAATTTAAAAAAAAAGAAATTTATTATAAAATTTTGTAATTCTAGAAAAAGGTTGTACTATGAAGTCTATCCACCTTAGCCTTAAAGATAAAGTGAAAAAGATAGGTTTAATCTTCACATTAATGAGTTGCATGTAATAATCGAGAGTTAACTAATGAAATTCTAAAACCTTGTTATCATGATCATTTGGAGCACCTTAACTAACCAGAGCATTCATATTTTTGACTAACATGTACTCAGGCCACAACAAATTAGTTAAAATCTAGCATGAATGGCTAGGCTAACATCCATTAAAAACACGTTAAGGAAAACAAAAATGGTTAAGGCATATAATAATATCCGTTAAATATTGACTTGTTACTTGCATGTCTTTTCCCTATTCAAAGGGTGTACTAGTTCTCATTTTCCATTAATTTTTCTACTGTGGAGGAGCTCATTCATCATTACCCAATTTAAGAAGCACAAACCATAGGAACATCTCTAGGGAGGCATTTTACTATACATGTTGGTTAGGTATAATGAATTGCATTATCTACATTATTGAATCCATAACCCTTGATCAAAATATTGGTTCAACATATCATAAGGGCATGCCATTTTATATTACATAATACATGTGGGTTTGTTTTATGTTGACTATATTATTAGATGTTTGAAGGAATTAACTATTAGTTAGGGCATAGTCATTCATGCAACACATAGTTTATTGAACAATTTATGTAATTAGGATATGATACATATAATTTAGTGAATGCATGTGAATTGAATGCATAATCATTTTTGGATATGATAAATATAAAAGAATTTAAACTCTATATCTTTTTATTCTAGCCTTTTACCATAAAGCACGAAAAACACACAGTGACAACATGATTTATACCTAAATTAGGTTTTTACACTAAATGACATTTTTGAAATAATTGTACTCAATTTTGGTTAAGTTGGCATGTTGTTTTCATTGATGTTGAAAGGGTGCACCATGTGGTTAAGACTAGGATCATGTTTATATGATGCTTCATAGATAATATGATCTTGTTAGGAAAAGGGTAGAGAGCTCAGAAAGGGAGAAAATTCAGAATGGGGAGAAGTAGTCTGTTTAGTGATGTTTATAAGAGTGGTTTCCATCTTGTGACTCAAGAGGAGAGTATGGAGTTAGGGGAAGCTTTGTAGTTTTGTGTTATTTATTGAAGTTTAGGTCTAAGGATCATATGGTAGTTTGTGGAAGACCCTTTTTCATTAATATCAAAAGGGGGAGAATGAGTAGATGGAAAAAGTACCATTTTGAATTAATTTCAGATTGTAGTATGTTTTCCATCAATTATAAATAGGGAATCTGGTGGCATGTTATTGCCATTGATGTCAAGGTTGATGTCAAAAGTGACTAAGGATAGATGGCAGTATGTGATATGTCAAGGTACATAAGAATGTGATCATGAGAGTTGTCATGAGTAAGGTCATTCATGAAAGAGAGATTGTTGCATATTGTCATAAGTATTATGAGCATGGAAGGTATAGGTCATGGAATATGTTTGAAGACAACTAATATCTACATTTGAAGGCAAGAAAGAATTTGAAAGAAAGAGATAATTTGAAGGCAATAAAGAATTTGAAGGTAACTAATGTCTTATGGTTTCATGAAGGTATAGGTCAAGGTGTCAAAGGTGTCTAGGTGCATGGAAAAAAGATGTCTAGTCATATGAAGCTTGGTCATGTGGTTTTATGTTTGTATGAGGTTTAGGAAGTTTGTTGTCATCAGAAAGAGGATGGTGCAGTGATATGAGTGTGTTGTGATATGTTATGCCTAATTTTTTTTTATGTTTTATTAAGGTCATGACATGGAAGGAATAGGTCAAGGTGTCAAGTGCATTTCATTTTTGAGCCCAGTCATGGCGTGGTGAAGGTATGCGCTGGTGGAATTATAAGGTGTGTAAAATTAGGCATGTGAGATATTGTATGGAATTTTTTGATCATGTGATTAATGTTTAAATCATCCATGAGAGTCTTAGGGTGAGCCTACAATGGTAGGATCATCAAACCAAATTTGCACCTACACCACTCCCAGACCCTACTTGGATTAATGAGGTATGAAGATCAAATTTATAGGTAAGTATGCACAATAAAGAATATAAATAGGTAATATATGCTGTTTTAAGCATGTTCACAAAGTTTGAGGCCATGGTTTGAAGGAAATTACATGAAAAAATATTTTAGTCTTTCTTGAGTTCATAAAATGAGGTCTCAAGACTCGAGAGACACTTTTAGACATTCATTGGCATGTATAATCTCTACATGGGAACATAATATATTAAGGATATATGGGGAAGGTTCCTAGCCAAGATATATAGGCATTGGTTTTGGCTTTAAGGGGTAGTCTTTTATGAACAATCTTTAACACCAAAACCTGTGTTAAAGCTCCCTAAAACCCTAATAAGGACCCAATGTGAAAGACATTTTTTAAATTAGCCTAAAATGGTATAAAATGTATTTAAAAACTATTGGATCATGTATTAAACTCTCCCAGGTACCTCCAAGTGGTGGTGTTTAGTTAGATGAGAGAGAATATGCACAAATATAGGCTTGTTTATGAAAAATTTATTATAATAGTTAAAAGTTGCATTGGTCAAAAAAAAAAAAAAAACAAATGGATGGAAGAAGGAGATAGATAATCATAATACATGCCCATTAAAATTTATGGATAGGTTACACCCTTCAAGTTTTCTAAACCAATCATCCAAGTTAGCCAATCGCTAACAAGCCTAATGGTGTAAATAGTGTAAAACCCAGACAATAGTGTGAAAATGAATTGGAATGTGTTTTCATGAAAGAATGATGAGACAAAATGCATGGATATATTATCAAGACTTGTAAGTTATTTATATGTTTGAAATAATTTTTATAGGTCAGTGAATATGGTGAAAATTTGTTCACAAAATGATATGTTTGGTTCAATTTGGTCTGTGAGATATAAGGTCATGAGATTAGTTTGAAAGACCAATATTTTGATATTGAACCATATGAGTTTTATATTTTAAGATTTAATGAGGATATATAATAACAATATACATATATTATTATTCATTTAAAGTTTTTACATAGGTGTTGGAGGTCTAAGTTACCATGACTATGTTTTTGAGTATACTGGTAGTTCTGAATAAGTGAGTTGCAGAGGTGTTCTTGAAGCCTTAAGATCTGATTGAAAGTGTCTGATGAATTTTTTAATGACCTTGAGTTCATGTAGATTATGTCTATGGATTATTTTTATCATGTTCGAATGACGTAAGTGTGTTTTAGCTTCAATATCAAAAGACAAACTTTTTTGTATAAATAGGACTAATATGACAATTTATACTAAAAGAGGTTTCATCGTATGAATGATAGACATAGGTCCAATAAAGCATGAAATAAGTCATTAGAGGTCTTATGATAAGTGATTGAATGGTTTTTAATGGTTATAAAAATCCACTTGAGCCCAAGATGATCAATATTTGATGCTAAGAAGATAGACCTAATGCAATTAGGTCTCTATGAGACCTAAAAGTGAAATAAGTCCTAATAGAGTTATACCAGACCATAAGGGAATCAAAATCATTTGAATAAAATTTATGAGATGTAATAAGATATATTTTATGTCTAACCTAAGAGGTTAAGGGCGTGTATCCAACTAAGTGGTATATGAACAAGGAATGATATATATACAAGACAATTTTAGGCATATTGGAGTAAGCTTAAAGGTAAGTGAAAATTTTGATAAATAAATGAGCCTGAGGAGGTTGGGTAACAGGTTTTAAGACCTAATAAATAATTATATAATCATTTCATGATGATCATACATGTTTTTTTTAGTTTAATATCAAGGTCATATGACTTATTCAGTCTTGAAGAGGGCTAGTTGAGTGAAGACGCTGAGAGGCAGTTTTAAGAGAGATCAAGTGGAATAGAATTGAACAAGTGATCATTGTCTATTGAGATACTATTAGAGTTTCATAATATATGTGTTACTAATTTATGATAGTGGATATATTTTATATATAATAGATAAAGAGCTGAGTGGAAAGTAGTATGATTAATTGAGTTGATGCTTGAGGGAGTTGAAGCTTCCTTGAAAGTTGGAGATTGAAAAATTGGTCTTGATTGAGTTGGTTTTTGGTCAAGAGGGAGTTGGATCTAAACTTTAAGTTGGTACTTTTTAAGTGTCATTTGATTGAGTTGGTACTTATTCATAAGGGGTTGTATCCTCCTAACAAGTAAGTGCTTTCTAATGTCGAATGGGTGCTTGATAAATTTGGGGTTGGTTCTCTATGTTGGGTTGGTGCTCAACTAAATTTGATACATTATATTATAGGATAGTTTGTACAAGCTTTGTATTAGTGGGTTTTATCCTCTTGATAGTTTCTCACATATGTGATGATTTACCTTGTTTCATGCTCATGTGATTGCTTTTTAATGTATTTTTAGATCACTATGTTGATTTCATAGTTCATAGATGAGAAATGTAATTTATTGAAAGTTTTGAATAATGATTCACCCCCTCTTATTCATTGTGATTCCAATAACTAGTATTATATCTTGGTCCTTTGAAGTAGGCCCAATATCTTGAAGGAGATCCTTGAAGAATAAGCATGTCTAGTCAACAAGCACAAGGAGGTTTCTCAACTAATAAGGCTCATCTCTTCAATGGGACTAACTATGCATTTTGAAGCACCAAAATGAAGACCTATCTAATGTCTTTGGATTATGACATATAGTAATCTGTTGTTGATGGATTCACTCCACCCTCTACACCACCAATTGATGCATTAGACAAGAAGGTAAGTGAGAACAACTATAAGGACATGAATGCAATCCTTTATGGTCTTTCAAAAGTAGAATTTATTAAGGTCATGCATTTTGATACAACCAAAGAGATTTGAATTTTTTTTTGGACCGTTTATGAAGGAGACACTAAAGTTAAGTTAGAAAATTTGTAGACTCATCGAAGGTAGTTTGAAAGCCTAAGAATGAAAGAGGATGAAAACATTGTATCTTATATGTTGAGAGTAGATGAAGTGGTAAATGTCATCAGAGGCCTAGGAGAGAAGTTAGAAAAATCAATAGTAGTACAAAAGGTATTGAAATATCTAACATTTATTTTTATTCAAAGGTGTCTTTTGTGGAGGAGATCAAAGACCTTGACATACCATAAATAGATGAGCTTCATGGCATCTTGACTACCTATGAATTGAGAATAAGTGATGGAAAACCTTCCAAGAAGGAAGTTGCATTCAAAGTGGAGAAAAAGTCACAAGGTAAGAAGGCCACGGATGATGTGGATACATAAATTGATGATGACAAGATAGAAGCCATATTTACTAGAAAACTAAGAAAATACTTAGGTAAGTATAAAGGCAAGTTTCCATTTAAATTATTTAACTGTGGTAAGATTGGTCACTCTATATCTAAATATCGTAACAAGGATAATACTAAGCATGATGAAGAACATGATGATCATCATGGTGATGATAAGAAGACCTATAATCTTGATAAGAGAAAAAATGGTTTCAGAAAGTATGAAGATAAGAAAGGGTCATTCAAGAATAAGAGAAATTTATATACCAAATAAGATAGTAGCTCATCTGATGTAAGTGACAGCAGTACATCTGATAGTGATGATGACTGTAATGATCATGATAATAATTAAAATTTATTCATGGATATATAAATAGATAATAAGGGTTAATAAAAAAGGAAAATCCTTATGGATGATGAAGAATCAAAGGAGGAAGATGCTAAAATAATCCTTGAGGTAAACTAGGTGAGTGCTCTAGATGAGTTGAAGTTCTAAATAAAGAAGAATAATAAACTAAGATCATTGGTTAAGTTTTATGAGGATAAAATCAGTCTCTTTGAAGAGATACTAATAATAAACAACAATGAACATGAGGAGATCATCAAACATTTGGAAACTCATATTGAAATTATCTCCACAAATCTTAAGACCAAAGAGGAAGAATGTATTTGGAATAAAAATAGAGTATTTGAAGGCCGAATTAGATCAAGCATCAGTCATTTTGAAGAAAAATTAGAGATTTTAGAATAATACTAAAGTTATTGGTGATATTTTGAGTATTTAAAGGTCTCTAAATGACAAGATAGGTCTTGGGTTCAAAGAAGACCAAAAAGAGAACAAGAAGAGTCAAACCTCAAAGACTTATGTATAAACTCTCAAATATGAGACTCATAATGATCATCAATAATTCAATAATACCAACTTTAAATTCAACAAAAAGATACTAATCAGGTAGCCCAATGTAATGAGGTATTCCAATTATTTCAATGGTTATTGTTTCAATTGTCAGAACTTTTGTCATTGAGAAAGTGATTGTAAAACTATCTCGAAGGATGAGTTATCATGGGACCATGGGAGAAGGAGTAATCAGTTAAGAGGTAAGTACAATAATATCATTTTTTACATTTTTCACAATATGGGCCACATTAGAATATTATATCCTATTAGATTTAGAAGGCCCTCAAGACTTAACAAGGTATATAGAGCTCCTAAAGTGCATTAGAAGGGTCAAATACTGATATGGAAACCAAAGAATGTAAATATTTATCATATTTAGCCTAAAGTTCAAGATGAATTGTTTTCTAAGATAAAATAAAGATAATACGAAGGACAATTGAGGATCATACGAAGGACAATTGAAGACAATCAGAGATCTTGGCACCTCAAGCTGAAGTTAGCACTATGGGCTGATAAGATTACCTACAAAGAGTCGATAGCTAACTCTCCCTACAAGCTGGTCTATGGTAGAGAAGCAAGGTTACCGATCTCTCTTGAGTTTCCCACCTTAGAATTAATGCATCAACTTGAACTGTTAGAAAATGAGCCTATGGAGATCAGGTATGCAAAACTTATGGCGCTGGAAGAGACAAGGAATCAAGCCATGCTAGCCATGGAAAGTCATCAGGGACAGGTAAAAAGGACATTTGACAAAGGAGCTTCCTCACGAAGCTTCAATGAAGGAGATTTGGTCCTTAAGTGGGATGAGGACCGGGCCAAACTAGGAAGGCACACCAAGTTTGATTCACTTTGGAGTGGCCCATACACAATCTCTAGCTGCAAATCCCACAACGCTTTCCAACTTGCCAAGATGGATGGCGAAGAGCTTCCAATCCCAGTCAATGGGATACATCTAAAACATTGCTATTAAAGAGCAAAGTTCCATGTACATATTTAATTATTCTTTGGTTTCCTCTAAGTGTTGTAAAAGCACAGTAGTTTGCTTCAGTTTTGTTTAATAAGTGCTTGTTTGCACATTTGTTTTTTGTTAGTTTTTCGCTTTCGTGTGTTTTCCTTCTTATTTTGAAGGAAGAGGTTATCACAGCAATGATCAGAGTAGATTATTTTCAATCAGAGATCAGATTCACCATTTGGGATTTTTATAACGTTTATACATGGCTGGATCCTCAAGCATAGCAGGCATGCTTCCCAACTGAGTCGCCAGAATGTTGACAAATCTTCCACGAGTCAGATTTTGGCCTTAAAAGAACAAGGTTCCAGCACTCAGTCATCTTCAGGTTTGGTTCGATTCGAAGGTTCAACCAAAAGTTCAACAGAAAGGTTCAATCAAACGGTTCGTCATTCGGTTCAACGATTGAACCATTGAACCAAAAGTTCAATTGGTTCAATGTCTTGGTTCGACGTCAAGGTTCAATGTTGAATGGTTCAACATAAAGGTTCAACGAAAAGTTCAACGTCGGGTTCAACGAAAAAGTTCAAACGCAATTGGTTCAATATAAAAGTTCAACGTTTGGTTCATCTTAAAGGTTCAACGTATTGGTTCAACGTAATGGTTCAAGGCTTGGTTCAATGTTTCGGTTCACCCAAAAGAAAGGTTCAACGCAAGTTCAAAGCCGTGTGGTGGAGGACGGGTTTTGTCCGAAAGACACATAAAGACCAAAGGCAAAATAAATCCTTCGGAAGCCTGCAAAGTTAAAAGACCCCGGACAGTTTCCAATCAACGGAAAATAAAGTTAATTTCAAACAACAAGCCGACAAAGGGTAACATAACATGAAAAGCCGCGGCCAATATAAAGCCCGGTTGACATTGAGCGGAACATGAAGCCCGCAAGAATAAGCTCAACACGTCAACAAAAGGCCACGGGGAAATGCTTGGTTCATTTATTGGTTCATTAAAAGGTTCAATGTTAGGTGCAATGTTTGGTTCGACACACGGGCTGCTGCCAACGTGCTTGCCACATGGGCTGCTGCCAACGTGCTTGCCACATGGATGCTGGACGGCTAACTGACACATGAACTGCCCACGTGGTAGACTTCCAAAAGACTTGGACAACACGCAGTCTGCCAAAGACTGCTGCCAACGTGGACTGCAGGACGCACAGACTGGATGGACACCACGCGGATGCCACCTAAGACTGGTTGAAAACACTTGGGCTGCCGCAGCTATACATTAAGGATAAAAGGCAAAGTCAGAATCCTTCGGACTTTTTGTCTGAAGGAATTCCTTCGGACAAAAAGTCCGAAGGAATTTGGAAGCCGGCAGAAATAAACCCGCAGAGAAAAAACAAGACGGAAAGGTAAAGACAATTAAATCCTGTCGGACTTCCAAAGGAATTCAAAATAAAGCTCAAGACAGGTCAAACGTATAAAGAAGACCCAGACTTTTCGATAGAAATCCTGACGTAGCAGAAATCCTGACACACTAGAAATCTTGGGAAAAGGCGAAGACAGTTTCAATAAAGGCAAAAAATTAAAGACAATTGAATTTCTTCAGAATGACCAGAATTAGAAGAATTTACATGCAAACGCTGGAGTTATTTTCGAACGTGAGATCTAATTTTAAATGCTGGAGCTATTTTTGAATAAACAGTCTAAACTTTACTTAACGAACCATTTAAGACTTGTTTGTCTTCTTACAGCGCATGCATTCGAAGGACTAAATCCGACTTCAACAGGGATTGACTAGTTCATAACAGGGGTTGACTGTTCCATTTTCGGAATTAACTAATTGGTTAAGCGCTTCATCAAAAAGAAAAGAATTCATGCAAAGACAGGAAAAATATATTTTATTAAGTTAACCAAAGTGAATTTCTCTCAAAAAGATTATACGGCTATCTTTGGCCTATTGTAATTTCTTATATAATGGCTTTTAGCCTTGACCAAAAAAAAAAAAAGATCCAATCTCTCTTGGTTAGACCAGACTCTGCCATTAAGAGTTGTGTAACCTTTTCGAGCAATAAGCAGGAGTGTACTTTCAGATTTCAAGTTTGGCATAGTGTATATTTTTCAGCAATTTGCATAAGTGGTAGAGTTTTCTCCTTTCCCAAATTCTGTTCGTACCTAGTTGTTGTATTGTCCTTGTGCAGGTCATGCTAAAGTGTTCTTCATTGTCTTTTGCTGAGACTGCAAGTGAATGTAGGCAGCTGTAAAGTGTCTTTTATCAGACCTCTCTCCACCATGAATTGAACCGAACCTCTGCATGAAATACTTATGCACAAGTGATTAATTTGAAGTCTAAGGTCTTCCTTCTCTGTTGTTCGCTCAGTGTTCAAGGTTCCGAGATGAGTAGGATCATAGTTCTGGTGTATCACCCCCCTTTTAGGTAGGATTTCCCTTTAAGTTTCTCCTTCTCCCTTTTCCATGGTAGTCTGCAGCGTAGAGTAGGAATCCTAATTGATACATCATACAGGAACCAGCCTTCTCTGGAGGTTCTCCTCACTGTTGAGGCACCCACCCTTGTGAGGAGATCCCATTGTTTCAGCCGGATAGAGGACTGGCCGTTTCCCGCACGTCCTCGAATCAAGGCGCAGCTCCAAGTTGACAACAGTAACATATGTATTTCTAATATGTTGTTGAAGCAATGTGAAAATAAAAATTATAAATACATGTGAAAATAACAATAGGTTGTGGATAATAATTGTAAACATGTGAAAGAAAGTGTAAATTTTCGATTTAAAAAAATGTAAAACATATAATTAAATTTTAATAATATTAAGTAAATAGTATAAAACTTAAATAAAATGTTAAAATGATATAAAAAGTTCATATAATAAAAAAATAAAAGGAAAATAATAAAATAATAAAATTTTCTTTAACATAAATATTAAAAGCATGGATGGATAAACAAATATTTGAATTAAAAAATAAAATAATATTAAAATAATTAAATACGTTGACTCATAAAAAAATAAAAATAATATTTATCTTAAATAAATGATATTACCAAATTTTCACAAATAAAATATTGTTAATATTTTTTACATAAATATATTAAAAAAACTCAAAATCACATCATTTTATATATATATATATATATATATATATATATATATATATATATATATATATATATATATAATTTATAATTTTTTAATAGAATAAATTTTGTATATTATAATTTTTATTTGATAGAATGAATAAATAAATTTAGAGTATCTTTTACAAATGAAAAGAAAAATAAGATCTTACAGAACATATGGAATGCTTATACCAATAACAAAAGGACCGAGTGAAGGGTCATACTGGAAGACCACTATTCTTTTACAATTCTTATTCTTTTGCATTTTAATCCATTTCCCTTTGTATCCCGCAAACTCCAGGAAGAAGGTTATAGAGATTTCGATCGAATTAAAAGACTCAGATTTTTATTTTTGAATGCTCAATTAGATCCGCCCTTTTAGTCTCTACTCTATTAACATTATTAAAAAATATTTTTTTCCATATATAAATTTTTTAATCATATTTAAATTGTAATTTATAATTTATTATAATACTTAAAAAATAATATACATTAAAAATTTTATACCTTATATTTAGATTCAATGACCGAGATAGGGTGCTCCTCTATAAGTATTATATCAATGAAAGAAACAAGGTAGTTTAATTATTATATAAAAATATTAATCATTTAAAATAGAAATAGGGATAAATATTTTTTTAAATTGCAATTAATATTCAAATATATATATATCACGATTGTTATTATCCCATTACATTTGAAAATTATATATTTCTAAAATTAAGAATTTTTTATTATATAAACATACATATAAATAAATATAAAATAATTTTTAAATTTAATTGTACTGTTATTTATAATATAAACAAAGTGAATAAGAACATAAACGAGATCTTGTTTAGAGTATATAAAAAATAAAAAATGATAATAAAATTTAGAACAATTTAAGACTTTTCAAGTATAAGTAATAACCAAAAAACTTTAAAGTTGAGAAAACTTAATATATATAATTTTAATAGGTTTTATTTATATTATTTGAATATTTGATAATATAAAATTAATTTTTATTTTTGACATTTTAATTATAAATAATAGAAAATAATTATAATTATAGAAAATATAACAATCAAAAATATAAATAAAAATTTGAATATATATTTTTATATATAAAACAATTTAAATAATCAAAAATTATATTTAAAAAATAATAATTAATAATTTAAATAATATTTTTTATTTTCATATTTTTCATTCAAAATTTATTAATAAAATATATTTTAAATAAAATAAAAAATATTGTTAAAAAAATAAAAAAGTTTGGATGAAAAAAAAAAAAAAAATTGTTTGGATGCTCTAAGTTGCATACAACAAACAACATTTAACTAATAACTAATAAAATTAATAAACCATATTATACCTGAGATTTGATTATCATATCATAATCATTACTTAACTAATAAAATTAAAAAACCAGATCATCATATCATAATCATTACTTAACTAACAGAATTCAAAAACCATATTATATCCTAGAAATGATTATCATTTATCAGTAAAAGTTTACTCCAAAACATTAAACTGCCTCCAAAAAATTTTAAAAGTGTCGTGCGCTTGAAAAAATTCAAAGTGTTGATTTTTTTTTTTTCAATACTGTTCATGTCATCTAATAAAAACATATTCCTAAAGATCATTTTCGCGTAAATGTGCATTAAATACATACTCTATTTTAATTGGGTTTCTTTCTTTGAATACTGTGCTCTTTAAAATCCTGCATGTGTTAAGCTCGGCTCTTTAAAATCCACAAAAAACTGAAGTGTTTGTAAAACATGGAAGGCTGTGGTAAAATTCAAAAACCATATTATACACAGAAACAGTAAACTGCCCTCTAAAACAAATTCAATTTTTCAATTATGCCTTCAACCCATGCTCTATTTTAATTGGGTTGCTTTATTGAATACTGTTATGCTCTTTTTTTAAATACAGCACGCTTTCATACTGTTAAGCTGGCCTCTTTAAAATCCATATAAGTAGAATTGTAAGCTCATTGAAATATCGTGTTGAAAGTAAATGCCATAATGCCTCCCCTCTTTTATTTTCTTGGATGTATTAATGCCTCTTTCCAGTCGACTCATTTAAATGAATATTCATTCTCACTCTAAAACACAAATTCATGTTGATTTCATGGATTTTCATTCTGAATGCTCGTCATGTCTTTTTCTCTTTCTAATTATTTTTGTACGTTATTTTCTCGTTACAGAAAAGTTGGTTTCTATGATAAAGACATTTTCCCTTTTTGCAGTTACAGAAAATTTTATATTACAAATATTTATTTTTATTTATAAATATATTGATTGGATTTTAATTTAAAATTAATCTGTATGTACCTAATTTAAGTGAAACTAAGTTTTCAATATTAAAAAATGTTAATAAATAAACAAATTAATAATCATATATAATTAAATAATATTGTTTCTTTTTTATTATAATTTAAAATTGGTTTTCAAGAGTTTTATATATAATTAAAGTCATTATCTCTTTTAAATAATTATAACTCATTTTCTTTTTTATTATAATTTAAAATTGGTTTTCAAGAGTTTTATATATAACTAAAGTCATTATCTCTTTTAAATAATTATAACTCATTTTAATTTTAATGGTTTCTCTTATCTTCTTTCATTAATATTGATTTTTATTAAAAAGAATTTTAACCTGATGTATACTGAACAAATTCTCACTAATATCTTTCATTTATTCTTTAAATGTAATCAAATAGATCTTCATATTCTTACACATAATGTTCCCGTTTCTCTTTTACTTTGTTTATATAAAATAAATCCATTTCTTATAACTTGTTTGAATGGATCATCTCTACACCGTTATACGTTATTATACGGAGGATATTAATACGTTCAAATGTGATTTGAATTTTGAAAATTTTAAAGAATATTGGATAATGTCATTTTTTATTTATATTTTAATTTTTTTTACATTCTTTTTATAAATATGATGGTTATCTTTTATTTTTTTCTTTTATATGTTCTCTTTTGCTACCATGTTGGGGGTGTTGGGTGTTTTATTTTATTGTTTTTTTTGGGTTCTTTTTGTTCTCTTTTTTTTAAAATAGAGGCATTCAATAGGGCATTTTAAATATTTTGTTAAAAATTATAAATAAATATTAAAATGAATAATATATTGTTAATAGTAACTATAAATATTTGAAAGAAATATTAAATCATTGATAATAATGTAAAATATTTAATGAAATTTAATATGATATTAAATAAATATTGTAAAATTAAAATAAATTGTTAAAATAATATATTTTATTTAAAATAATAATTAATAATCTTATAAAAAAATTAAAATTTAAAAATTAATATAAAAGCAAAGAAAAATGTGAAATATTTCAAAATACAAATATTTAGTAAATGTTATATCAATAAAATATATTTGAATGTTGATAAGATGTAAGTGAGTTAGTAAAGTAATTTGGTTGTATTCAGTGTCATCTAGTGTTAAAACTTGTTAAGCATGTGAGGTCGGGGTTATAATCATATGCATATTTGATATAGTAATCATATAGACATATAAACTTCTTATATATCTCAGACTAATTCATACTTATAGTCAAAAAAATGATGACCAATAGAATAATAAAAAGATATTTAAATTAAATAAATTAATTTATATTAATATATTTAAATAAACTATTTAATAAAAATATTGATGACGATGATGGAAACAACAGTTGTAAGAGCAATGAAGGTGATGAAGACAACGACAGCTCAAGTAGGGATTTTGACATGAGAAGGAAACAAAGGAAGCGGTGGTTGTTGTAGGCAAGCAACATGGATAGTCTTTAGGTTTTTTCCATAGGTAGAGTGCCAAAGATTGGCATCCTTCTAGTGTAATAGAGATGGGCCCACATCAAGTTTTCTAACATAACTTCATTCTTGATGATGCAGAGCATGGCAAGAGGAGAAGGGTTACTACAGACAAGTAGGGTTTCAAAGAAGTTATGGTGGGTTCGTTGAGAACATACAAGGTTATGGTTGGAGATCTTGTTCCCACTATAAATGCATCAGATTCTTGCGATACTTTGGATTTTGCAGAATGTCCAAATTTTGGGATCCTCTTTCCCAGTTGCAATGATTTCTACAGGATTTGTATTATTGAAAAACCCTACTTTCCTCCCCATGTTGGCTAAACCATGAGCTACTTTAGTGATGGTTCAAGTTGGGCTTGGAACTCTAGGGGGTTCTAACTAGGGTGGGTTCTAAGGGAAAGTTTTTTTAAAGTCACCAAGATGATCCTTCTCCTAATCAGTATTGTGAATTAAATGTTTATTTTGGTGAAATTCCTCTAATGTTAGTGGCGGAGGCAACTGAGATTTGTCTCCCATATAATGGCATAGACCAATTTGAAAAGGATATGGAGTGGTGATCTCTTGTGGGTAGATTTTGGGGTAAGCATCTTTCTTTCATAGAAATTTATGGATGTATGGAATCCACATGGAAAGGTTTCAATCATCCTTCATTAGTGGTACTTCAGAATGGCATCTTTCTCATTTATTTCCAGACAACTAAGGATTTGGATTCAATTTGGCCTTGGTTTCATGGGAGAGTGGGACTAATTTTACATCCTTATAATACTATCTTCAATCCTTTTACTAAAATTCTAGACCGAATCCCCATATGGATTCAATTGTATCATATTCCATTGCTACTAAGGAACTCAGATTTCATTAGGATTATTGTAGATAAAGTGAGTGATTTTGGGACAAATTTGAATTAGAAAAATTTTATAGGGTCTACATTTTTTTGGACTCTTCTCACTTTGTGGTTGGTGTTGTCCAGGTTTAATCCAAGCATGGTAAGTGGCTACAAAGAGTGAAGATGGAAGGGTTGATTCTCATAAGTTTTTGATGTAATGATGTAGGGCATAAGGTTGCAAATTTTCCCTTTCCTCGACATCATGGGTGTGGCTCACTCCTACTTCAAAAATGGATTCTGAGGGCTTCAACCATAATCTTTGTAGTTGGTGTTGTCTCTAAGCAAGCTCCCACATAAGTGCTAGTTCCTTGTGGGAGGAATGAAAGGCATTCTTATTGATCCACTTGCACCTTTGTAGAGGGAGCTCTTCAATTAGACTTTGGTTGTGGAATGGCTTGTGGAGTCTCAAGAACATGCAGATCTGGTAGGCCGAAATAATATGGGGGTAGAATTAGATTGTCCTTACTTTGATTTTAAGTAAATAATGGATGAGTTTTTTAAGCTAAAATATAAGGATCTAGCCTCCACAAATATCATTATCCTTTCTTAGCAGAAGTCATTGTTAACCACTCCTAACTATGGAACTTATAAGCATAGAGGCAGGAGGATGGAGGCAAACTACTTAAAAATTGATGCCTTTAATGCTATAGATAGAGGTTCACAGTGGAATATGGAAGCCCTCTTTTCTCGAAGATAGAGGAGGGTTATTTTTGCTCATAACTGAGTTTTTTTTTGTTTTCATAATTACTGTTGATTTTTTAGGGATCGTGTTGTTTATTTATTCATGATTCTTTAGTTCGCTCAACTCTATTTGTATTCTAGCTAGTTTCAACATGGTTGTGTTTCTGAGTTATTTAATAAAAGACGAGGAGCCCATCTAACCCTCAATTATCAATTAAAAACTATCTATAAAAAATATAAATATAAAAAATATTTTTTTAAAAATAAATAAAAATAAAAATAATTCACAAATAAAACATTGTTGAAAAATTATATATAAATATGGTAACATAAAATTTAAAACTAAGTCATTCTAAATTATAAATGTTATATAAATACCATAACATGCCTTTCTTAATATATTTTTCATATAATACACTATTTACATAGTAATTTTCATTATTAAAATATACAATACATTTATTTTACCATTCTTGATATATTTTTCATATAATAAACTATTTACATTATAATTTTCATTATTAAAATATACAATACATTTACTTCTCCCATCATTTGAGTTAATATATCCAATCTAGTGTTTTTTAGATCTTGATTTTTAAAAAAAAAAATATATTATAAAAAAGACACATTAACCCTTACTTCATCCATTGAAAAAACTAAAAACTTTATTTTTAAAAATTATTTATTAGTATATGTATTTTTTACAAATTTTAATATATTTTTATTTTATATAAATTAATCAATATAGATAATTTGTACTTATTATTAATAATGTAATTAATTTATGTTATTAATTTCATAATATTTTTATAAAAATTTGAGAAACAAAGAAGTTATTGTATTCTTAAATAAATAAATTAAATTATTATAAAGAAAAAAGTTATATAAAATTTTTATTCATATTTGAATTGCATCATTTAATTTAATATATAATTTAAAAATAATATACCATAAAATTTTATATATCTATTTAAAAATAATATACATTGAAATTTTAAACCTATATTATATTAGGTTCAATGAAAGAGACGGAGTACTTATTTGTAATCATTATGTCAAACAGGGTACTGCCATACAAACTACTTAATCTTGAATCCAGAGATCAAGCTCCACTTAATTATTATATTAAAATATTAATCTCCATTTAACATAAATACATACCTAATGAAAGAAGTTAAATGTATATTTTATTTTAAATTACAATTAATATTTAAGTATATACATCAAGACTATTACTATCACATTACATTTGAGAACTACATCGTTCTAAAATTAAAAAGTTTTAACTATATAAACACACATTAAAATATTAAAAAAATACTATATTTAAAACGGTAACAATTTTCAATTTGCAGGTGGGTGGCAAGGCACAGGGGAGAAGAGCGATGGCGAGGAAGATGACGATTCAAATAGTTTGGGGGAAAGAAATCTCCTACGTGATGGTATCCACCGTAAGTTTCTCAGATCTTCTCTGCCTTGGGGCCTGGGAGGTAAAGTACGTTCAGAAAAGTCGGAGGATGCCCTACTCTCTTTCTCAGATCTGGTCTTACCAAATTATTCGCAACATTCTGATGTTGGGTTTGCAGATCTACCCCTTGCGGTCTGCAATGAGTCTTGGCAACGGGGACAAGAGGGAAAGGGAGCACAGGAAGATTTTCGAGGAGGACAAGGGAGAAACAGAGGAAGTGGATGGCGACTCTGTTTTGGCTCAGGCAACTAATATGAGTGTAAAAAAGAACTCTTACACTCAGGTAGACACCCCTCTATGCCAGCTAAATCTGCTGGGAGTGTGGGAGGACAATACGGTTGATGCTCATGATTTCAGCATGAGTCGCCATAGGAGAAGAATGGGTTTCTCAGCCAGGTCTATTTTCAAGGAGTTTTCTGCTATGGACCTCATTGAGGTGGGTAAACCGAGCTTGGGGAATGTCTGTCCTCCGAGTAGATAAAGATCAATCTTGGTGGTATTTTTAGAGAGGGGGTCAATTATCTTGGAAATGCTCTGTTTTATGATAATATATGTTTTGATTTTTTACCGAAAGTGTTTGACGCAGATGTTTTGAGCCAGATCTGGTCTTTCATTAAGTTTGAAAGGCTTAGAATCCTCGCTTTAAAGTCTTGGATGCCGGCTCAACCTTTGGGTCTGTTACGAGTTCTCGTTATAATGGAGCTTTTGGGACTCATTGAGAATGAAGAAAAAAAGAAAAAGAACTTTGTTTTTCAGTATGATCTATCCTTTAGCCTGTTCGTTCTTATGTCCAAAGCCCCATGTTTTGAGATGTGTCGGTTATGTTTTCAGAATTCTCAAGATGGTTGGATTTGACTCTGGGTGGACTGGTTCAGTGGATCGTTGAAGCTTGAAACCGGTTGGTGGGTTTTCCCTCCCACGACATATTTTGAATTTCAAACTTAGGGCTTTAGTCCGTCTAATCCTTTTCGGATCTTTGGCCTCATTTGGGAAATTTGGGGCCCGTCAGGATTCTGATGCTTTCCGGAAGACTCTTTTCAGGGCTTCTTCTAGGCCTTCATGACTAGTAGGGCTCACTTGCTTTGCCCTTTACAATGCTACGTTTGAATCAGATCTCGTAGGGGACCGAGAAAGGTATTTTATCGGGTTATTATCTTTGGAGACTTGGACATCTAGTTGTGCCCAGGTTGGTTTGTTGGCCTTTGGTAATCTTGCTCATTCTTTCCTCTAGGATATTAGAAGGGTTATTGTTGATAACCAAAACTCGTACTCCTCTAGTTCAGGATGGTTTTCAGCGCATTAAAAATTGATAGATGCTTCGTTTATGTTGGGTTCTATTGGGAACTCTGTAGGGTTTCTTTCTTTGCATTTGATGTGGAGATTTGGGTTTCAATTGCGTTCAGGATGGCTTATGATCTAGTCAAATCAATCTTTGGTCCTCTGGGTCTTGAACCATTCAAAATTGGATCCCTCTGAGTCATGGGCCTTTGTTAACCCTGTTCATGTTGGCTCTCGTACTAGTTCCTTATAGGGTTGTTATTTTGGTTGTGATTTGGATTATTGTGATCAATTTTAGTTGTTGGTTCCCACACCAGTCAAAAGCAGTGGTTGTTGTTCCATGGAGATTTGGACCTCCTTCTATGTATAGGTTAGTTCTCAATCCATTGATTTTCTACTTCCTTAGGAACCTCGAGGGTTCACCGTGCCTTGGACTCATAACCCAAGCTGGGTTTTGGTGTAGTAAAAATTAGTTGGTTGTCGTGTCAGTGAAATGTGGCATTGGCTCTTCCCCTCCCAGTTCTCAATCCATTCAAAATCGATGGTCTTTTCTTTCGACTAAGTTCTCTTGGTTTTCCTAGTCAATTATTTTTTACTAAAAGGAGATCCAGTCTCTTAGTGGTTTTTTTGGATGGGCTCCTTTTTATAATCATGATTAACTATTTCTGACCCAGGGGATACCTAAACCACCTGATGTGTCTAGAGATAATTTCCACACTAGTTATCAAATATCGGGTTATCTTGATCTGAGTATTAATAAAAAGCACATGAATGATATTCATTTAGAGTATGAAATAAATTAAGAATAATAAAATCTTATGGAACAACTTGAGACTCGTTGGAGGACAAGTAATAGGAAAACAACTTTTAAACTTATAAAATATAATATATTTGATTCTAGAGGTTGCACTCATACCACTTTAATATTTGATATTATAAATTTATATATTATTTTCACTATTTTAATTTTGATTAATATAAAATAATTATAATTAAAGAACATAAAATTATTAAAAATATAAATTAAAACTTACGTAAAATTTTTAATTAATTTTTTTTAATAATAACTAATTAAAATATAAGTAAATTATTTAAATAATATTTTATATTTTTAATTTATTTTTACTCAAATATGTTAATAAAATATATTTCAAATAATTAAAAATAAATAAAATTATTATAAAATTTTGTAATTCCAACAAAAGGTTATATTACGAAGTCCACCCACCTTAGCCTTAAAGGTAAAGTGAAATATATAGGTTTATTGTTCTCATCAATGAGTTGCATAAAATAAATGAGAGTTAACTAATGAAATTCTAAAACCTTGTTATCATTATCATTTGGAGCACCTTAACAAACCAGACCATTCATATTTTCAACTAACATGTACTTAGGCCACATATATAATTTAAAAAAAAAGAAAGAAATTTATTATAAAATTTTGTAATTCTAAAAAAAGGTTGTACTATGAAGTCCAGCTACCTTAGCCTTAAAGGTAAAGTGAAATAGATATGTTTAATCTTCACATTAATGATTTGCATATAATAAACAAGAGTTGACTAATGAAATTCTAAAACCTTGTTATTATTATCATTTGGAGTGCCTTAACAAACCAAACCATTCATATTTTTGACTAACATGTACTTAGCCCACACCAAATCAATTAAAGTATAGCATGAATGGCTAAGCTAACATCCATTAACAACACATTAAGGAAAACAAAAATGGTTAAGGGAAATAACTATCATTAAGTCAAAGGATAGTAGTTAAGGCAAACAATAGTGGTTAAGGGATATTCTAGGGGTTAAGCCACATGGTAGTTGAAAAATAAAATGCTAATAATATCTGTTAAATGTTGACTTGTTACTTGCATGTCTTTTCCCTATTCAAAGGGTATACCAGTTCTCATTTTCCATTAGCTTTTCTACTGCAAAGGAGCTCATTCACCATTACCCAATTCAAGAAGCATGAACCATAGGAACATCCCTAGGGAGGCATTTTACTAGACATGTTGGTTAGGTACAATGAATTGCATTATCTGCATTGTTGAATCCATAACCCTTGATCAAAATATTGGTTCAACATATCATAAGGGCATACCATTTTAGATTTCATAATACATGTAGATTTGTTTTATGTTGACTATATTATTATATGCTTGAAGGAATTAATGATTAGTTAGGGCATAGTCATTCATACAACACATAGTTTATTGAACAATTTATGTAATTAGGATATGATACATATAATTTAGTGAATGCATGTGAATTGAATATATAATCATTTTTGGATATGCTAAATATAAAGGAATTTAAACTCTATATCTTTGTATTCTAGCCTTGTACCATAAAGCATGAAAACACAGAGTGATAATAAGATTTATATCTAAATTAGGTTTTTACACTAAATGAAAATTTTGAAATAATTGTATTCAATTTTGGTCAGGTTGGCATGTTATTGTCATTGATGTCAAAAGGGTGAAACATGTGGTTAAGACTGAGATCATGTTTATATGATGCTTCATAGATAATATAATCTTTTTACCAAAAGGGCAGAGAGCTTAGAAAGGGAAAAACTTCAAAATGGGGAGAAGTAGTCTATTTAGTGATGTTTCTAAGAGTGGTTTCCATCTTGTGACTGAAGAGGAGAGAATGGAGTTAGGGGAAGCTTTGTAGTTTTGTGTTGTTTATTGAAGTTTAGGTCCAAGGATCAGATGGCAGTTTGTGGAAGACCCTTTGTCATTAATATCAAAAAGAAGAGAATGAGTAGATGGAAAAAGTACCATTTTGAAGTGATTTCAGATTGTAGTATGTTTTCCATAGATGTGTTTTCCATCAATTATGAATAGGGAATTTGGTGGCATGTTATTGTTATTGATGTCAAAAGGGTGCACCATGTAAAGGCATAATGGTATGTCAAAAAGGTGTATCATGTTAATATTGTATTGTCATTGATGTCAAGGTTGATGTCAAAAGTGACTAAGGATAGATGGCAGTATGTGATATGTCAAGGTACATAAGAATGTGATCATAAGAGTTGTCATGAGTAAGGTCATTCATGAAAGAGAGATTGTTGCATATTATCATAAGTATTATGAGCATGGAAGCTACAGGTCATGGAATATGTTTGAAGACAACTAATAGCTATGTTTGAAGGCAAGAGAGAATTTGAAAGAAAGAGATAATTTGAAGGCAATAAAGAATTTTAAGGTAAATAATGTCTTATGGTTTCATGAAGGTACAAGTCAAGGTGTCAAAGGTGTTTAGGTGCATGGAAGAAAGATATCTAGTCATATGAAGCTTGGTCATGTGGTTTTATGTTTGTATGAAGTTGTGGAAGTTTATTGTCATCAGAAAGAGGATGGTTCAGTGATATGAGTGTGTTGTGATATATTATTCTTATTTTTTTTATGTTTTATTAAGGTCATGACATGGAAGGAATAGGTCAAGGTGTCAAGTGCATTGCACATTTGAGCCCAATCATGGCATGGTGAAGGTATGAGCTGGTGGCATGATAAGGTGTGTAAAATTAGGCATGTGAGAGATTGTATGGACTTGTTTGATCATGTGATTAAGGTTTAAAATCATCCATGAGGGTCTTAGGGTGATCCTACAAGGGTAGGATCTTCAAACCAAATCTGCACCTAGAATACTCCTAGACCCTACCTGGCTTAATGAGGTATGAGGATCAAATTTCAAGGTAAGTATGCACATGAAAGCATATACAGAGGTAATATATGTTATTTTAAGCATGTTCACAAATTTTGAGGTCATGGTTTGAAGTAAATTACATGAAACAATATTTTAGTCTTTCTTGAGTTCATAGAATTAGGTCTCAAGACTCGAGAGGCACTTTCAGACATTAATTAACATGTGTAATATCTACATGGGAATATAACATATTAAGGAGAAATGGGGAAGGGTCCTAGCCAAGATATATAGGCATTGGTTTTGGCTTTAAGGGGTAGTCTTTTATGAACAATCTTTAACACTAAAACCTATGTTAAAGCTCCATAAAACCCTAATAAGGACCCAATGTGAAAGATATTATTTAAATAAGCCAAAAATGGTATAAAATGCCTTTAAAACCTATTGGATTATGTATTAACTCTCCCAGGTACCTCCAAGTGGTGGTGTTTAGTCAGATGAGAGAGAAAATACATAAATATAGGCTTATTTATGAAGAATTTGTTGCAACAGTTAATAGTTGCATTGGTAAAAAAAACAAATGGATGGAAGAAGGAGATATAGAATCATAATACATGTACATGAAAATTTATGGATAGGTTACACTCTTCAAGTGTGCTAAACAAGTCATCCAAGTTAGCCAGTCGCTAACAAGCCTAATGGCGTAAATAGTGTAAAACCTAGGCAATAGTTAAAAAATGAATCGAAATGTGTTTTCATGATATAATGATGCAACCAAATCCATGTATATGTTTTTTTTATGATTTTTAAGTCATTTATATGTTTTAATAAATTTTTAGAGGTTAGTGAATATGGTGAAAATTGTACACAAAATGACATGTTTGGTTCAGTTTGGTTTATGAGATATAAGGTCATGAGATTAGTTTGAAAGGCCAATATTTTTCTATTGAACCATATGAGTTTTGTATTTTAAGATGTCCTTAGGATATATAATAAAAATATACATATATTAGTATTCATTGAAAGTTTATACACATGTGTTGGAGGTCTAAATCACCATGACTATGTTTTTGAGTATACTGGTAGTTCTGAATAAGTGAGTTGCAGAGGTGTTCTTGAAGCCTTAAGCTCTGATTGAAAGTGTCTAATTAATTTTTTAATAACCCTAAGGTCATGTAGATTCTATCTATGGATTTTTTTAATCACGTTTTAATGAATTAATTGTGTTTTAGATTTAGTATTAAAAGACAAAGGTTTTTGTATAAATAGGCCTAATATGACAATTTATACTAAAAGAGGTTTCATGGTATGAATGATAGACATAAGTCTAATCAAGCATGAAGGAGTTCATTATAGGTCTTATGATAAGTGATTGAATTTTTTTTAATGGTTATAAAAATCCACTTGGACCCAGTAAGATCAAGATTTGACGCTAAGAAGATAGACCTAATGCAATTAGGTCTCCGTGAGACCTAAAAGTGAAATAAGTCCTAATAGAGTTATAACAGACCATAAGGGATTCAAAATCATTTGAATCATATTTATGAGATGTAATATGATCTATTCTATGTCTGACCTAAGATTTTAAGGGTGTGTATCCAACTAAGTGGTATATGAACAAGGAATGATATATATACAAGACAATTTTAGGCATATTGGAGTAAGCTTAGAGGTAAGTGAAAAGTTTGATAAATCAATGAGCTTGAGGAGCTTGGGTAGCATGTTTTAAACCCTAATAAAAAATTAGAGAATCATTTCATGATGATCATACATGTGTTTTTTAGTTTAATATCAAGGTCATATGACTTATTTAGTCTTGAAGAGGGCTAGTTGAGTGAAGAAATTTAGAGGCAATTTTGAGAGAGATCAAGTGGAGTAGAGTTGAAGGAGTGATCAGTGTCTATTGAGAGACTATTAAAGTGTCATAATATATGTGTTCCTGATGTATGATAGTGGATAGATTTTATATATAATAGATAAGGAGCTGAGTGAAAAGTAGTGTGATTAATTGAGTTGATGCTTGATGGAGTTGAAGCTTCCTTGAAAGTTGGAGCTTGAAAAATTGCTCTTGATTGAGTTGGTGCTTGGTCAAGATGGCGTTAGATCTACCTTTTAGGTTGGTACTTGTATAAGCATTCTTTGACTAAGTTGGTACTTAGTCATAGGGGGTTTTAGCCTCTTGACAAGTAAGTGCTTGCTAAAGTCGAGTGGGTGCTTGATAAATTTAGAGTTGGTTCCCTATGTTGGCTTGGTGCTCAACTAAATTTGATACATTATCTTATAGGATAGTTTTTAAAAGATTTGTATCAGTGGGTTTTATCCTCCATGATGGTTTCCCACATATGTGATGTTTTACCTTGTTTCATGCTCATGTGATTGCTTCTTAATGAATTTTTAGATCACTATGTTGCTTTCATAGTTCATAGAGGAGAAATAGAATTGATTGAAATTTTTGAAGACTAATTCACCCCCTATTAGTCATTATGATTTCAAAACTGGTATTAGATCTTGGTCCTTTGAAGTAGGCCCAATAGCTTAAAAGAGATCCTTGAAGAAAAAGCATGTCTAGTCAACAAGCACAAGGAGGTTTCTCAACTAATAAGGCTCATCTCTTCAATGGGACTAACTATGCATTTTGGAGCACCAAAATGAAGACTTATCTAATGTCCTTGGGTTATGACATATATTAATATGTTGTTGATAGATTCACTCCACCCTCTACACCACCAACTGATGTAGTAGACAAGAAGGTAAGTGAGAAAAACTCTAAGGACATGAATGCAATACTCTTTGGTATTTCAAAAGTAGAATTTGATAAGCTCATGCATTTTGATGCAACCAAAGAGATTTGGAAATTTTTTAAGACCATTTATGAAGGAGACACTAAAGTTAAGTTGGAAAAGTTGTAGACTTATCGAAGGCTGTTTGAAATCCTTAGAATGAAAGAGGATGAAAACATTATATCTTATATGTTGAGAGTAGATGAAGTGGTAAATGTCATCAGAGGCATAGGAGAGAAGTTGGAAAAATTAATAGTAGTACAAAAGGTATTGAGATATCTAACATCTAAGTTTTATACAAAGGTGTCTTTTGTGGAGGAGATCAAAGACCTTGACCTACTATAAATAGATGAGCTTCATGGCATCTTGACTACCTATGAAATGAGAATAAGTGATGGAAAACCTTTCAAGAAGGAAGCTACATTCAAAGTTGAGAAAAAGTCACAAGGTAAGAATGTCAAGGATGATGTGGATACAGATAGTGATGATGACAAGATAGAAGCCATATTTTTTTATAAAACTAAGAAAATATTTAAGTAATTATAAAGGCTAGTTGCCATTTAAATTCTCTAACTATGGTAAGATTGGTCACTTTGCATCTAAATATTGTAACAAGGATAATACTAAGCATGATGAAGAACATGATGAAGATCAAGGTGATGACAATAAGACCTATAAGCTTGATAAGAGAAAAGAATGGTTTCAAAAAGCATAAAGACAAGAAGGGGTCATTCAAGAATAAGAGAAATTTATATACCAAATAAGATATTAGCTCATCTGATGTAAGTGACAGTAGTACATCTGGTAGTGATAATGATTGTAATGATCATGATAACAATTAAACTTTATTCATGGATATATAAATAGATAACAAGAGTTTCTCAAAAGGGAAAGGCCTTATGGATGATGAATAATCAAAGGAAGAAGAAGATGCTTAAATAATCCTTGAGGTAAAATGGGTGAGTGCTCTAGATGAGTTGAAGTTTCAAATAAGGAATAATCATAAACTAAGATCATTGGTTAAGTTTTACGAGGATAAAATCAATCTCTTTGAAGAGAGACTAATAATAAACACCAATGAACATAGAAGATCATCAAACAATTGGAAACTCAAATTGAAATTATCTCCACAAATCTTAAGACCAAAGAGGAAGAATGTATCAGGTTTAGAATATAAATAGAGTCTTTGAAGGAAGAATTGGATCAAGCATCAATCAATTTGAAGAAACATCAGAGATTTGAGAAGATTACTAAAGTTCTTGGTGATATTTTGAGTAGTCAAAGGTCTCTACATGACAAGATAGGTCTTGGGTTCAAAGAAGACCAAAAAGAGAATAATAAGTGTCAAACCTCAAAGACATATGCATAAACTCTCAAATACGAGACTAATAATGATCATCAACAAGTGAATCATACCAACTTGAAAGTCAACATAAAGATACCAATCGGATATCCCAATGTAATGAGGTATTCTAATTATTTCAATGGTTATTGTTTCGCTTCTCAAAAATTTCTTCATAGAGAAAGTGATTGTAAAACTGTCTCGAAGGATGAGTCATCATGGGACCATGGGAGAAGGAGTAATCAGTCAAGAGGTAAGTACAATAATGTCATTTGTCACATTTTTCACAATATGGGCCACATTACAATATTCTATCCTATTAGATTTAGAAGGCCCTCAAGACTTAACACAGTATATAGAGTTATTAAAGTGCATTAGAAGGATCAAATACTAATATGGAAACCAAAGAAAGTAAAGCTTTATCATATTGATCCCAAAGGTCAAGACATATTATTTTATAAGATAAAACAAGGATCGAAAGTGAATGGCTATCAATAACACTTGTTATATGCATGTATTGACAAGGCAATCAAAGAGAAGAATGATGACAAGGTGGATGAATCAAATGCTTCAATCAAGCCTAAGTAGATTCTATGGAGGGACTATTAGTCTCATGATTTCAAAATAGCTAAGTAGAGTGATTTAGAGATCTAGGAATCTCTTAATTTCATGGATTTTTGAGAGCCCTATGGAAATGGGTGACTCCATTAGGCTTCATGGAGACACTCTTCTATCAGTAGAAGCATGAGGTTGTAGTCAAAGAAGGATTCATCTTGAAAGGATTCCAGGTTGTCTGTATTGTAAGGTATGAGCTATTTTCTTTATAGCTTATACAAATGTATATGAAAAGGTGAAAGGATATTTGGTTATTATAAGTATTGATTCCAAAAGACCAGTTCATGAGGAGTCATGATATGGAATACATATATGTGCATAGGAATGTGTTTAGAGACATGGAAATTGGATTGGTCTATAAGACTAATATGGTCATTATGAAAATTTATATGTTTTTAACATATCTATAAGTGTGATGAAATATTGTATATTTTATTGGTATATGAAAGATGATTTAAGGATGTTGAAAAAAGTCTGAGTCTTGATGACTCATATGATGAACACAAGCTATAAGGACAAAGGGGGAGATAATTAGATGATTCATTAGCTTTAAGAGTAGATAAGTAATGGTATATGTCAATGAAGGTATATATAAAACATGAAAATAGGGTGAAAAATGTGGTCAACATTGAGAGCATGTTTGTATGATGTTTCATAGATTCTATGATCCTATTACGAAAAGGGCAGAGAGCTCAGAAAGGGAGAAACTTTAGAATAGGGAGAAGTAATCTATTTAGTGATGTTTCTAAGAGTGGTTTCCATCTTGTGACTCAAGAGGATATTATGGAGTTAAGGGGAGCTTTGTAGCTTTGTGTTGTTTATTGAAGTTTAGGTCAAAGGATTAGATGGCTTTGTGGAAGACCCTTTGTCATTAATGCCAAACTGGGGAGAATGAGCAGATGGAAAAAGTACCATTTTGAAGTGATTTTAGATTGTAGTATGTTTTCTATCAATGTGTTTTCCATTAATTAAAAATGGGGATTTTTTGGCATGTTGTTGTCATTAATATCAAAAGGGTACACCATGTAAAGGCATAATGGTATGTTAAAAAGGTGTATCATGTAAATATAGTATTGTCATTGATGTCAAGTTTGATGTCATAGTTGATGTCAACAATGACTAAGGATAGATGGTAGTATGTGATATGTCAAGGTACATAAGAGTGTGATCATGAGAGTTTTCATGAGTAAGGTCATTCATGAAAGAGAAATTGTTGCATATTGTCATAAGTATTATGATCATGGAAGATACAGGTCATGGAATATGTTTGAAGACAACTAATGTTTGATTTTGAAGGCAAGAGAGAATTTTAAGGAAAGAGATAATTTTAAGGTAACTAGTGTCTTATGTTTGCATGAAGGCATAGGTCAAGGTGTCTAGGTGCATGGAAGAAAGATGTCTAGTCATATGAATCTTGGTCATGGTGTTTTATGTTTGTATGAGGTTGTGGAAGTTTGTTTCCATTAGAAAGAGAATGGTGTAGTGATATGAGTGTGTTTGGATATCTTAAGTATAATTTATTGATGTTTTATTGAGGTCATGACATGGAAGGAATAGGTCAAGGTGTCAAGTGCATTGCATGTTGGAGCCCAGCCATGGCATGGTGAAGGTATGAGGTGGTGGCATGGTAAGATAAGTAAACTAAAGCATGTGAGATATTGTATATAATTATTTGATCATGTGATTAAGGTTTAAAATCATCCATGAGATTCTTAGGGTGATCCTACAGGGGTAGGATCTTCAAACCAAATATGCACCTAGACCACTCCAAGACCTTACCTAGCCTAATGAGGTATGAAGATTAGATTTCAAGGAAAGTATGGATATATATGATAATGTATAGAGTTAAGATATGTTTTTTATAAAATTTACACAAATTTTGAGGCCATGGTTTGAAATAAGTTACATGAAACACTGTTTTAGGCTTTATCAAGTTCACAAAATGAGGTCTCAATACCCAAGAGACACTTTCATACATTTTTTGGCACATGTAACCTATACATGGGAAATTTAGTTTTTAAGGAGATAGGGGTAAATTTCCTAGCTAATATCTCTAGGCATTGGTTTTGGATTTAAGGTGCAGTCCTTTATGAACAATCATTAACACCAAAACCTATGTTAAATCTCCCTAAAACCCTAATAAGGATCCAATCTGAAATATTATATTCAAATCAGACTATAATGGTCTCAAATGCCTCAAAAATGTATTGGATCATGTATTAAACTCTCCCAAGTACCTCTAAGTTGTAATGGTTAGTCAGATGATAGAGAAAATACATAGATATAGGCTTATTTATGAAGAACTTATTATAGTAGTTAAAAGTTGCATCGGTCAAGAACATTAAATAGATGTAATAAGGATCTAGAGAATCATAATACATTCCCATTAAGGTTTATAGATATGTTACACCCTTCAAGTGTGCTAAATCAATCATCCAAGTTAGCTAGTTGCTAACATGCCTTATGGTGTGAATAGTATAAAACCCAGGTAACAGTGAGAAGATGAATTGGAATACTTTTTCATGATAAAATGATTAAAACAAGTGAATGGAGATGTATTTGATTAATTTTAAGTAATTCATATGATTTAAATAAATTTTTGAGGTCATTTAATATGGTTAAATGTTGTTCACAAATTAACCTATCTCATTCAGTTTGGTTTGTGAGATATAAGGTCATGAGATTGGTCTGAAAGACCAATATTTTGTTATTGGATCATATGAGTTTTATGTTTTAAGATGCCATAATTATATATAATATTGATATACATACATCAGGGGTCATTGAAAGTGTCTACATAGGTGTTGGAGGTCTAAGTCACCGTGACTGTGTTTTTGAGTATATTGGTAGTTCTAAGTAAATAAGTTGCAGAGGTGTTCTTGAAGAATTAAGCTCTAAGTAAAAGTGTCTAACACATTTGGTAATGACCCTAAGTTCATGTATATTATTTATATGTATTTTTTAAATAATTTTTGAATGACTTAAATGTGTTTGAGTTTTAGTATTGAAAGATAGACTTTTTGGTATAAATAAGCCGAATAGGATAGTTTATCCTATAAGAGGTTTCATGGTATGAATAATAGACACAGTTCCAATAAATCATAAATGAGGTTAGTAGAGATATTATTATAAGTGATTTAATGGTTTTAAATTGTTGGATAAATCCACTTGGGCCCAATAGGATCAATATTTGATGCTAAGAAGATAGACCTAATGCAATTAGGTCTACATGAGACCTAAAAGTGAAATGAGGTCTAATAAAGTTATAACAAACCAAAAGGGACTCAAAGATAATTTTAATTATGTTTATGAGATGTCATAAGATATATTTTAAGGCTAACCTAATAGGTTAAGGATGTGTGGCTGACTAAGTGGTATATGAACAATGAATGGTATACATACAATATAATTTTAGGCCTATTAGATTAAGCTTAGAGGTAAGCAAATAGATTTATAAATAAATGAGCCTGAAGAAGTTGGATAACATGTTGTAAAACCTAAGAAATAATAAGATAATAATTTTATAATGATCATATAAGTGTTCTATAGTTGAATATTAAGGTCATATGACCTATTCAGTCTTGAAGAGAGCTAGTTGAGTGAAGAAGCCTAGAGGCAGTTTTGAGAGATATCAAGTGGAGTAGAGTTGAAAGAGTGATCATTATCTATTTATAGACTATTAGAGTCTCATCAAAGATGTGTTTTTTATGTATGAAAATGGATAGAGTTCATATAGAATAGATAAAGAGCTAACTAGAAAGAAGTGTTATTCATTGAGTTGATGCTTGAGGGAGTTGAAGATTCCTTGTAGGTTGGAGCTTGCACAATTGGTCTTGATTGAGCTGGTGTTTGGTCAAGAGGGAATTGGATCTAACTTTTAGGCTATTTTTTGTATAAGTTTCCTTTTATCGAGTTGGTTCTTAGTCGTAGGGGGTTGTAACCTCTTAACAAGTAGGTGCTTGCTAAAGTCAAATGGGTGCATGATAAATTTGGGGTTGGTGCTCTATGTTGGGTTAGTGCTCAACTAAATTTGATACATTGTATTATTAGACAATTTATGAAAGCTTTATTTTAGTGGGTTTTATTCCCCATGAGGTTTTCCCACATATGTGATGTGTTATCTTGTTTCATGTTCATGTGATTGGTTCTTAATGCATTGGTAGATCACTATGTTGCGTTCATAGTTCATAGATGAGAAATGTAATTGATTGAAAGTTTTGAAGACTAATTCACCTCTTTCCTCCTTGCCCCTTCTCAGTGATTATGATTCCAATAGGTCATGACCAAAATAGAACATATAATTTTGGTCAATTATGTCTTTTGGGTTATTTTAATCTTTATTTAAGTTTTTTTGGTCTCTTGTACTTTAATTTTGAGCTTTTTAACCCTTTTTTTTGTTTACATGCTTGAAAAAATGTGTCAATTTTAATACTATATATATATAGACACACACAAAAAAATGTTTTAATACATTTAGGATATCAAAAAAATCATGAAATCTCATATAAGTTATTAAAATTTAATTTTTATTAATTTTTATATATTGAAATATATGCATCCCTTGCAATAATATTTGAATAATAGTGAAATATGCATAATATAATAGTATCTTCATCTCATACATAAAGATAAGAGATGGGATTTTCATATTAAATTGAAGTGTTTGTTGGCATATGCGAATGTTAATTATCCTAAGTACTTATAATTAAGAGAGATGGAAGATATTTAAACATACAAATTATTCAATAAAATTTTTAAAGAAATAATTAAGATGGTTTGTTTGAACATTTTTTAAATTTTCCTTTGTAATAATGAAATATATTTTATCTAAAACTCTTTTTATACTAAGGCTTTTATTTTACAATAAACATTTCCACCTATATTTTTTGAAATTATTGGTGCACACATTTTTTTGGTTTGAATTTGTATTTGAATACACAGTGGAGGACATAGGAACATCATAGACTTGAAGAGGTATGTCATTATAAAATTTTGAACATCCTCTAAGCACAACCCTAGTCACTCTTTTAAGGCCACATGGTTCGAAAACATTATCTACTTATTTATTTATTCTCTCGTCCAATGAGGGATATTCAAATTGGAGATGAGTTATGAGGTTTTTTACAGGTACAATTAATCCTTAAAATAAAATAAAAAAACACATATCATAAAATTTAGAAAAATAATATACAACATAAAAAATATGTATAAAACAACATTTATTTTTCAAATAAGAATAGTAAGTTACCATATTTTATTCCTCCTTTGAACGAGAGTTTAAATCAAGGGAAAAAGCATGCATTCCATATCACTCTTCATTGTGTTATGAATCATCTTTATTTCCTTTTGACTTTCATTTATTTCCATGTTTTTATTTTCAAGATGGATCATCTTCCTTTCTTTTTAATTTTCATTTCCTTTCAAATTTTCATTTTCCTTCCATCTTATATGAAATAATTGAATGACAAAAATTGGAAAATATAAATTGTTAGAATGGTATAAAATGACATATATGTTCTATTTGAATGAAGTAGGAAATGAAAACTATAAAGTTAAAATGATATATTTTTTATATATTTTTTTTTTACCTATATTGAAATTAATGTGATCAATTAATTTTAATTAGATAGAATTAATGTAAATGAATTCAAACAGAAAGATATAGAAATATACGAAAATATGAATAAGAAAACTCAAAATTGATATGGCACACTAGCTTACTAAAAATAACAAGTACAAATAATAAAAAATATTCTTAGCATTAAACTACTCTATGGAAGACTTGAATTATAGGCATGCTATAGGAAGGATGGAAAAATTGACTACAAGTTGCTCGAATAATGATTTAGACATCTATGTATACCTATATAGTTTCATGAACATTAGGTTAGTACCATCTTATGCTTGGTTCCATATTTAACAGTCTTATATTTATAGTTTTTTCCTATATATTTTTATATAAGAAGGTGCATTTTCTTACCTTTGAGTACTTTGTGTGATCCTGTGGCTTGATTATGCATGTGACTCACATAAATTTGACTCCTTCACTTGAAATCATAAGTATACTTGTAATGATAAAATTAGGAATAAAAATGAGATTAAAGGTGGATTGAGATGACCCTAACCATTCTTTATTGAGTGGTTGAGAACTAGATACATATTAAATACTTCAAAGATGAAAGTAAAACTACATATACTTTTCCTCATTATGTTAATGTGTGAAATCATGCTCAGTAAATATATGAAACATGTGATATAGATCTTGATACCTAATAATTAATAACTTAGCTTGGTTTTTTAGTGCATCACACTTGATAAAATACATGCTCTAAGTGACTGATTGAAAATTTGGGAAGAATAGGATTATTCTCATGAATATGCAAGTGTTTATGTATGACTGATAATGCTTGATAGATAGGTAATAAGATTATACCAATTTTTTATTTATAGGAGACTCTTTAGTTACTCTTTCATGCCACCACCATGTGAAAAATATGGGTCGCATCATAAGAATGATATGAATTCTATATTTGATCATTACATGGAACACAATGAAATCATCATAATCAGATGGTATTGCTAGAGGGTATGATATTTATAAGAATTATATGACAAATATCTAGTTTGATATATATTGTTGGATACCATGTGGGTGACTAATATAAATTGGGAAGGGTCGAGCTGTAGAAAGCATGGGGATGTGAGAAAATCGTTAGTAAGAGTCATGCTAATATGTATAAGTCATGTAGAGTGAAGGTAAGTCCAAACTAAAATTTCCGAGTATCAATTACTATATTTTAGTGTCTACATATTCTAACTTTAGTCAGAAATAATTTAGAAAAAAGAATATTTCCATTATTACTTAAGCTAAATGATATTTTTAACCAAAATTATTTTCATCCATGACATAAAATTTGAGGTAATTATGTTAACTTTTAGATCATTATTTTGAATTATTTACTTGATATATTTGATGATTTCACAATTTATAATAATCAACAATATGTTTTTAGGTCAAATCTATATATAGAATGTTATGTTCATGAAGGTATCTAACATTAAAGTGGCCCATCATCTCAATGGAAAATTATTACTATAATATTTTTAATTTATTAAATGAAAAAAATAGTAGCAATAAAAATATTTACTTATAAATTGTTTAGTATATCTATATTTTATTAATTATATATTTGTTTAAATTAACTATTTTAATATATTTATAACTTAATTATTAGTTATAAAATTAGATCTTTATGGTGATATGGTTATTTATTAATTAAATTTTATTTAATGAATGAAAAAATAAAATAATAACAATCTAATTAATTAATGGATATAAATAATAATTTATTTTTAAAATAAAAAATGTGTAGAACACATGCAACATTAGTTTAAAATTTTTGGCATAAGGGTAAAATCAAAGTCAGGATATTTGGCTTGCTTATCCCAAGTAAAACATATACAAACAATAATTCATACTATTTTAGTTTGTAGGGCATCAATATGTTTTTATTATCTTCTAGGTATAATAACAACCCTTGCAAAATATTTTGGTTCAAAATTTTCTAAATATACTCATTCTTGGCTCATATTTTGGAACTATATAATTTAAACACCAAATTCAAAGAGAACTTAGCCTTAGACACAAACACTCAAAAGTTATCTATATAATCCTCCACCGGTATATTCTGAAATAAGATTATCAATTGGTTATCTCATGGTTCATCCCAATTGTGGTCAGCTCTCTTATTTATATATTTGGAAAATTCCAAAATGTCTACCCTCCAAATTATTAGAGACCCATCTCTCTCCCTAGTTATAAGTGACATCATTTAAATATTGCAGAGACGCATTCAACTTTTCCTCTTGAATATTAATATTTTGTATCTTAAAGTTTAATTTAATTTTACTCAACCATGTATGGGCCTCTCTATTACATCATTACTCATTTTTGGGAACTTTTAAGGGTTATGCAATCTTCCTTTCACTTTCTCCTCATCTCTTTGCTCTTCCACTTCCTCATCCAATGGATATGAGTAAATTTTTCCCCAAATAGTTGCATCCTCATCTTTATTATATAACTAATATATATATATATATATATATATATATATATATATATATATATATAGTTTTATTATTGGATTTTTTTAAAACCTCCTTAAATAATTTATAAAATAACCCTTTCATCTCTTATTTTGTCACATTTTTTCTTGGATAACCCCACTCTAAAAAAATACAATGAATGTAGAAGAAAAAATTGAGTGAAGTTATGATACTTCTTGTTGAATTCAAAATAATAATAGAAAATAGATCTAAAAAATATAGATTAAAATGTGGATAAATATAAAAGTTAAGATCACTTGTTTCCCAAAATATGAATTGTATTTGCAAATCCAACTTTAACATGATTTTATTTACAAAATGAAAAATATATTTTAAATTAAGTTAGTATTATAAAAATGTATACTCTTAAAAAACTTCCTTTTCATATTTAATTTTTATAAACTTTAATTAACTCATGAATAATGTATGGCCTAACCTTTCACTAATATTAAACACCTAAAATATAATATAAAATAAACTATGATAATTAAATGCACACATATAAATATATAATATGTTTAAATAAACAATAATATTTTACAATAAAATATGTAGGAGAGTATTATAATTATTGTGGGTCTATTGAGAACTCCATATTTATAAACAATTTGTGTCGGTAAATATAAGAATGATGGGAGCCATTAGGGTCATACTCAATTTTAATATTATTATACTATGGACTCCTAATATCATTGGTAACCAACTTGAGTACTTA
The DNA here is from genome assembly GCA_037957365.1 of Torreya grandis. Lineage (NCBI taxonomy): Eukaryota > Viridiplantae > Streptophyta > Pinopsida > Cupressales > Taxaceae > Torreya > Torreya grandis. Next base: position 4,173,632 of record JARHVA010000330.1, read on the forward strand.
TTTTAAGGTATGCATGGTCACATTTCTATAGATTCCACTTGAAATTATGATTATTATATCATCTTATTATCATACCAATTTTTATCCATGAAAACCTTTGTATTCCATTTTATAATTTTAAGATTATTATATTTTGGTTATTAGTACCTCCCTATAGGTACTATTTTTTTCACTGTAGCATATTAATTTACATCAAAAAACATGTCAGACTAATATCAGTTCATCCTCCATGAAAATTATAATAGTTTCCTAATGTTTTAATCAAAGCTATGAATATTTTATGACTTTTCCTCATAAATAGTGAACTATGAATAATGTTTGCAAACTAAACCAATGGGATGATTGTGTTTGAATTACATAGGCAAGCTATATGGAACCTGCACAAGGGGATAATGGTAGGGGAGAAACAAGCTATGCATTATTTTTCATGTTGTGATAGACCCATTGCTCTATTTTTATAGAGGTTTTAGCACTATTAGCTAGAGGAAGATTGTAGAAGCCATTGGCATCTCTCTCACTACCCAAGGGTAATGTTACAGATCATTCACTCCATTCAGATGTTCTCTCCTTCAATGCACCACTCTTTCCCACTCCATATTTCTCCTATTCACTTCTCCAATCATCCAACACATACAAATTCATTTCACATACATGTCTTCAGCAGGCCCCTCCATACTGAAAATCATGAAAAATGACCTTTCTGTTGAAGAGATTATTCACTGGTACTTAAACATGGAAGGATTAGAAGAGGATTTTGTATGTCACATTTTGGGAAGGAGTGGAACCATGGGTAGTGTCTCTCATACCATCTCCTCAATCCCGATGATTTAATTAAGATGTTGGCAACCATTTCCATAGCCTTTTATTTATTTCAGCTGATAGCGAAAGTTGTTCTCCTCCTTACACATTTACTAAAGATAGAAGAGCTATAAGTGGTATACTTAGTTTTCAATCCTTAGATTTCAAGCCAACTATCCATATGCAATTACCAAATTAAGATATCCAAAAGGTATTGAATGAGCTCCAAATAAATTCAATGCAAAAACTCTCATGCGTGTAACCTGATTCCACATAACAATAATTATCTCTATTTTTTTATTATCCACCCTTTCATGACAGCAAAGACTTCTTAACCAATATTTTAAATTTGATTATCCTCCAAGGAAAACATAATATCTCACTATTTCCATAACATCAAAATACACCTAAAATATGGAGTGAGGAGCATGTGGAGGTGTGGAAGCCTATTATGAATGTTGTGTATGAAAAGGAGGTTATTTTTTATATATAACTACATCTTTACATTCCTCACTCTTTATGTAAAATGGGGAGATACTCTTACTATCTCAAAAAACTTATTTCTAATACTTCTAAAGGTTTCATATTTATCTCTTGATATGGTTTATCTGGGTGGGAGATATATTTAGATCAATAGTTTTAATATTAGCATTAAACTTAATTCCTCTTCCATTTATTTTGTCTTGGTGGGAGAGATATGTTAACACTAGTTAACATTAACATTACTCTTAATTCCTCATCCACCTATTCTTAGAGAATAATAATACATACTTTTATACTAGTAATAATATATTTAAAATGGATTTTGGAAGGGGATATTGAAAATAATAGGACACTATTAAGAATTTTTTAGTTCAATATATAAACATAGATTCACATATTTAATATATTATCATTAATTACGTTGTTAATGTTAATTTTGGTTATAATATCCATTCTTGATGTCATCTTAATTACATTATCTCTCTTATTATCATCTTTTTTTATCTTTTCTTGGATTCAAATTGTATCTATGATTGTGATTTATAGGAGAGGCTTGGTTCATGGAAATAGTTTCATGACTTATTCTTTGAACAATAATATTTATATTTTCCATGTTCTTTATAGAAATATAAGAATTAGTAATGATCATAATATGTATGCTTTTATAATGATGAATTTTTTTGAGATGATAAATATTGGATCTATCATATCACTTGAAGCCAAATCATTTATCATCAATTTTGATGTGTTCAGTATCTTATATGTGCCCATATTTAGGAGAACAATTTTAGATAGTAAACATAACAAATATTCTAATAAAATTTTATCATAATTTATCTCCATTAATAATGTAGATAAGATAATAAATTCATCTTTCTTAAACTTAAATTTTTTTATAATTAATTAAATTTTAGTAATAGAATATTATAATTAATAAATAAAAATAAGAATTATTAACCAATATTTATATGTGCACTATATATGAAATCTATCTCCTTCTTATGTGATTTAATATTGATCTCCAAGAACTATCTATTTGAAGGAGATTATTTATACACATTGATCGATCATTTTCCAATGCGTATGGGTTCCTTGAATTTACTTATTGAATGATATTCTTGTTTAAAAATCAATATTTCCATGTCAATAAAAAGTGATTTTTAATGTGATAATTTTCTATTAGAATGTGTAATTTTGGAGAGATATTAATGTGTTTCCAAAATATAGTTTAAAAAAAATGCATGTAAATTGCTAAGCCTAAATTTGTAATTTATAATTAATAAGTATTTTACAAATTCAAATTAATATTAAATAGAATTTATATCTTTTAAGATAATTTTAAATCCACCATAACTCACAATTCTATCTAAATTCCTTGATATCCTATTACATAGGGAATAGTAATCCTAGGTCCTTTTGTATCATCACCTTTGCATTTGTTTTGTTTCTAATGTTATATTAATTTCCATATTCTTGTACTCATTATGTTAGAGGTCTCTTTACTATCCAGATAAAGAGAGCTTAGATTCATCCTTAGATTAGATCCCTACAGGCCATGTGGATGACTTAGATTCATCTATTTATTACACCAGTGATTGCCACATGCTAACCCACCTAGGTAGAACAAGTTTTTGTGAAGTTTTTTCTATGCTCCTGAGATGCATGCATGGATGGATAGACATATAAATGTGGATGACATCTTGGTATCCAAGTGGTAATAAGATATATTATGACTAGAGTCATGCAAAGAGATCACACAAAACATGACTAGAACCCAAGTGTTAAGAAAATAAATGCAATTAGATATTGTAGTTACTATCTTTCTATTTCCTATTGCTTCCAAAAACCCAACTAATAGTTGGGTAAGTGCAAAAAGTTGGGGAACAATTTTGTGAACATTTTCCATAATTTGATCATGTTATTAAATAACATGATCGCATTATTGTAAAAATAATTATGTGATCATATTCATATTGTTTTGCACATTAAATCATGTGAACATGTACATGGAGAAAATATTGGTTAATAGATAATGTGATCAAATTATTATAAAAGAAATAATGCGATCACATTCCTATTATTTTGCACATAAAAGCATGTGGACATGCACATGAAGCCAATCTTGGTCAAAAGTTTATATTTACTATTCTAAATGTTATGAATAAGTTTACATTTGTAAATTTATTCTTTAAATTTATTTTAATAAATATATTAAATAAGGGTCACTCTGCATCTGATAGAGTTGGTCTCATAGCTGCATGGCTTAAGATGTATAAAATTGTTCTTAAAAATATAATTTGGTTAGTACTTAGGCATTTTTAGTCTCAATGTGTTGAATCTAAGGATTTTAGGGCATAAAGTTTTCAGTTGATGTACATTTTTGGTAAACATATAGTTATTTTTTTAGGATTTTGTGCCTTTTGGATTGATTCTTGCCATTTTTAGGAGTCCAAAGTTTGTCAAAATTGAAGTTTTCAAAAAACTCACTTTGAAATTGATGCAAATTGGTATGATTGGGGTATCACATGTCACATTTATGACCTACACATATCAAATGACCACTTTGTGTTAATTTCACTTATTCATCATCCCTCCCTCATCCTTGATCATTGACAATCACTATCCCTCATCATCCCTAATCACTCATTCCTCATCCTTCATCAAGTTCCCTCTTTGACCCTTACCATCCCTCATCATCTTGAATCACTCCCTCATCATCCCTAATTAGTCCTTTAGTCACTCTCACCATCCCTAATCACCATCACATCATCCCTAAACATAGCTTCATCATCCCTAATCACTCCCTCCTCATCCCTCATCATATCTAATCACTCCTTTATTGAACCTTACCATTATTCATCATTTATAACCACTCCATCATCCCTAATCACTACCTCATTTAACCTCACCATCCATCATCATCCCTAATAATTTATTCATTATACCTCATCATCTCTAATCACTCCTTCTTCATATCTCATCACCCCTAATCACTCTCTCATTAACCCTCACCATCCCTTATCATCCCTAATAACTCCCTCATTGAGATTCACCATCCCTCATCATCCCTATTAACTCCCTCATCATATTTACTCAATTCTTCCTCATCCCTCTTCATCATTAATCACTCTATCCAATACCCTTAGAGGTGGTATTTTTTCACGGTTTAACAATGCTAGGAAGTACAAGTGGAGAGTTGAGTGCTAGCATAAAATATAAGACATAATGATCAAAATGATGTGGAGGTAAATTTGAAACATAAATATTTAACACCTATAAAAAAATATGGGCCTATTATAAATGATGTAATTCACAATTGATAATCCACCATAAAAAGAGAATCAAGCAAAACAACCATAGCACCAAAAATGGGTAGTAAATATGAGGATCACCAAGCTATGTCATTTCCTAAAACCAATCAATTGATTTACATATGAGGAAATTTTATGATCCAAATAATTAGATTTAAGGTCTTATATTTGTATTTTTATTGATTGAGTCATTATACCAAAGAGTGGACAATAATTCTTAATTGTTAGAATAAGTAGTCCAAGATTGGAAAGTGGTACTTAATTCATAACTTTGATATTCAATCCAATGAAGAGTGTTTCACTATGATCTCTCTGCTTTCACATCTCAAGAAGCGGGTAAAAGTTATCTAAAACTATAAAAGGGTAATTAGATAATAGATTATGAACCCAATGATATGGTTGGTACTAAAAATATCTCTACTTCCCCAAAAAATAAGATATATGAATTAAAAATATTGTCTCATTAACAAATGCAGATCAATGGTGAACCAATACACTTCATCATTCCAAATGGAAGTCAAAATAATTTAATTTCTCCTACAAAATATTTTCAAAAATTAAACATGAAATTTATATATCAACCATAACCACATGCTAGTGTAGGCCTTGAGAAATGGATCACCTAGTAGTATCATTTGGTGTACAAAATCAATCTTTCTAAAGATGAAATTTTTTATGGCATCTCACTATTAAGGGTGTGTGATGTTTTACATGTGGTCAACCATATATTTACCATTTACATGTAGTATATGAATTAAATCCTTGAAATTTTGTAATAGGTTATCATGATATGAAATACCATATATCGTAGTTAGTTCATAATCTTTCAGTCATTAGTTCTAGGAAGTGAAAGAATCTTGTCAATTCTAGTAAGAAGTATAATCTTGATGGCAATAAGTAAATTTAATAACATCTTTATGTCACCATATCATAATGTCATTTATCCAACAATAACAAAGACAAATTAATTGAACTATAAACTAGATGAATACAAGGATATCTTTCAAGAACCTAAATAAGTTCCTACATACTGTACACTAAACAATACTACTGATTTTATCCCTTAACTACCTATATCTCACACCTCTTTATAAAACATATCATTTATAGATAATTAATAGATCAAGTGGTAGATCAATGAAATCATGGGTAATGGACACATCATACCTAAATCATTACCTTGCGGAACCTTGATTGTGCTTGTGTCAAAGCTGTGAATCAATTATAAAAATCTTAAAAATATTAAAATTAAGAACTATTATCCTCATCTAAATATTAAGGCATTTTTTTTCATATCCATAGTGTAGAAGTCTTTTAAAAAATTGATCATAAGTTTGGGTATCTTCATATTTATTTTGAACATCTAGACATTTGGAACATAGTCTTAAAAACAAAGGAATGATTGATTGAATAGTTGATTATGCCTTTTAGGTTAACTCATGTAGTGAATTAATTTGTTAATATGTTGAATGACATACTCAAGCCCTTTACCTATGCCATTTTTTTAATATACCTTGATGACATCTTAATCTTTAGAAAATATTGAATGAACATCTACACCATGTAGAACTACTATTTCACATTTTGAAGAAATTTTTTTTTTATGATAACCTGGCCAAGTTTAAAGTCATATAGGAATAGGAAACACCAAATAACTTTGGATTTGTTTAAAATATTCTCATAATTAGAAAATTATATAAGATATTTGTGTTTATTTTTTATTCTTTGAACCAAGCTACCAAAGGTGGAGTTGAATAAAATTTCATCTCATTAGCTACACAACAAAGATAATTCAATAAATTAAAATTCAGACTCTATTTTGTATTAGTACTTATATTACTTGAATATAAATTTTAAAGATCATCCAATTCATTCAGTAATTAAATTGACTATCAAAAATGGATATTGACAACACAACAAGTCCTATAAAAGAGTTAATTTATATTGTAATGGATTAAAAAACATATGATTGGAATAAAAGATATATTTAGAGTATATCAGATGATGAGGGAATGATTAGGGATGACAAGGGATGGTGAGGGTCAATGATGAGAGATGGTGAGGGTTAAGGAGAGAGTGATTAGAGATGATGAGGGATGAGAAAAGAGTGATTAGGGATTATGAGGGATGAGGAAGAAGTGATTAGGTATGGTGATAGTCAATGGAAGAGTGATTAGGGATGATAAGCCCAAGTGATTAGAGATGATGAGGGACAATGAAGGTCAATGAAGGAGTGATTAGGGATGAGGAGGGATGAATAAGGAATGAATAGGTATGAGGAAATTATTAGGGATGGTAAGGGATGAGGAAGGAGTGATAAGGGATGATGAAGGATGGGGAGGAAATGATTAGGGATGATGAGGGTCAATGGAGGACTGATTATGGATGATAAGGGAGTGATTAGAGATGACTAGGGATAGTAAGGTAGAATAATGGAGTGATTAATAATAATGAGGAATGATGAGAGAGTGATTATGGGTAATGAGAGATGAGTAAGAATTGATTAGGGATGAGGGAGGGATGGTGAAAAAGTGAAATTAACACAAAGTGGATTTTTGATGTGTGTAGGTCATCAATGTGACCAACACTACCCTAATCACACCACTTTGGATCAATTTTAAAGTGATTATTTTTCAAACTTTAATTTTGATAATCCTATAACTCCTAAAAATTTTAGGAATCAATACAGAAGGCATAAAAACCTAAAAACTAACTATATATTTACCAAAAATGGATATCAATTGCAAAAGTTATGTACTAAAATACCTAGGTTTAATACTTAAAACTTGAAAGTTCCTAGGTATTGACTAGATTGGATTTTGAAAAACTATTTACCACATCATAAGGTGTGCAGTTCTGAAACCAACTCTATAAGATGAAGAGTGACCCTAATTTCTTATATTTACTAAAATAAATTTTAAGTATAAGGAAATAAATGTAACAATATAAATGTAAGTAGTAAATATAATCTTTCGACCAATATTGGCTTCATGTGCATGCCCACATTCTTCTATGTGCAAAAAAATTAGAACACGATCATGTTATTACTTTTAAAATAATGTGATATCAATATTTTTTAACCAAGATTCACTCCATGTACATGTTCACATGCTTTAATGTGATAAAAAATATTAATGTGATCATGTTATTCTTTTATAATAACATTATTGTGTTATTTTAATTTGATTTAAAATAACATGCCTTTTGGCTTAGGGATGGCTTGGATTCCTGAGCCAAAGGCTTGAACCTGTCAATCTATAGTCAAGTCTAAGGATTATGATTTAAAAAAATTAACTTTGATTTCTAAATAAAATATGAATTTCAATGATAAAATTCAGATACTTAATACCATAATGATGATCACACTCTCCTCTTTCCAAAAATATGATTTTTATAAATTTTGAACTAATTTAAGGTTTCAAACTATGTTGATTTTTAACTATATCTTTTTTAGGCCACTAAATGTCTTAAACATACATGCCTATACATGAACTCATGTAATTTATATCTCATTTATCCAAGTGAAAAACAAGTGTTATGGTCATAAACTAGGCCTAATTATAAACACAATAAAAAGAAACTGATTTTCTTCTTTTTCAAGATAGTTAGGCACACTGCATGGTCAACTATCCATTTTTTTGTTTTTTTTAGGATATATTTACTTGTAAAATTCATTAAAAAAAGTATTATTTTAAAAAATATAAAAAAATATAAGTCACAAACTATAAGATCTTATCTAATTTTTTACTGAAGTTTTTCAAATAATATTAAACACTGCTCTAAAAATGGTGCATCGCATGACCATCTATCTACTCTATTTTCTAAAAAAAATAGGAGCTCTTATTCAAAATTTTGATGATTGACCTAGTTATACTCAACATTTTTTTTAAAAAAAATAGTGTTTTAGAAACTAGACTCCAAATTATACTTTTCATGTTCTTACACCATCTTCAAATTTGGAGTGTAGCTATCTTAAATTATCTACATAAGTTTATAATTCTGAACTTTTAAGAAAATCATATCCATGGTAGGCCAATTTTTATCTCCCAACTTTGTGCACTTACCCAGCTTCATTACATCCTTACCTCTACATTTGTAGTTTCTTGTGAATTTATCAAAATCCCTATTTTCACAAATTATGTTGAAGGAAAATTCTAATAATCTTCCTTCATGTTTAACCATCTCAAGTAGATTTAATAGAGGAGAATAACCATCACAATAAATATCACATCTTTGAAAATAAGGAGTTGAATTATATAAATACTTGATTTTATCAATGTTAACCTTAAATTCTTCCATAAGCATATGCATACACATATCTACAACATTTTCACATGAGTTTATCCACAACTTGTTTACTAAATATTTTAAAACTTATACAACATTATTGTGTTGCTTCCTAATAAGAGGAAATGGTTCTTTAATATTATCTTCCATGGTGGATAAATAATTATTATCCTAGTTATGATCATATAGCCTTTTTGTTAAAAATATAACAATATTTTCAACTATAAAGAGAATAAAAAAATTCAAATTGTGGATTCTTTCTAAAAAACTCCAATAAATAACCTCCAAAAATTGCATACATTCAGTTATGTATTTATCAACTAGCAATTCAGAAGCAACTGGAAAAATTTTTAAGCATTTATCCATGTCCTAGAAGTAAATAGTTATGCTAAATGTAAAACAATCATACATCAAATATATACATTTCAAATATTTATCAAATCTTTGAAAAGTCTTTACCTTTAACTCGATGGGTCATGTATTTGTAGACCGGTGCTTAAAAAACATTGCCTTGAAAAATCGTGACATTTTGCAAGACTCGAGAACTAAGATGAATGATATTTCCTCCATACTCTTTACCAACCATGCCCATAAATCTTAATATTATGTTTGAAGTGTTTATATCTCCCAACTCAAGCCATGGATTTTCCATTGTTCATAAATTAAATGGTAAAAATAGTCATCTTCACCTCACATATATAATTTTTATGTTAGTCACATTATGACTCAAAGTAAAACCAAAAGTATACACACATGCATACATATATCGAAACATATGCACATGACCACACATCTATAATTACACATGTAAATACACCAATTTATTATGTTGATAGGCAATGCAATTGTACAATGGGTATGGAGTCACTAGTCTATATGGGATACATCATGTGTGGTTAAGTTTTCATGATAGAAACATTGGTAGTTAAAAGGAATTAAAGGTGGTTTTGATCTTATAATCACAAAGATATCTTTAGTTGGGGATTCCTATAGAAGACCCATTTTTAAATTATCTCATAGGTGTTTTATACTAGGATAACCATAACTAAGTTTCATTTGTAGAAGGAATATAAAACTACCATGTGGACACATTATTATGGAGGATCTAATGGTGGAGGGCATCCTAGATCTACAAGCTGAAGATGAGGATCTATTGGATTCAAATGCATTATGTTGGGTATTATAGATGTCGAGTATTGATGAATGATTGGACTACATACTTATTTTTTTACTGACAAATATCCAAATCACATCATATAAGTGAAGTGGAAGCGTAGAATATTATATCCCAGGGGTCATTGTCTCGGGGGGCGAGGAAGGGCGCGATGGAGGGAGCGCTGCGTGGACTTGGTGGAGAGGTGAGCAGTCCTTTGACTGGCCCCAGGCAAAACAACTCTTTACCTGGGGCGCAAGCTGGAAATCAGGAAGCAAGTTTTTTAAGTGAGCGCTCTAAGCTCAGCAAAGTGAATGGATGCCTGTTGAGAAGGTAGGACAGGCCGGTGGTGGTGATTTCCCCTGAAGCTGTGCAAGAAGATGTTGGGTATCTCTCTGCTCACACACTTATCTGCAAATTTTTGGGTATAAGAATCTCCTTGACTGCTCTAGATGCCTGGATTCGTAGGACTTGGCACATTGATGGAGACTTTGACATCATGTTGGCTGGTAACAGCTATTTTTTGGTCAATTTTTCCTCTGTCTCAGACCGTAATCATGTTTTTGAGGGAGGTCCGTATTTTTACGACCGTGTGGGGATTTTTCTTAAACCCTGGCATGCGGGGTTCAACTCAGCTGATGAACTTCCGGCCTGTGTTCTGATTTGGGTCCGTTTTCCACGACTTCCACTGGAATATTGGAGAGAGGATATTCTCAAGCAGATTGCTGCCATGCTAGGAACGCCGACAGCCATTGCTCATCAATCGCTGGAAAGAAAGGTAATTTCCTATGCCTGTGTGTGTGTGGACATTGATTTAAATTATCCATTGCCGGATTCCTTGGAAATTTGTTTGGGCTCCTCGTCCTGGATTCAACAGATAGATTATGAATCTATCCCTTTCAGATGCCGTATTTGTCATGTCTATGGCCACCTGCATAGACAATGCCCACAGGCTGTCAAAGACAGAGAGATTTTCCACGCACCTACTGCTCCTCATTCAACAGGGTCTGGCAGGGGAACGAATAAACAGGTTATTCTGCTCAGGCTAAAACCCAATCAGATAGAGCAATTGAAGGGAAGAACCCAGTTGTTTTAGATAGCTTGGCGCAAGGGTCTATGGATCATGCTAATATGGATACGGAAGGTTTCACTACTGTTAGGCGTCGCTCAAGAGGAGGAGGACAGAAGCACAAAAATGTTGACAGGCAATTGGACATGGGTTTTAACAGGTTTGAAGCTCTTGATAACATGGCCATTGAGGATGGCATTCCAGCTGAGGATATAGAGGATGCTCTTGAGACAGACCAGCAAGGTTTAGGGCCGATTCTGGATCAGGTAATGGTTTCTTTGCCGACCCCTGACAACTCTATGGGACCGACTGCAGGCGTAGATGAATCTGAAAATGAAAATCTAGTTAAGGAAGTGAAATGGGCTGATTTAGTTAAGGAGGTTGATGCTGGTAGGAAAGATAAGAGCACTTCTTCTTCGCTTGGCCTAGCGCAAAGGCCTTTCAAGAAAGCTAATTCCTCCTTTCCCTCTAAGGCAGGGTGTAGAAAGGACTTGGAGAAAATTAAAATTACAGGTGATTTACTTGTGGAATCAGGGGTGGTTAAAACCTTAGATGAACACTTCCCCCTTGTCCCTCAATGATTGTCTTATCTTGGAATGTGAGGGGTCTGAACAGTCGCCCCAGACAATTGGCTGCTCGAAGGCTTGTGCTAGATCACTCTCCGGATATCCTTTGTATCCAGGAAACGAAATTGTCAATAGATTTACTGTTTGCTTGTATGCCAAAAATCTGGTTTTTGGGCCATTTTCAAGGTGTGGGAGCGATGAGAAGCTCTGGGGGTTTAGCAATGTGCTGGGATCCGCGTAAGATCTTGCCTCTTCATTGGTTTGCTTGCATCTCCGCCCTTTCCATGGTTGCCTCTTCCCTTGAAACAGGGGAATTGATCCTTGTTACTAATGTTTATGCGCCTGTTGACTTAGACGGGCAATTCCAGCTTTGGGAGCATATCCGGTATGTTCGTAGTTGCCATCTGTTCCTTCCGTGGATTGTTACGGGGGACTTTAATGCTGTTATGAATTTGGAGGAGAAAAAAGGTGGATTGCCCCGCCTTGGCCCCTCTTCTGATTGCCTCCGCAACAATGTTGAGCTCCTACATCTTTCTGATGTTAGACCCTCCAATGGGATGTTTACCTGGAGTAACAGAAGAATGGGCAATGCTGCTATAGCAGAGCGGTTGGACAGATTTTTGGTCTCCTGCTTCTGGAGGTCTAGCGCCTTCTCTCTTAGCTCGGATATCCTGGATTGGAATGGGTCAGACCATTGGCCCATCATGTTGTCCATTAATCTTATTGAGGGACCTAAGAAACCCCCCTTTAAGTTTCAACAGATGTGGCTACGTGATTCTTCCCTCCAGGACTATATTGGTCAGTGGTGGCGGCAGGGGGGACCGAATCATGGTACTGCCATGTATTCGTTCCTCAAAAAACTCTAGTATGTCAAGAGAAAACTGTAGATTTGGAATAGAACTTGTTTTGGCAATTTACATGGCATGAGGAAGAGGGCGCAGGATGAGCTTGCTGTTGTTACTAGACAAATTAGAGACTTTGGCCTCTCAGAAGAGCTGAGTCAGGAGGAGGCAAGAGCTGCCAGCTCTCTTGCGGAGTGGGAGTTAAGGGAAGAAATTTATTGGAAACAAAAGGCTCGGAATGACTGGCTTCAGGAGGGAGATAAAAATACTGCCTTTTTCCATAAGTCGGTTCAAGCCAGGAGAAATAGAAATGTCATCTCTTCTCTTGTTTCTCAGCATGGAAATCGTTTGGCCTCTTCACAATCTATCAGTGAGGAAGTTGTTCGGTTTTTTTTGGCTCTCCTTTCTAGAGACCCTGTGACTGACGAAGGAGCTGAAACTGCTATCCTCTCTTGCATTCCCCAACTGGTCACTGTGGATATGAATGAGTTTCTTATGCGTCATATTGGGATGGCCGAGGTTGAGGAGGTGGTTTTCAGCATGAAGAGAGGTAAAGCTCCCGGCCCGGATGGCTTTTCAGTTGAATTTTTTCAAGAATTTTGGAGCATCATCAAGCAGGACCTATTGGATGTCATTCTGGAATCGTATACCAACAAGGAAATGCTTAAGGCTCTTAACGCTACTTTTCTTGTTCTGATTCCGAAGAAGGAGCAGCCCCTTCTGTTGGATGAGTTTAGACCCATTGCGCTTTGCAATGTTGTGTATAAAATCATTACTAAGCTCATAGCGCTGAGACTCAAAGTTTTTCTCCCCGGGCTCATTTCGGAGGAACAAGGAGGTTTTGTGGCCGGTAAGCAGATTCTGGATAGAGTTGTTATAGCTTCTGAAGCCATCCATTCTATGAGCACGTCCCAGGAGCGTGCAATGTTTATCAAGCTGGATCTTGCCAAAGCTTATGATAGAGTTAGCTGGAGTTTTTTGCAAAAAGTTCTTATGGTGCTTGGTTTTAACCAGGAATGGATCCGATGGGTGATGAGCTGTATCACGATGCCCTCATTTTCGGCCCTCATCAATGGGACACCTTCTGAGCTTTTTGGGGCCTCCAGAGGGCTCCGTCAGGGGGATCCTTTGTCCCCATACTTGTTTATCTTGCTGGCTGAGGGGCTTGGTAGGCTCATCAAACACCGCGCCTCTTCGAATGCCTTACAGGGATGGAGCTGGGGTGAGGGGCTTACTGCTCTGACTCATTTACAATTTGTTGACGACACCATTTTGACTGGGAGAGCTCGTATAAGAGAAGCGCTGGCTTTCCGTCACACTCTGGACATTTATCTGGCTGCCTCTGGGCAGAAAATTAATGAGCTAAAGTCTTCTATCTTCTTTTTTAATACCCCGGAGCTTATTCAGAGAAGGATTGCTACAATACTGCGGTTCCAGACTCAGAGCCTCCCTGTTACTTATCTCGGCATCCCCATTGTTGTGGGAAGGCAGCCTAGACTATTTTGGCAGAATGTTCTGGATAAGTTGAGGCTTAAGGTGAGTCATTGGACTCATAGATGGCTATCCACTGCGGGGCGTGTGACGCTTCTCCAATCGGTTATTCAGGCACTCCCAATATACCGTAGTATGGTGCAGGCTGCCCCGGTTTACTTCCTGAAGGAATTTGATTCCCTTTCTCGGCAATTTCTCTGGAGCGGTAATTTACAGAGCAGCAAGTGGAGCCTCATTAATTGGGACAGAGTCTGCAGGCTGAAGATGGAGGGGGGCCTTGGCTTACGCTCTGCTATTTTGGCTAGTCAAGCTCTGGCTGCCAAGCTTTACTGGAGATGGTGCTCTTGTTTTTCGTCTCTTTGGGCTCGGGTTCTGTCGCACAAGTACTTCCCAGGTGTGGATACCCATGATATTTCTAGGCTCCCTCTGGAGGGCAGAGGGTCCATGGTGTGGAATACGCTTAAGCGGGGGGCTCAGTTGGTGAAACACAGTTTGTTTTGGGTCTGTGGTAGTGGGCATGATGCTTTCTTTTGGACGGACTCTTGGGATGGCGAACCTCTGCTATTTTCATCGCACCTACATTTACGGGTTTTAGGAGCTTCTTTCCAGTCGGCAGGGTGGCATAAGTGGAGCATTTTAAAGAGGTTTTTAATTTGGGAACTACTATTGGCTACAGATGGAAGGATTCTACTGATTGGCCGCCTGGGGGCTCTGAGGAAGATAGGAGGGAGTTAGCTTTCACCCTGGCTTCTAGACGCTGTAGTTCCCTCCAAGGGAGAGATGTTCTTGCGTGGGGAGGTGATGACTCTGGTCATTACTCTGTGTTGGCTGGGTACCGTGCTCTGACTGGTCAATTCCTGATTAGAGATCAGTTTGCCTGGGGGAAAAAAATATGGAATCAGGTTTCTTGGCCAAAGTGTAATTTCTTCCTCTGGCTGCTCACCCACAACAGGTGTCTCACCTGGGATAACCTCTGTAAGAGAGGTTTTCAAGGACCTTCCAGGTGCGTGTTGTGCTTCAGTAATGAGGAAACTGCTGCTCATATTTTCTTCCAGTGTAACTATGCTAAGCAGCTGTGGCATTGGTGGTGGAATGCGTGGAGGCTGCCCTGTTGGCATGCCCATTCTCTTGTTGATTTCTGGGGACGCCTTGGTCAGAGTCCTAATAAGAATTCATTTCTCCAAAGTGCCTGGTCTGTGGGTCCCTCCTTTATTCTATGGAATCTGTGGATTGAAAGGAACTGAAGACTCTTCAGAGGCATCCAACTGGAATTGCTGATTCTGAAGGCGCAAGTCCTCAGGTCGATTCAAGAAACTATGGCTATTAAATGTGCTTGGGTGCAGGGGACTGACCCTGAAGATGCGTCCATTTGTGAGCGCCTGGGGCTGACGCCAAACTTGAGGTGTAATAATGATCATGGCTGTATGCTGGGACGTGGTAGGAGTTGCCTCGTGCGTCCTGTTTGTAGAGAGGGCCGATGGAATCCTCCTGAGGATGGTGTCATCAAAATTAATGTTGATGGCTCCTCTCGGGGCAATCCAAGGGATGCTGGCATTGGCGGAGTGGGACGGAATAGTGCTGGAGGTATCCTCTTCCTCTTCTCGGTCTATAAAGGTAAGCATTCCAACAATGTCATGGAAGCCTCGGCAATTTTGGAGGCAGTGAAAGCTTGCTGTTGTAATGGCTGGAGCAATATTGTCTGTGAATCGGATTCTCAAATTGTTATCAACTTGCTGAATAGAGGTAAGCCTGGTATTGTTGATTGGCATCTTAATGTGATTATTTAGGAGATTTTCCAAGTTAGTTCTTCCTTGCATTCGATTTCTTTTAATTACATTCCCCGCGAGTGGAATTCTGTTGCGGATTGTCTTGCTAAATGGGCTTCGGAAAAGGGCCCCTCTTGGAACATTTCAGATATTAATTTGCTTCCCAGAAGCCTATATCTACAACTGGTTCAACTGGTGGACCAGGATAATTGTATGTAACTGTTGTTTTCCACGTTTTTAATAAATTTTTACCCCTCTTTTAGTTAAAAAGTGGAAGCGTAGAATTATGATTTTGAAGTTTCAATTGATTTAAATGCATTCATCAAGGGAAGAAAATATGAGTAAAATGATACTCAAGTATATATTATTTATTTATTATATATTATGTTATTAGTTTTTATTATTTGGATATATTTTTAAAATATTTTTCTAAACTATTTTATATAGTGATACTCAAGTCGTACATTCCCTAAAAAATTGTAATACACACATTTCTAGACCTTGTACTAGTACCAAAATCATAAATTTTTCTTCCTTGACCATACTAACCCTAATATAACCATTATATATAAGGTAGGCCCCATGAAAATAAACATTATAGAAAAGGTAGGTCCCATGAACATAACCATTATAATATTGACTAGGATGTTCTCCAGTGAAATACACATGTCCAACCAGTGTCTATGACACATTATAACTTCCCCTACAATCTTACCACTTGCATGCTATGTAGAAAAAGAGGTTGAACATCTATATACCATAAATTTAAATTTGTAGCTCTATTTAAGCCCATATTTATGCTAAAACAATTGTATCAAAAATTTAAATGCATCCATAACCCACTCTTCTGACTATGGGATGTTTTCAATATTTTTAGGAGGCCATACGTGACCATTTGAGGGTCTAAAATTGCAATTTAATTTAATTTTTAAGTTTTTCCTACATTTAGAAATTGTCTATTTTTATAACCAAAAATGAATAATTAAAATTAAAATTCATCTATTAGGTTAATTTTAGTGTTTAATTTATTTTTAGATATTTTTAGAATTATACACACTTTCATGCAAAATTTACTAAAAATAACAAGTCTAATTTTATTTATTTTTAGAGTTTCATATTTTTCTTATCTAATCCAGTTGTGAGTTGACTCTTATTTATGTATAGTTTGTAATTATTTGAATTATTCAATATGAATCAATACTATTTATTGTTCAAAATCTTGTCCTATTAGATTTTATTTGTCTTGATAGTATTTAGGTTCATTATTTGGTATTAGAGTAAGTTCGAATATTGGATGTGTAGGATACGGTGAGAGGACAAAGAAGAATCACTCAGATGAACCGTACTATGCAACAATTGTAGAGACAAACCAAGATTATTTTAAATCAAAGAGAAAGGAGAGCATGAGATGATGTATAAGATGACACAAATCATGACAAAGAAATTTTACAAGAGGATCCACAAGAACAACCACCATCAATGGAAGAGAGGATGGTTAGATATTTAGAAGGAATGTAGGAATCAAGGTTGATGTTCTTGATTATGGAGAAAGTTCAAAACTAGAGGATTTGATATAATGGATGAAGAACATAGAGAATTTTTTTGAATGGAGAACTATGAGAGAAGACAAGAATGTAATGTATACAAAATAAGTAGGCTCAATACCACTTGGAACTTGTGTCTCACATAATGACTCTTATGGAATACCCTTATAGAAATTAGATTGGTTTATGGTCTCAAAGATTGGATTTTTTGCATGTGTATTGCTCAATTGGTCAATAATGTCATATCCCTTAGATTTTATTACAACTTAGGTTTAGGAGGAACTTGTTGTATATTAATAAATAGAGGAATAGGTTGAGAAATCCTATTTTTTTGAGTAGGAATAGAATGGATCACATTATCCAATATAAATTGTGGGTGAATAATGGGTGAAGGATGGTAGCTATCATTTGAATAAGACTTAGGTAGAATCAATGGTTGAGAGCATGCATGTTAGCATATAAATACTAGATTTATAGTTTTTTAAAATGAAATTTGAAGAGAGATAAAGTATTTTTTTTATTATTTAAAATCTTCTCATTGTAAACATTAAAATAATAAAGAGGATGCAATAATACATGTTTTGAATCCTTTATGGATTAGATGGATTGAACCAGGAAACTAATATAACAAGCCATAACAATTATAAGGTATTGGACCATGTAATAATTTACAAAGATGTTCATGGAAAATGTGATTGCAAAATTATAATAATCAAGGATCAATAACAAAAAAATAAAAAGCCCTAATTGACCTAGGGTTTAATTTTCAAAGACCAAGTTCCCCAAAATTTTAACCCTAAATTAGATAAAGGGATATGTCTTACCTTGACAACATAATGGGTTCAATAATATATAAATGATAATACACAAGGGTGATAATTAGATCTACAACATGCCAATTAGGTTTTAAACTCATATATAAGCATACACTAAATTTATTATGCTAAGTATATAGGCTAAATATAGAAAGTACAACTAAGATATGCATGGAAATGATAAAGAATTAATTTATTTTGCTTGATATAATGATAATATGGTTTCAAATTTGGAACAAGTGTAAAATATTTTTGAATAATATTCTATAAAAGTCATTATATTCTAGATCTGACACTTCTAGCACTCTAGACACTAACGTTAGCCTAGATGGTTATGTCAATGCTCCTATTCGGATTTGATATAAGTGTCCTATATATAATACTTAATGAAATGAGATGCAACCATATGGATGATTATAGGTTTGAATTCACCTTCACTCTAGTGCATTCATATATAGGTCATGGATTATTACTCCTCATGAAATTTCAAAACCATAGTTCTTCATCTCCATTGTGACCTTGAGAGGAAAAATGGGTTAGTGGACACATGATGTCAAGATGACCCCAAAAACCCCTTTATCAGTGGGCATTTCCTATATAACCAATACTCTAGAAGATATCCTTAGACTCATGTAGTTATTCTCTACATGTTCACTTGTGTGTGAATCATGTAGTATGTAGATAGTAAGTACAATAATGACCTAGCTTATAACCTGAAAAATTGGGCTCTTGGGATAATCCTTTAGTACTTAAGCCCTATGGATGTGTTGTACCTATGATTTATATGGAAAAATGAAAGTTTTTTTCAATTGAATTATTGATAGATTGCTTTTGATAAGTTACCTTGGTCTTTTCCTAAGTAAGGAATAAATAAGGGTTGATATTGTATTTATATTAATCCCTTTGGATTAATAAATTACATTAAATCACTTTGGTTGACCATTAGGATACATTTCATTTTCAATTATATGAATTTAGGGATCTTGACACTTGTTTTGGGTTAGGATACTTATGTCAATGCTAGTGTCTATCTTGAATGTTAGTGTCTAGGTAACAAGAAAGTAGGTACATGTTTAGAACTTGTAGAGTTTGAAGACAAGTGCATTTTAAGCATTATGAGTAAGATAGAAGGCTTGGGTCATCAATATAAAATTGGTCAGACTAAGAGATATAGGCCAATGGGCATAAGATAGAGCATATGCAAGACTTGTAGAAGTGAGAAAGGTCCAGAACTAAGAGGAATAACCAAGGTCTGAGTTTTTCAAGTGTATAAGACTGAGATATTATATAATCCATAAATATAATTTAAAACACTAAAGACCCTTGCAACTTCCATAAATCCCAAAATCATTATTTGGTAAAGTTCATATAATATAAAATATTCACTAATATTTTCCTATAGGATATTACTGGGATACAAGTTTTTCCATATCCCTATAATATCACCATTTTATGTTGGCTCATTTAGAAACTTACATTGATCAATCATTATGATTATTAAATGATTTGAATGGGATTTCATTAAATCCTTTAAAAAAATATCTTGAATTTCAACTCCATTGAAATCTATAGACTTAAAATAATGTTTAATGAGAGTGTCCATGTATTTGAGAAATAAATTACTGATTCATTCTTCACTATCCTTGGTTATACAAAATATAGGATTCACCACTCCCATTGATTAAAGCATATCATTCCTTTGAAAATGTTCTCCAATTTACATAAATAATATATCCTTTATCTTTCTCAATTTTATCTATGTCTCAAATAGAACATTATTGTAAAGAATGCATGTTAAAGGGACTTCTTCAATTACTAATCTTGCTACATCAACTCATTTTTGGAATGTGTATAGTGGTATCTCATTTACATTAACAAAGATATAAATTCTATCCTTAACATTGAATTTCAAAAAGTTTTTTGGATCTTTAACATCTATTAAAGTTTTCCAACTAGTAAAAATAGGTTACTTAAAACAATTTTGCCTCGAATATATGACATCAAAGAATTAATAAAACCATTTTTAAAAATGTATGAAGTCTATAATATATATGGATCTCTCCTAAGCATGTTTCATCAAAAATTTGATTTTATCTAACATTGGGATAGTGCCAGAAGCATTTCTAAATCTGTTAAATGGTATAACACATATTTTGCCTTATTGACTTCCATATGCTATTCAAACATAAAACCTATCAATGATGGATATTCTTAAAAAATTATGCATGTACACTCATGAGTGGAAATACATCTTGTATCATTGTATTTTATAAGTTTTTTTTACCACTCAAAACCCCAATTACAAATTTATTAAACTCTAAAAATATTTTCAAACTACTTGACATATAAGCATGAAAATCATGGATAAGTTCTTCCACTTTTAAGACATTTTCAAATGTTTGTATACAAGATTAATTATGTGGGCCATGAAATGAATTGAAACAATATAAATGAAGAAACTATTGTCTATAGTCAAACACAAAGACCATTTATATTCCCATGCATTAATGCTACACCATAAACTCCAACACAAACCAACTTCATAGGTATAACATAATAATCCATCCTAGTAATATCCCTTAAATTAGAAATAATCAAATTGCAAAGGTTTTTAACATTATAATTTTCAACTATTTTATGTATATCTAATAGATGAGGTTGCTTTGAATGGTTATCAAAAGTGTAAACATGAATACAAACCCATGTTATGTTGTCAACTACTGTGACCTTATTAATGGATAGTGAGATAAAGCTTCATTTTTAACTTTTTCTTTCAAATATTCCTTCTCAATCACCAAAAGACATTTTACCATGTCCCAAGCACTGCCATCTAACCAATGTGATTATGGAATGTTATGAAGTACATTTTTTTGAAACATAATATTATAATCTAAAAAATCAGATATAGGTATGCCTTTTTTAAGAATATGGTATGTCATTGAGAACTGTATATTTTTGGCATGTTGATTAAATCAAATAACTTTTCCTATTTAAGTTGTAATTGTTGCTCCTTTATCAACTAGATGTCAGAGATGTCTCTTTATTATTTTCATACTCTATTATGTATCTAAAATACGTGCATTCTTTTTCATCTTTCCATCTACGTGTTTTTTTATTTGTCCATATTTTTGTTCCACTAACACATATACTTTGCCACAATGTTTCTCAATTGTGTCCAACTTAAGTTACATTTTGTGGTTTTTTCTTAATTTCTAATCATATATTATACATTTACATTTAGTTT